>OX596077.1:76496391-76906391 GCA_951394005.1 Protophormia terraenovae
CACGTTACTAGTTTAGAATTTTAATAGTAATAACCAGGGATCGCAACGATTACCATAGTAATCATAAAAATTAAGATTTAATGTTTATTTTTTCTATTATTTGATTAAAAAATATAACGATAAATTATTAATTTAGGATTTTAATTTCTTATTAAAAAATATCGAATAATTCAGCACGAACGATTATTTCAGATTTGTATTTTATAATAAAAAATTAATTGTAGTACATTATTAATTAAAAAAAGATAGTTATATAATTAAAAAATCATATTAATTAATCCTACTTAATATTAAATATTTTTCATGAGTGTATCTCAAGCAACAAGCAATAACACAACATTCTTGCTTGAATGCTCGTGCGAGACTGACTTTCTTGTGTGTTTTTTATTCATTTCAAGAGCATAACAAAAGAGATAAAAAACACGCAAGCTTCTTTTCCTTTTGCCTTCCCTCCCGCATCATGAAATACTTTTAAAAAATATTTCAGTTTTCATTGACATGCGCCTTCTATATGTTGTATATTCTTTGATATAACACTATTATACAGAATTACAATAATATTTTTAATTACTGTGGGACAAATACGTCAAGCAAAACGTGCACGCTCCTCTGTCAAGTCTGGAGTTAATTTATAAGCGTTGGATTCTACTTCACCAACAGATAATACTGAATATGATGAATCAATTTTAATGGCTTTGAAAACTTCACTTTCGAGAGATTTATCTAATTGGGATGACGTTAAAGACAAATGGAAACGAACATTTTTATTAAGACAAAAAGATTTGAAATCTTCTAAAACTAATTACGAATACATTAACGAATGGCCACTTTATTCTAATGTTAAATGTGACGAGCTAGTATGTTAATTTTGTTATATTTTTGTAATTTACTTCAAATATAGAGCTCATTTACATTGGGGATTTTCCCTGGAAAAAATCGCTGCAACTTTTACGTTTGCAGGCAAGAGGTATAGAGAAGCAAGCGGGGTAAGAAAAGTTGCATGTCGTCGCAAAGCAAAAAAATTTCATGAAATTTTTTCAAATTTATTTTAAATTTTTATGATTTGTTGTTTTTTGTCAAACATTTTTGAAAAAATTTCACAATACAAATTTATATGTGTAAATGCAGAAGGGATTTGGAAACAACTTCAAAAGAAAATATAATTAAAAATTGCTGCGATAATCCTCAATGTAAATAGGCTCATATTAATTTTACTAATTTTTATCCTTTTAGATAAATATAGATTTCGATTTACAGCATCCAAATAAAGGACATCTTCTGTTCAGTAAATGGAACGTATTTATTTATTTACAAGTTTTCTTAAATTCAAAGAGTGTTACCGACAAAAGTAATTATTGAACATATGCTTTTAAATTCCTAATCTAATTATTATGTATTTATCCTTTTTTCAGATTCCATAGATTATATATATACAATTCTTCTAAATGCAGTTATTTTACCATCAGAACGATTCTCCGATAAAATTGGAAAGAATTTTAAGAAAATTTCCATACCAGATGCTAACGAGAGTTTCGTAGTACACCTCACTACCATAAATGATTATGAAAATGTAATATCCCAACTTAGAGAAAAATATTACAACAGTGGTTTAACTATTCAACCTTTTATAATAGTGGTAGATCATAGTATACATAATATTGATAAATTTTATGTATATTTCGATAAAACTCTTTTAAAATTTGACTCTTTTTTGAAAAGCTTGGACATTTGCTTTAAAATTATACATACATTGTCTTTAGAGTATCCTAAAGGTTGTCAAGTTCCCTGCTTAAATCGTTAGTATACGAACATAATCATATTTACGTAGAACTTTATGGATCACTTAAACCGAAAGCACATTTTTTAATTCATTATGTGACATTTATTAAAAAATGTGGTCCACTAAAATATTAAGCTTAAGATTTGAAGCTAAACATAAAGACACAAAAAGATATTGTAATAATATTAACTCCAGGATTAACGTTCCATTAACACTTTGTACAAAGTGTAAATTTTGCAAAATTTCTTGTTGATTATGGAAATAGATTTCCTAATGCTTTGCAATTTAGCACTTCATATATAATTGAACCTATTTATGATTTAAAACATTTATTTGCACAAGAAAATATTGATTTTGATAATGTTGTATTTTATGACAAAATAACATTTTTAGGAAGAGTTTATAAACAAAATTGTTATGTCGCTATTAACAAACAATGTTTAAATTTAAATAAAATATTATATTTTGCAAGATATCAAACTAAAATTTTGGTTATATGTAAGGAAGTTGAAATTATAAACTTTGATGATCATTTTCAGTCATATGTAGTTGGTAAATTATTGTCATATATGAACTTAATAGATCTCTATGAGTTCACCAGCCCACCCTTACACCTTTTTCCACTTAATAATGGTAAAATATATTTTACGTACCGTCTATACTAGCCTTTTTCTTGTTCGCACAAGAACAAAACGTCGGCAGAGCAACACACACAATTTTTCTCTTTTGTTTTCAGTGGGCAGAACATTTGTCGAACAAATCATAATTTTTTGTTTGCCGTCAGTGTCACTTCGATACTTTTACATGCAGTGCCTCCTCTTCCGCATACAAAATGACGTTTGATGGCAGACATCGTTGCTCGAACAATTGTGCGAACAACGGTGTGCGGACAAGAACAAAACATGAACAACTTGGGTCTACACTATCCAAATGCATGTGCGCACAACATTTTGTTCAATGTGCGATCATGAAAAAGGCTCGTGTGGACGGCAAATTAGAAATAAGTATTTATAATTATTTTAGTTTACTAATTATTACACGAATATGTATGTGTTTGATAATATTAAAGCCCAAATTACAATAGCGCGTAGTCAGCAGCAGTGTGTGCTGCCATAATCAGCTGATTATTTAGAATGCACTGTTTGTTATGGTGTTGATTACATTTGGTCAGCAGCAGTTTGCAGTGCTGTTTCATTTAGCCCTGTTTCTAAATTCACTGCGCTGCATTCAGATTGAGAGCGAGACAAAGAGAGTGAGCAAATAAATGAGAGGCTAAAATACACAAGTAGAACAAAGCTAGATGGTGGTTGTAAATTGTGGCTGCCTTCGCTGAATTGTAATTATAACGGCAGCAACATGTTGTGCTGACAGTGATCAGCTGATAATTTTTGCTGATACTGTTGCTGACTACGCGCTATTGTAATTTGGGCTTAAAAAAATAAATAAATACACTTAAAAAAATTTATATATATATTTTTTTTTATTTGAATATAAAATCAATAACTCGTAGATGTTATTTCAATATTGAAATCACTTAAAATTAACATGAAAATTCATGTTAACTTAACATGTTTTCATGTTATTTTAAAGGTACGAGAATATTGATTTTAAGAGGATTACGCATTAAATCAACATTTAATTAATGTTATTTTAACATTTAAAAAATATTGATTCAACATGAGTATCACGTTATTTCAACTGTGAAGGATATTGAATTCATATGAAATGTATAGTTATTTCAAAACAGATTGTAATTTTCGGTCCACACGAGCCTTTTTCATGCTCGCACATTGAACAAAATGTTGTGCGCACATGCATTTGGATAGTGTGGACCCAAGTTGTTCATGTTTTGTTCTTGTTCGCACACCGTTGCTAGCACAATTGTTCGAACAACCATGTCTGCCATCAAACGTCATTTTGTATGCGGAAGAAGAGGGGCTGCATGTAAAAGTATCGAAGCGACACTGACGGCAACAAAAAATTATGATTTGTTCGACAAATGTTCTGCCTACTGAAAACAAAAGGAAAAAAATTATGTGTGTTGCTCTGCCGACGTTTTGTTCTTGTGCGAACAAGAAAAAGGCTAGTATAGACGGTACGTAATGTTAATTCAACATAGTTTATAGTTATTTTAAAAGTAAACACTTTTATTTTCTATTTAATGTGTAACGATATTAAATTAACATTGTTTCAACTATGAAGCAAAATCATGACTGAAAAATGTTGAATCAATCTTGTTCTAGTGAGTTTTACCATGATTTTTTTCTGTGTGTAATAAGGTTAACAAACTTGAATTTTATTTGCTAAGATTTTATTGTTAGTTCATATGTCCGGACATTAGGCAACATAAATAGAATAGATTTAAACATAATTTGTAAAATTTAAATAATATACAAGAATGAATTGAGAAGTTAAATTTTGAGTGTTTTTGGTGAAAGAGATAACTGATTGATTCCTTTTTATGTCTTAAGGGTAGGTATTGATTGGTGATCTATTTTAGGGGTATCTCAAAACGAAATAGGAGATACCATGGTTAAGGGGAGGGATAAAGGGGACCAGTACATCTGTGGTTTACCTGGAATAGTATTAGTATGTTGTTTTTTTTATTATGCACCGGTACGAATTAAATTTCTGTCACCGAATACGTTCTATGTCGTAGCAACGACTCACCCAACCCATAGGTTGCTCGAACAATTGTGCGAACAACGGTGTGCGAACAAGAACAAAACATGAACAACTTGGGTCCACACTATCCAAATGCATGTGCGCACAACATTTTGTTCAATGTGCGAGCAAGAAAAAGGCTCGTGTGGACCGCAAATTATAGCTCGCTAAGTCGTGAATCGTGACAATACAGCGGGTGTCATAAATAAGTAAACAAAGTAGTATCTTGAACTCAATTTGTTCTTTTTCAAGTTGTAGATCGAAGATATTAAAAGTAATATATAATTTTAAATATATAATGTATTGTATGCAAAATAAACAGCAAAAGATTCAATTCAACACATTACTACTTAGTGAATATGGTTCTTTTTAAAGAAGTGAAAAAATCAACGCTCCATAAATAAGTAAACAAGGTTATTAATAGCCCCGGTGACCGCCTATATTTTGATACATTAGTGCCAAACGTGTTGGCATAGTGATTACATATATTTTGCATATCCCTGGACAAAGTTAAGAGGTTTTAGTAATAATTAAGTCCATCAGATTGGTCAATTATGGGGACTCTATTTTTTTGTATTAAATTTCATGAAATTTATATTGGTGATACATCTGGGCTTTGAGTAGGTCACTCTGAAATGTTAATTGTTTCCTCAGCTATATATTTTAAATCAAATTCACCCTAATTTATAGGTGAATTTTCCTACTATAGGATATAATCTACAAAAACTTTTTGGAACTTTATACCTTTTAACAGATTAAGGTTAATCTGGGAATTTATTTTACCATTGTGTACCACTATTTTTTTTCCTATTTTATAAATAGAAATGTATTTCGAAACCATTAAACCCTTTTCGTGTTGATTTCCTATACTTAAAGGTTAAAGTTTAAACATTTTAGAGCTAAACGTTCATATAGCCTACATTATATTTCATGCGAATCATAGGTTATTGAAGTCAGAGACTTATTTTCTAAATTTGTCATATTTTTAGACATAATCTGCATAGAACGTCACACAGTGTGCGATTCAAAAAATGAAATTGAAATAATTGTGGAACTTCGGAACGGCTGTTCCGATTTCCATGAAATTTCCCATGGTGATAATAGAGGAATACAAAATATAACTGGTCTAGCCACACCATATTTGTTACGAATGTGACATGTACACCACTTTATCCTTATATTAGTTTTATCATTCTGGTATATGATATATGAAATTTACATTTAAATATGCAATTAGTCTGGCCAGACCAGTTTGTAAGACGAAGGGTTAAAGCGAAACAAAAATGATAAGTTTGTTTACTTTGAGTCTACATTAGAGAAATTTGTATCAAGACAAACGTCAAATTTTTGTTTGAGTTGCAGATAATTTTTTATCTCTGTCAATTATAGGAGAAAACGTATGTCATAATAAACCATGTAAAAAGTACCAACAACAATCAAGATGGCGACTTTTACTAAGCATTATCAAGACAAAGTTGTCAGAGTTCGAGCGCTGACAATTTTCTTTTAACGCTGCAATAATACTGACAAATTCAGTCTACATTAGACAAATCTTTATCATGATAAAATTTTGACGTTTGTCTTGATAAAAATTTGTCTAATGTATACTCAAAGTTACTTATTTATGACACCCGCTGTATTTAAAAAGGTAAAGCTTCATAATTTGCGGTCCACACGAGCTTTTTTGTTGTGCGCACATGCATTTGGATAGTGTGAACCCAAGTTGTTCATGTTTTGTTCTAGTTCGCACAATTGTTCGAGCAACCATGTCTGCCATCAAACGTCATTTTGTATGTGGAAGAAGAGGAGCTGTATGTAAAATTATCGAAGCGGCACTGACGGCAAACAAAAAATTATGATTTGTTCGACAAATGTTCTGCCCACTGAAAACAAAATTAAAAAAATTGTGTGTTGCTCTGCCGACGTTTTGTTCTTGTGCGAACAATAAAAAGGCTAGTATAGACGGTACGTAAATGTTTAATAAAGAAATTCTGCATTGATTTAAGTTTGTACCCTACATCCAGCATTGGTCGAAAATGGTGAATTTTAGAAAAAAACAGAAATGCATGTTAGCATAATATTTTCACTATCATTTCTTATATAATGTATAAAACAAATATCAGTCTTTTATTTATACAAAAATCATTAAAAATTCTTTACGAAACGATTTTTGGCAATTTTTCAAAAATAAAAAATATAAAAAGATATAAAAATCAAAAAATAATCTTTTGCAAAGCAAAACTCCACTTACTTTCAAAAAACTTATAAAATATTACAAGAATATAGTTTTGCCGGACCTGTATTGAGGACCGTTGAGTGTCTGTTATGCGGGAATCTTATCATTTTCACATTTTCCATGTTAATTCAATTTTACTTAGATCATTTTAGAATTAGTTGTGCATTTTTATCTCGCAAAACGATCGTACAATTCAGAGGGATAGGTAAAAGTGGAAATTTTTAAATCTGGGTGGGTCGAATTCCTATGAACACTTCTGGAATTTAAATAATTCACTTCCTAAACACTTCTTTAAATCAATAAATAAAGATAGTCAAGGAATAAATTGCAAAAAATATGATTTTAGTGGAAAAGAAATGAACCGACCTTATCATTTTGACTCACTGGAAAGTCCACATTTTCAACACTTTTGTCTATGAAAAGATCAAATGTCAAATAAATGATACCAAAAGGTGTATAAAAGAACACCTTTTAGTAATAAATATTTTAGCTAGTAGTACCATTAAATACCCCTTCTACTTTTTAATACAGGGTGCAATGAAAAGTGACCTTATAGTTTTGCCGGGCACCTTATAATATGTATATATAGATCGTTTTAAAAGCATTATATTATGGTCTCAAAGCTGACGACTTAAGTCAACACTCACCAAATTCACTGTTTTACAATATTTCCTTATGTGCCTATACGTAACACACAACTGTATTGACGCGTTTTGGTTGTTGAACGAGATAATATTCGTTATAATCGCTTATATTTATTAAATATTGTTTATTTTTTAAAAATTGCCAAAAATTGAGTTGTAAAGCTTTTTAAATGATTTTTTCAGAGTAAAAGATTGATATATATTTTATACATAACATAAGAAATAATGGCGATGACATTATGCTAATATGCTTTTTTATGCAATTAAAAAAATTCGTTTAAAAAATTTACGTGTTTCATTCGTTGTTAGCCGGGCGGGAAACAATTTAGTGTCAATTTGATCTCAATTATTTATTAATCGATAAAAATTAAACTTTTTTCTAAAATTTACAATTTTCGACCAACGCACTATGGTTTCGTCGACCACTTTTCTTGGTCAAAATTAATTTTGGTAACATCTTCTATTTGTGTTTTAATTATCGTAGTTTTGTAGCAAACACTTCAAAACGCCAAAAAATGAAGTTTTTTCCTACTTTTACTAATTTTTCTTCATAATACAACAGGTCAAAGTTCAGTTTTTTAAGCAAATTTAAAATATGTATAAAAAAAGGTGCATTTTTTCAACGGTTTTCATTAATTTATAATTATTGAGTACAACAATTTTTTGAATAAGTTTATTATGGAAAATAGATCTTAGTATAAGTACTTTTATAATTGAATACGAAATCAGTTAGTCATCTTAGAAAAATACAGTTTGTTTTACAAAACCCAAAATGAAATTGGATTCGTAAGAAATTTTACATTTCATTAGACCTGCAAGTTTTTGGTGAAAATTGGTAAAGAAAAACTCAACGGAAATAAATAAATATATATCTGGGCTATATTATCCATATTGTCTCGTTTTGCGATTTTCGAGAAAATCCATCTTTTCCGTATAAGTTAGCATTGGAAATTCTTATCATTTACAAAGGTCTAACCAATGAATAAAAATGCCAAGATAAAAAATAAAATAGTAGATATTGCTAAAAATATAGTTGTGTATTAAAATAAATGCTGCTAAAGCAAAATTCACGCCTTTAGGTTGAGTTATAAGTGAAATATTTGCAAACTTCCTTTGGAATGACTTTATTTCTGGCGCATAAAAAGTGTAAAAATGAATTAAATTTTTGAAATACAAAATAAATACATTAAATTGTTTTGATTTTCATCTAAATCATATTTCAAACAAGCTAATTTGTTTTTTTCCATTTTGGTAGTTTTGGCCAAAAAAGTGGTCAGTGAAGAATCAGTTCAAAATGTATATATAACCATTTATGAAGTCGTATCTTTTTAAATATATAAAGACAAATTTTTTTATTAACGGAACTTTGAGAAAAAAGTTAACGAATTGGACTATATTTCTGTTAAAAATTGCCATTTTTCATACTGCTTATAGAAACTAAACCAATGAGCGAATTTTAAAATTATATTTTTATTAATGTTCAAGATCTAAACATAAACGAATAAATTATTTTCTGTTGGTTTTTAAGGAAATATCTGATATTTTCCAGAATTCTTCCAATTAAAGGTTGTATTGTGTTTTGGTCACTTTTTTGCTCAAATAAATTCACTTATTTTTAAACTCCGCTTCATTTTAAGCTGAGCTTTTAATGTTCTTTAAATTATATATTATATATATGACCGATTTCAGATTTTATGAAAAATTTTAATTATGTGTTTTGGTGTTTTTTGTTAAATTTTTATTTTAAGAAAAACAGTTTTCGCTATAGCCCTGAAACTTAGCACATGGCTAGTGAGCATAATGACAAATGTAAACCAGTTAACAAAATTATTTAGTTTTTACTACATATATATAATAGGCTTATTTAGGGCGAAATATGAGACACACCCATAAAAAATCTCGACCTACAGTGCGATTCATTTGTGTTACTTATTTTATTATTTTATCTTCTAAAACACACGCACTACTGAAAGCAGATTCGTGGTTTTTTCATATCTTTTTTTTTTCAAGGAGGAAGAAACAAAATTTTGTTGACCTGTGTAATCAAAAAAACGGAAGATGGTTTAAATACTTTGAAAGATGAAAGATAAAGTAAATGTTTGAAAGATGAAAGATAAAGTAAATGTTAGCAAAACACAAGCAATTACATTTTGTAAGGTCGTTTTAAGGAAAAATAGAATAGTATTATTGTTCCAATTCTAAAGATATTGTACACTAATTTGTTATAATTATTTTTTTATTTTTTGTTGGGTTTCTAAAAATTAGCCGAATTATTTTGCTACATAAAAGTTAAATAGTATAAAAAACTAATGTTGCAATAAATATTTTGCAGAAGTAGTCACCTTGTGATAACACGAGATAAGCTACAGGGTGTCAAAGTTGACTACCTCGAGTATGTAAAAGTTAAAAAAATATTTTTATTTTGTAAAGTCAGCACTCTGAAATTGGCATGAAAAATGGCTATTTTTTTACAAAACTATAATACAATTCATTCACTTTTTCTCAAAGTTCCGTTAATAAAAAATTTTTTTCCTTATTAATTTCAAAAGATAAGGCTTCATAAATGGTTGAAAGAAATTTTGAATTGATTTAAGTTTGCACCCTACATCCAGCATTGGCCGAAAATTGTTAATTTTAAAAAATAGTTTCATTTTTTATCGATTAATTAAAAATTGTCACGCGAGCTTTTTTAAATTTGGTACCCATATTTTTTTATAGAAATAGATTTAGAATGATTTAACACTAAACTGCTTCCCGCCCGGCCAAAAACGAATGCAGGAGTGGAGATTTTATGTTAAAAGTCAGTTTTTTTAATGACTATTTTTAAAAGCTATTAAAAGCATATTAGCATAATATTTTTAATATTATTTCTTATGTAATGTATAAAACACAAATCAAGCTTTCATTCCTAAAAAAATCAATAAAATAGCTCCAATAACCTATTTTTGGTAATTTTTTAAAAATACATTTTTTTTTTTTTAAATAGCTGAAAATCCAAAAAAAATTTAATTTTTTTAATACAACTCCACTAATTTTGCAAATAACGAAAAAATGTTAAAAGAATATAAAAATAGACTTATTTACCAATTCAACAATATATAACATGTTGATATAGGTCATTTAAGAATAGTAATATAATGGCCTCAAAACTACCAAGTCACGTCAAAAGTAGCAAAATTCACTATTTTGTTCCGTATTTCCATATGTGTGTATACGTAACACTCAACTGCATTGCTTATTTTTGTTACGAGATAATAATATTTATTAATGAATTTATTTAAAGTGTTCATAATTTTTTTCTACTGAAAAGGTTTTTAAAATTACCTAAGTACATAAATAAGTATATTTTCCTTCGTTTTTTATTACATTTTTTTAAGTTTTTAAATAATTTACCTAGCTACTTAATTAATGTATTATAACAAAAATGATTTTTTTACAATCGCATAGGTGTATTTTTTGACGTACCTGTTTAACACTACAGGTCATAAAATTAATCTGAATAAAATTGGGGGTTTTGAGCAAAAATTTAAATTTTTTAATTCATTTTTGCCTGTCACCATTTACCTGATATAAATATTCTTTTTCTATATATAAGTATTCTTATAAATATGCAGATTTATTAGTGAATTTGCCATTATGGAGATTACATTAAAACACTTTTCTATTTGCAAAGTAATCTGGGATAATCTATCTGATATTATCAATCGTCCAGAAAAAATAAGAAAACTCATTGATACAGTAGTATCTTTTGGTTTAACTCTTACTGCAGAAGACAGTTTAAAGCTCGAAAATTTTTATAAATCATACGAAAAAATGATGCAAGCTTCAGATTGGTCAATACCAAAGTTCAAGAAGAAAAATGAAGAATGGTTGGAGGGAGAAATACCAATTTTCATCGGAAAGCAGAAAGAGGGTCGACCAAAAAAAAGTTACTATGAAGTTCAGCTAAGAACAAAGAGGACCAAACAGGAATCTATTCTAAATTCACATACGAATGCCGAAATAAAAGATACATTTAAAGCTTTAGTAACACGTACGCAACCAAAGGAAGTAGAAAAAGTTATAGATGTGTTACCAACAGCTTCTCCCAATCGATTACATCGGATAATCCAAAGCATAGTGAAACCGAAATCAACATCGTCCTTTACCTCTGAAGATGCTTTAGCTCTAATATTAAATTTAGGATTATCAAGAAACCAATACGAGATTTTGAAGAAATCTGTTAGCGAAAAAGGATATGATATCTTTCCCAGTAGCAAATCAGTGAGAGAAAAGTCATATTTTACAGCCTATGGTGCACCCGGTTAATGCTTCTGTTAAAAGTGCTAAAGTTAATATATTGCAATTACTTGAAAATACTGTCTCTAGAATTATGTCTACCTTCAGCAATGATAACATTGAAAAATGCAAAGACTCTGAACTTATTTTAATATTCAAATGGGGCTGCGATGGAACATCAGGATTTTCGGAATACAAACAACTGGATGGAAGTAACTCTGGAAATAATTATTCCACGCTGTTTATAGCGTCTCTGGTACCACTTCGAATGCGCTTAAATAAGCCTTCCTCATCGACAAGAAATGACTCGCTTTTTGATGATATATGGATAAATTTAACTCCAGGTTCCAAATTTTTGTTCCGTCCAATCCTTTTTGATTACACAAAAGAAACCACGGTTACAATAAACAGCATTGTCAACCAATTGGAAGAATAAATTAAAGCATTGCCCCCAATATATGTAAAAGTATCAAACAGAACTATTAAAGTTACATTTCAACAACAATTAACGATGATTGATGGAAAAGTTGCAAACGCTATAACAAATACAACATCTACATGGAAATGTAATATATGTGGAAAAATAAGTTCACAATTTCAGGATAATTCTGAAGTCCTTGTTAATAAAAATTCTTTAAAATTTGGAATATCACCACTCCTCGCAAGGATAAGATTTTTGGAGTTCTGCTTACATCTTGCATATGATATGAAGTACATAAATATTCCCGGGCAGGAAAATGCTACAGTAAAAAACAATTTGGAACTTCACGAATTACGAAAACAGGAGAAGAAAAGAATTCAATTAGAATTTAAAGAACAACTCGGATTAATAATTGATAAACCTCAACATGGCTATGGAAGCTCAAATGATGGAAATACAACAAGACGTTTCTTTGGAATATCACCACTCCACGCAAGGATAAGATTTTTGGAGTTCTGCTTACATCTTGCATATGATATGAAGTACATAAATATTCCCGGGCAGGAAAATGCTACAGTAAAAAACAATTTGGAACTTCACGAATTACGAAAAGAGGAGAAGAAAAGAGTTCAATTAGAATTTAAAGAACAACTCGGATTAATAATTGATAAACCTCAACATGGCTATGGAAGCTCAAATGATACAACAAGACGTTTCTTTGAAAATCCGGAACTCACATCTTCAATCACAGGCATTGACTTAAATATTTGAAGCGTTTTAAGATTATATTGGCAGCCATTAATAGCAAAAAACAAATTAATGCGGACAAATTTAAAATTTTTTGCTTACGAAATTAAAGAACTACTTAACATTACATACCCCCGGGAAATCAATGACTCCAACAATTCACAAAGTATTGGCTCATTGTAAAGAAATAATAGAAAATAGTATTTTGCCATTGGGAGAGCTAACAGAGGAAGCACAGGAAGCCCGAAATAAAGATGTTAAACATTTCCGACTCTTCAATACCCGAAAATTCTCGAAAATAGCGCAAAATATGGACTTAATGGAATATTTATTAATACCATCAGATCCAGTTATATATTCTATAAGAACACGATGGCTACCAAAAATCACTCTTGAAATAGAAAAAGAGGATTCCGAAGCTAAGGAAGTTCAAAATTTGCTAACGTTTGATGTTTCTGATTATTTTCAAGAAAATCTCTAATAATATCTTCGATAATATATTCTTAATAAAATAAATATACGGGATATATGTATAATAAGTATGTAAATATGTAGAACAAATTAAGTAAACATTACTCAAATAAAGAATTTACTAATTTATAATAACAAATATATACCTACATAATACATTAGAAAACTAAAATGTTACGTATACACACATATGGAAATGCGGAACAAAATTGTGAATTTTGCAACTTTTGACGCGACTTGGTAGTTTTGAGGCCATTATATTACTATTATTAAATACCTATATCAACATTTTATATATCGTTGAATTGGTAAATAAGTCTATTTTTATATTCTTTTAACATTTTTAAAGTATTTGCAAAATTAGTGGAGTTGTATTAAAAAAATAAATTTTTTTTTGGATTTTCAGCTATTTAAAAAAAAAATATATTTTTGAAAAATTACCAAAAATAGGTTATTGGAGCTATTTTATTGATTTTTTTAGGAATGAAAGCTTGATAAGAAATAATATTAAAAATATTATGTTAATATGCTTTTAAAAATAGTCGTTAAAAAAAACTGACTTTTAACATAAAGTCTCCACTCCTGCATTCGTTTTTGGCCGGGCGGGAAGCAGTTTAGTGTTAAATCATTCTAAATCTATTTATATAAAAAAATATGGGTACCAAATTTAAAAAAGCTAGCGTGACATTTTTTTTTATTAATCGATAAAAATGAAACTATTTTTTAAAATTGACAATTTTCGGCCAATGCTGGATGTAGGGTGCAAACTTAAATCAATTCAAAATTTCTTTATTAACCATTTATGAAGCCTTATCTTTTGAAATTAATAAGGAACAAATTTTTTTATTAACGGAACTTTGAGAAAAAAGTGAATGAATTGTACTATATTTTTGTAAAAAAAATAGCCATTTTTCATGCCAATTTCAGAGTGCTGACTTTGAATATTTTTCACGTCTAGACGAATTGAGATAATCCAAAAATTCTTTCAGCATATTATTTTGAAATATGTAGCAAAACGAAAGAAAGTCGAGCCAAAAAATCAAAAATTCAAAATTCAAGCTTAAATATCTTTTTAACTGTAAGAGATAACTTAGATAAGTAAGCTTATTTTGTCTTTATCTTGCCAAGCACTTTCTTTAAAATCGGACTTCATTTGTACAAGTTACGATTTTTTTTAACTTTTACATACTCGAGGTAGTCAACTTTGACACCCTGTAGCTTATCTCGTGTTATCACAGGGTGACTACAAGATGATTTTTCTAAAAGCTTAGGTCCTCCTCTACAACTCTTCCATACATTTCAATTTGATCCGATCAGTAGTTTAGGAGATTCAGATTTATTACCAAAAAATTTGCGTTTGACCCCACTGTGTGACAGCGGGAAAAAATGTTCATGGGAGCTTCACGATAGCATTTTTCCCTTCGAGGGGATTAAAAATTTCATTGGAACAAAAATTCCACTTGTTATTCACGATAGGGGTGATTATGAATTTTTATTATTTTTATAATTTTATATTATTATTTAATGTATATATTAATATATAATATGATCTCGGGTATTATTGCTATGTAATATTGTTATTTTGGCCATATGGGTTTTATATTACAAATAAGTGAAATAAATAAAAAAAAAAATAAAATAATAGCATTTGGAAAATATTTACGTACTTCAGTTTTCATTTGATATAAAATATTTTTTCATTTTGAATTTATAATTTGAAACGTAGAAATCGAAAATTTGAGAAAGTTTAAATTAGAAAAAGTTTGCTGATTTTGGAGGAAGATTTTTTTATATTCATAACGTTGGAGTGTTTGTGGCTGCATTTGTAAATAATTCTTTTTTATTATTATTATTTTTTTTTTGCTGAAAATAAATAGTCCTTTTAATAAGATAAGGAAGTTAGTGATTAATTTTTCTATAAATTTTTAAAGATTCATAATTAAAATTTTAGGACAAATCTATTTAAGTACCAAAAGGTCTCAATCATCTCAATCAATTTTTTTCAATCATTTCAAAACTTGGCATATATTAGTTTTTGGACTATTCAAAAATTTTCAGGGGGTGAGAACAAAAATCTGGACACTTTTTGTAATGAGGGCCACCCTAATATATATATATATATATTAGGGTGGCCCTCATTACAAAAAGTGTCCAGATTTTTGTTCTTATATATATATATATATATATATATATATATATATATGTATATATATATATATATATATATATATATATATATATATATATATATATATATATATATATATATATATATATATATATATATATATATATATACCCATATAGGGTTTAATACCCAAATTTTTTTACCAATTTGCTAAACCTTTCAAAAAGGGTTAATACACAATTTTTTTTAT
Organism: Protophormia terraenovae; assembly: GCA_951394005.1. NCBI lineage: Eukaryota > Metazoa > Arthropoda > Insecta > Diptera > Calliphoridae > Protophormia > Protophormia terraenovae. Next base: position 76,512,011 of record OX596077.1, read on the forward strand.
CAATTTGCTGAATTAATGGGACTGCAAACGGGTTTTATTGAAATATATTCAAATTGGCATGTTTCTAAAACATCGGGGTCATTTTGACCCCAAGGCCGTTTAAGGGTTAATTTCATTTTCACTATCATTGTAAATATTGGTTGTTAATAAATAAATTTCTTAAGTTTTATGATAATCTACCGAAAAATAGATAAAATTTCGACTAGTTTCCATCAAAAATTGCAAATATTACAAAATTTGACCTTTAAAGTTTATGGGTTAATATCGTCCAAATTGTATAAAACTCTTGATTTATATTTAGAATTATGTGAATTATAAAAGTTTAAAAAAGTTCCATTTAAAATATACAACAATGTAATAAAATGGCTGATTTGCCAAAATATTACATAAAAATGGGTTTTTCTCGAAATCCACTGAATTCAAAATGCAGGTACAGGCAAACTATAAAGCCCAAATTACAATAGCGCGTAGTCAGCAACAGTATCAGCAAAAATTATCAGCTGATCACTGTCAGCAAAACATGTTGCTGCCGTTAGAATTACAATTCAGCGTAGGCAGCCACAATTTACAACTACCATCTAGCTTTGTTCTACTTGTGTATTTTAGCCTCTCATTTATTTGCTCACTCTCTTTGTCTCGCTCTCAATCTGAATGCAGCGCAGTGAATTTAGAAACAGGGCTAAATGAAACAGCACTGCAAACTGCTGCTGACCAAATGTAATCAACACCATAACAAACAGTGCATTCTAAATAATCAGCTGATTATCGCAGCACACACTGCTGCTGACTACGCGCTATTGTAATTTGGGCTTAAGAGGTATTGACCTAATTATTTTACTGTTTTATTCCGTAATCTGTTATCCATAAATCCCTATGAGATCTCCCAAAAATATTGAAATTTGTTTAACAAAGTATCAAAAAAAAAAACTGGAATATATATATATTTGCAATATATATATATATATATATTGCAAATTGAAAATTGAAAGGTTTAATACCCAATTTTTTTTAGCAATTTGCTGAACCTTTCAAAAAGGGTTAATACCCAATTTATTTTTATCAATTTGCTGAATTAATGAGATACCGTATTCAAAAAGGGTTGATGCCTAATTTTTTTTTATCAATTTGCTGAATTAATGGGATTGCAAACGAGTTTTATTGAAATATATTCAAATTGGCATGTTTTTAAAACATCGGGGTCATTTTGACCCCAAGGCCGTTTAAGGGTTAATTTCATTTTCACTATCATTGTAAATATTGGTTGTTAATAAATAAATTTCTTAAGTTTTATGATAATCTACCGAAAAATAGATAAAATTTCGACTAGTTTCCATCAAAAATTGCAAATATTACAAAATTTGACCTTTAAAGTTTATGGGTTAATATCGTCCAAATTGTATAAAACTCTTGATTTATATTTAGAATTATGTGAATTATAAAAGTTTAAAAAAGTTCCATTTAAAATATACAACAATGTAATAAAATGGCTGATTTGCCAAAATATTACATAAAAATGGGTTTTTCTCGAAATCCACTGAATTCAAAATGCAGGTACAGGCAAACTATTGTAATTTGGGCTTAAGAGGTTTTGACCTAATTGTTTTACTGTTTTATTCCGTAATCTGTTGTCCATAAATCCCTATGAGATCTCCCAAAAATATTGAAATTTGTTTAACAAAGTATCAAAAAAAAAAAAAAACTGGAATTTGAGTTTTGAAACGACCGTTAAAAATATCAAAATTTTTTGACCATAGCTTAGAACAGGTTTACGTTATTTTATATATATACAGTATGTCAAGAAAATGTTTTTACATTAAAAGAAAACATAAATTTGTCGAAGTTTGGCTTTAAAAATCTATATAATTTTGTGCTAATGTAAAATTTTTTAATACGAATTTGTTAATTAATATATTTATTACTATATAACTCAAAGAAACTTAATGTTTTATATTTAAACTATTAGAAATAGAGCAAAAACTAAACAAACAAGAAATGTCAAGAAATTCTTTTTACATTTATAAAACTGCTTAAGAAAATCACAAACTTTCGGAATTTTTAATTTGAAATGGTTACAGCTGGTATATATAACTGCTTCTGCAACCTTTTTCATCAAATAAAATTATTAATGAATGTCACGGCCAATTGGAATTTTTTATATTCCATCATTAATGTGTTTTTTTAGTTCATTATGGTCCTGTAATACCTTTTAGTCACTTTGTTCTTCAAATAAGAAGAAAAAAATGATGTGGAATGAGAGTATGGACCTTATGCTGGTATATTTAAAGCTTTTTGCAAATAAATTTTGCTGCATTATCACTATTTGCTCATATATGCTTGGAGTCATTATTTTTCTCTTAACTTGAATTTTAGTTTTCATCCTTCATAAACTCATATTTATTAACACTTTTTATTAAATGAGCTTTGAAAGTCTAGAAATGTCACTGCACACCTGTTATATTCCATAATAAAACCGATTTTCCAACTATTGTGAATAAAATTGATTTGTATTTAACAATATCTTTTAAATACGAAAGTATGAATATTTATTATTTAATTTTCTAAATGCTTTCTAAAGGATTTTGAAGGTTTTCGGCGTATTCTGACCGTCTTGAATTGTATTTTTATATAGTATAAACATTCCTGTACAACATATAATTCGTTCTATAACTTTTTAAGCTTATCAACTTAAATCATTGGGAATGATTATAATTGTTGAATACTTTGTCCCCATAAAAGTGTTCCTTTCCATGTAGTTTTTCATCTGTAATTGTAATCCATCTGTGTTTTTTCATTGTTTCTTGGAAGACAAAATTGATATACTCTTTCCACAGCACTTTATCATAAGCCCTAGTGGATATATTAAAATTTTTCTTAATTTTCCTAGGATTAACTCTGTCAAATATTTGAAGTAGATGAATATTAAGAAATATAAACTACAATATTATGGCAATTTTGAAGCGATTTAATATTCTATTAAGTATATATCTTAATAAGGAACACATTTGTACAATATCTTTAACACTTTTCCCGAATTGGAGGTTATAAAAAATGTTGATTGAACGGTCGTTTCAAAACTCAAATTCCAGTTTTTTTTTTTGATACTTTGTTAAACAAATATATATATATATATATATATATATATATATATATATATATATATATATATATATATATATATATATATATATATATATATATATATATATATATATATATATATATATATATATATATATATATATATATATATATATATATATATATATTGCAAATTGAAAGGTTTAATACCCAATTTTTTTTTAGCAATTTGCTGAACCTTTCAAAAAGGGTTAATACCCAATTTATTTTTATCAATTTGCTGAATTAATGAGATACCGTATTCAAAAAGGGTTGATGCCTAATTTTTTTTATCAATTTGCTGAATTAATGGGATTGCAAACGAGTTTTATTGAAATATATTCAAATTGGCATGTTTTTAAAACATCGGGGTCATTTTGACCCCAAGGCCGTTTAAGGGTTAATTTCATTTTCACTATCATTGTAAATATTGGTTGTTAATAAATAAATTTCTTAAGTTTTATGATAATCTACCGAAAAATAGATAAAATTTCGACTAGTTTCCATCAAAAATTGCAAATATTACAAAATTTGACCTTTAAAGTTTATGGGTTAATATCGTCCAAATTGTATAAAACTCTTGATTTATATTTAGAATTATGTGAATTATAAAAGTTTAAAAAAGTTCCATTTAAAATATACAACAATGTAATAAAATGGCTGATTTGCCAAAATATTACATAAAAATGGGTTTTTCTCGAAATCCACTGAATTCAAAATGCAGGTACAGGCAAACTATTGTAATTTGGGCTTAAGAGGTTTTGACCTAATTGTTTTACTGTTTTATTCCGTAATCTGTTGTCCATAAATCCCTATGAGATCTCCCAAAAATATTGAAATTTGTTTAACAAAGTATCAAAAAAAAAAAAAAACTGGAATTTGAGTTTTGAAACGACCGTTCAATCAACAAAAAAAAAAAAAAATCTTCCTCCAAAATCAGCAAACTTTTTCTAATTTAAACTTTCTCAAATTTTCGATTTCTACGTTTCAAATTATAAATTCAAAATGAAAAAATATTTTATATCAAATGAAAACTGAAGTACGTAAATATTTTCCAAATGCTATTATTTTATTTTTTTTTATTTATTTCACTTATTTGTAATATAAAACCCATATGGCCAAAATAACAATATTACATAGCAATAATACCCGAGATCATATTATATATTAATATATACATTAAATAATAATATAAAATTATAAAAATAATAAAAATTCATAATCACCCCTATCGTGAATAACAAGTGGAATTTTTGTTCCCTTTTAACCCTTTTTGAAAGGTTCAGCAAATTGCTAAAAAAAATTGGGTATTAAACCTTTCAATTTTCAATTTGCAATATATATATATATATATATATATATATATATATATATATATATATATATATATATATATATATATATATATATATATATATAAATATGCAAAAAAAATAGTAGCACTAAAACTTACTTTGGACTTTCTGTTGCAGCTCAATTCCTAGACAAGGAATTCAAAAACAATTTGTTTATATCAAAGCCTTAAACAGGGACAATAATTATAAGAAAAATTATTTTTTTTTTTCTATGCATCTTCGGCAGTTACCGTTATTTTACTTAAGCTGCTTGGGTTTTGCCTGTGCAAAATAATAGTAGCAAAATGATAATCATTGACAAATATGTAGTATTATTGTTTTATTATTTTGGATCCTTTTGGTTGTTAAGTAAATTCTATAGCCGTGTATTGTACATACAGTGAAATTTTGCTTTAAAAAACTTTAAAAATTGGTGGCGGCAAGCAATGTATTCCTAGCACCGGTACCCTATTGGTAAAAATACTTTCTGAAGGTAATACATACAAATTTCTCCAAAATATTTGTGTAATGTTATCCCGCAGTTATTGAAAACTTAGAAAAATATAATCCAAATCCATAAACACGAACTCGTATGAGTAGTATGTTTGTGTATGTTCTGTATCACAATATTTAGGTTGATAACGTGAGGGGAAAGTGTGTGTTTCGTATATTGTAATATGATATGTTTGTTTATTGTGCGCTTTTTAATAAATACTTTCAGCGTTTGAAAGAATGAATTCTTAAATTAACTTTTTTTTAAATTTTAATTTGTTTTATTGACCAATTAGAAGCAAGGTTTAGGTAGATAAAGTGGGAGGAAGTGTGTGTTTCATATATTGTAATAATATTTATATGTCTGTTTATTGTGTGCTTTTTATTAAATACTACATTATTTGTTTATGTAAACGGCCAAATGCATTTTATGAAATTGGAAACCAATGAATTTATTTTTGTCAACATTTCTTTTTTTATTTTTGTATAATAATATGTACGTAATTATGTTAAAGTACATACAAACTAATTAATATGGAGACAATTGTTTTTTACACTTTTAATTGTAATGAAATTAAAAACTGATAACTTGGATAAATAGTGTTTGGGTATTTTTGGTTTATTCATATGGTTATTTTTGTTTTTGTAAAGTGTAAAATTTAACTTGAGATTTTTTTTTTCATATGCATAAAATAACCTTGTAAAAGGTTTTTGACTTTGATGAAAAATATGTTTGATTTTGTTGGGTAAGGTTATGTATAATTTGTTCTTAATATTATATTAGATGAAAGTGTTATAGACATTTAGGTTTGAAAGAATTGTTTAATTAACTTTTGGTAAGCAAATGTTCAGTGAAATATTTTTATAAAGTTGAAAACCAACATCTTTACAAATATTTCAAAAATAAGTTCAAAAATCGAACGTTTGAATTCATGCTACATTTCATTGCCTAGTTTAAGGCGTTTATATGTATAAGAAATTTACGAAAAATTATCAATTCTCATAATTTTTTAATGATTTCAACAAAACTTTTGAATCCATGTTACATTTCATTGCCTAGTTTAAAGGTGTAGGGAAATTAATAATTCTCATAATTTTTTAATGATTTCATCCAAACTTTAGAATTCATGTTACATTTCACTGCGTTTACATTTATAAGATATGTAGGAAAATTTTATAATTCTATTCTTTAGGAACATATCATAAATTGCATGATTTTTTTTACATTTGGTGACAGATAGAAGTGGATTGAAGCTTCTTAATAAATACAACAATATTTTTGTGTAAATGGCCAAATGTATTTTATGAAATTATAAACCAATGTATTTATTTTTTATAATAATATGTAGCAATTATGTTAAAAGTACATACAAACAATTTAACAGGAAGACAAATGGGAAGGCAATAGTTGTTTTTGTTAATAATGTTAATTTTTGCATGGATATTTATTTTTAGTTCCATACAAAAATATGTTCTATCGGGGGTGGGAAGTCGGTAACTTTGTTTCTTATAAAAGTCAGGGATGTGAAATAGCAAAATTTGTTTTTTGTATCCACCAGAATAGATAGTTCTCTTAGATAATTACTAGGTAGATAAAGAAAGAGAAGTGTTTAATATATTGTAATAGGATGTTTGTTTATTTTGTTTCCATGTAAGTGGTTAGGTAAGCATTTCATGTGAATAAGTTACATTAGTAACCAAATTGCTTTCCACGAGTTGTGAGAACGTTTGCTGTGTCAGCGAAAAAATTTCAAATGAAATTTAATATTTTTGTTTATAGTTTTGTTGGTGTTGTAGATTATGTGAATCATCATGTAATTGTTCTTATGTTTTAATATTGTTAATTATGAAGATGCAAATGAGGTTTTTTAAGGTATTTGAGTTTTTTTTTTGTGTTTTAATATGCATAAAATAACATTGTATAAGGTTTTTACTTGAATGAAAAATATTTTTGATTTTTGTATGTATGGTCATGGATAATTTGTTCTTAATGTTATATTAGAGGAAAATTATGTAGACATTTAGGTTTAAAGGATTAATTTTTTAATTAACTTTTTGAAAGAAAATGTTCAGTGGGATATTTTTTCAAATTTGAAAACCCATGTATTTACAAATATTACAAAATTCGATAATTTTTTAAAAAAATATACGTGTCGTATACATATTTATATGATTGGTTGTATATTTGTATTTTATGTTTTAATATTAAGTAGGAAAATGTGTAAGGTTTTTGTCTTTAATGATGAAATACATTATCCGATTTTGTTAGATATGCTCATACATACATAGTTATTTAAAATTATTGAATTCAATGCGTCAATATTCTAATATCAAAGTATTTTGATTTATTGGTGCTTAATAATTTAATAAATTTTGTGAAATTTATTTTATATATCATGAATTTTATGAAATAATATTCTTATTGTATATAAATAATTGAAGTTTTTTATTTGTATATGTGTAAATATATATATATTTTTGTTGTTTTACTATTGTTAAGTAAGAAAATGAAATGAGATTTTTTTAACAATTTTGTATAAATAATGAAAAAATGTCTAGCAAGTAGTATGTTTGGGTCGGTTCTGGCGCTTTTTCTGCCCTATGCAGGAAAAAATGTATTTTTTTGTGTTTTTTGTTTTTTGTTTTTTTTTGTATAATAATATGTATGTAATTATGTTAAAGTAAATGGAAAAAATGTGTTTGGGTCGGTTCTAGACCACATTAGGCGTGTTCGCGTACTTGTTAAGTCAAAAAAGTATAAAGAGGAATTTTTTTATTAAATACAACAATATTTGTTTGTGTAAACGGTGAAATTGGAAACCAATGAATTTATTTGTATATTTTTGTGTTTTTTGTTTTTTTTTTTTTTTTTTGTATAATAATATGTATGTAATTATGTTAAAGTACATACAAACGAATTAATATGGAGACAATTTTTTTTACACTTTTAATTGTGATGAAATTAAAAACTGATGACTTGGATAAATAGAGTTTGAGTATGTTTGGTTTATTCATATGGTTGTTTTTGTTTTTGTAAAGTGTACAATTTAACTTGAAAATTGTTTTTGTTTTTTTTTTCATATGCATAAAATAACCTTGTAAAAGGTTTTTGACTTTAATTAAAAAATATGTTTGATTTTGTTGGGTAAGGTTATGTATAATTTGTTCTAATGTGATATTAGGAAATTATTGTGAAATTTATGTTAAGAGAATTGTGAAATTTATGTTAAGAGAATTGTGAAATTTATGTTAAGAGAATTGTGAATGATTTCAAAATGAGAGTAAATTTAAATTTTATAAAAAAAACACTCAATTTGTATTAAAACTTTTCGGAGTAAAAAATAAATTAATTATTTTTCATATATAATATTAATCTCTAAAGTAAAATTGTTTAATCAGTTATCAAACTTTTTAAAAGGAGGAGCAAAAATGAATTCAAATAAAATTACAAACGCCAATATTGTTGCTGCTTTCAATAAATTAAAGACAAGGCCATATCTAGCAACAAAGGATTTACTTCCCTCAAAGTCATATAAAGTTTTAGCTATGTTCCGTCATAAGAACAAATATGGAAATGTGGTGATTGCAGAGCTTGAGGAGGGAATGTTATATCTTCCCAAACGATATAATAATTTGGAAGATAATATAATAGATGGAGTTTACAGCAAACAATTTATATTAAGAAGAAAGTTAGAAAATGACTTAAATATTTTGGAATTGGAAGAGGCAGCCAGTGAAAATTCTACAGGAGGAGACGAAGTGGGAGAGTTTATCATTTCAAATTCTCAACCATTTTTCAGTTGGGAAAATACTAAAATACCTAGAAATTATTAATTGATAACATTTTCAAACTTTATATAAGTATCGTTGTTTTGAAAATTTTAAATATTTGTTAAGAAATAGCTCTACAATAAAGATGACATATATAAAAATTCAAAAATTTCTTGAAGATTTTGATAGTTTAATTTTGATCCATCAGAAGAAATATAAAGGGGGAGATCCCGTCCCCCTTTGTGTGTTTAATATATTGTAATAATATATGTATGTATGTTTGTTTATTGTGTGTTTTTTTAATAAATACTACAATATTTGTTTGTGTGGCCAAATGCATTTTATGAAATTGGAAACCAATGAATTTATTTTTGTCAACATTTTTTTTTTTTTTTTTTTTGTATAGTAATATGTATGTAATTATGTTAAAGTATATACAAACTAATTAATATGGAGACAATTTTTTTATTTATTTTTTTTTTTTTTGCACTTTTAATTGTGATGAAATTAAAAACTGATGACTTAGACAAATAGTGTTTGAGTATTTTTGGTTTATTCATATGGTTATTTTTGTTTTTGTAAAGTGTAAAATTTAACTTGAGAATTGTTTTTGTTTTTTAATATGCATAAAATAACCTTGTAAAAGGTTTTTGACTTTGATGAAAAATATGTTTGATTTTGTTGGGTAAGGTCACGCATAATTTGTTCTTAATGTTATATTAGAGGAAAGTGTTATAGACATTTGGGTTTGAAAGAATTAATTGTTTAATTAACTTTTTGAAAGCAAATGTTCACTGGAATATTTTTATACTTTTATGAAGTTGAAAACCAACATCTTTACAAATATTTTAAAAAGAAGTACAAAAATCGAATGTTTGAATTGATGTTACATTTCATTGCCTAGTTTAAGGCGTTTATATGTATAAGAAATGTGGGAAAAATTAATAATTCTCATAATTTTTAATGATTTCAACCAAACTTTTTAATTCATATTACATTTAATTGCCTAGTTTAAGGCGTTTATATGTATAAGATATGTAGGAAAAATTGATAATACTATTCTTTAAGAATATATCATAAATTGCATGATTTTTTTTCATTTGATGACAGATACATAAAGTGGGGACAAGTGTGCTTTTTATTAAATTCTACAATATTTTTGTAACACGGCCAAATGCATTTTATGAAATTGGAAATTGTATAATAAATAATATGTATGTAATTATGTTAAAGTACATTCAAATAAAATAGTAGGGAGTAATTTTTGTGCTTTTAATTGTGGTGAAATTAAAAAGTGATGACTTGGATATAAAATTTAACTTGAGAATTGTTTTTGTTTTTTTTTTTTCATATGCATAAAATAACCTTGTAAAAGGTTTTTGACTTTGATGAAAAATATGTTTTATTTTGTTGTAAAAGGTTTTTGACTTTGATGAAAAAATATTTTTGATTTAGTTGGGAAAGGTTATGTTCTAATGTTATATTTGGAAATTATTGTAAAATTTATGTTAAGACAATTATGAAATTTATGTTAAGAGAATTGTGAAATTCATGTTAAGACAATTATGAAATTTATGTTAACAGAATTGTGAAATTTATGTTAATATGATGAAAGTAAAATAATATAAAAATGAGAGTAAATTGGAATTATATGAAAAACACTCAATTTTTATAAAAACTTTTTGGAGTAAAAACTAGTGAATCTGATTTATGATTTTTTTTCAAGAGAAGAGAGTATTTTTAATTGCTATAAAAAGACATATCAGAATATATTTTTTAATCATTGCTCTAAAAGTTACTTCAAAGTATACTTAACAAAATGGTGAGTTATCGCTTTTGGATAACACTTTTGATTATTTATTTATTTTTTTATTTTAAATGTTTCGTTTTTAGATGTATGAACAAATTATTAAATTGGCTCAGGGTATTAAGCCCGAATATATAAAAATTGACGACATACCTCTATATCAACCATACAAAATTTTAAATTTCGATTGGAAAGAAACACAACATGGATCAAAAGTCATAGCATATTTAGATAATAATAAATGGTTTTATCTTCCGCAGCGATTTACAAAATTTTTAAATACGGAAGATCCATACTTGACTAAAATGAATGATCGAAATTGGACAATTGTTTACAAAGGTCGGCAGTCATCAAACGGCCTTGCAATATTTGAATTAAATTATTATAAAAATTGTTAAATGAACTACAATTTCATGCAATAAATACATTTAATATAAAAATATAGAGTAAATTTGAATTATAAATGTTCTAAAGTACATAAAAAAACACTCAATTTATATAAAAACTTTTTGGAGTAAAAAAAATTAATTATTTTTAATAAACAAGTAAAGTGGAATAGATATAAATATAAATCTCTGAAGCAAATTTTTTAATCAGTTGTTAAACTTATTAAAAGGAGGAACAAAAATTAATTCGAATAATATTACAAATGCCGATATTGTTGCGGCTTTCAATAAATTAAAAACAAGGCCATATTTTTCAATAAAGGATTTACTTCCAACAAAGCCATATAAGGTTTTAACTATGTTCCGTCATAAGAACAAATATGGAAATGTGGTAATTACAGAGCTTGAGGAGGGAATGTTATATCTTCCCAAACGATATAATAATTTGGAAGATAATATAATAGAAGGAGTTTACAATGAACAATTTATATTAAGAAGAAAGTTAGAAAATGGCTTACATGTTTTGGAATTAGAAGAAGCAGCCGGTGATAATTCTGCAGTAGAAGACGAAGTGAGAGAGTTTTTCATTCCAAATTCTCAATCATTATTCAGTTGGGAAAATAATAAAATATAACATGATAGTTATTAATTTTTTAGCAAATTAAAAAAAAAGTAATAAAAGCTATATCAAAAATATAAAAATTGTGTTTTTTTATTTTATATTCAACATGATTAGATGAATACTCGTTTATAATTTGGCATATGAAAATAGTAATTAATATCGAATGCTGCGTCAGCGAAAAATTTCAAATGAAATTTGATATTTTTGTTTACAATTTTGTTGGAGTTGTAGTTTATGTGCATTATTACATATTAAATTTTAATTGTTTATAGAATTTTTAATATATAATTCGATTAATAAAATTTCAACTTTAATTAAAACTTTTTGGTTTTTGTATATATATATACATATGTATGTGATATTAACAAGAAGGAAAATGTCATATGATTATTTTTTTAACTATAATAATAATGAAAAATATTAGTTGATTTTGATAGACATAGTCATGCTTAATTTGAATAGTATTGGTATATTTAATATTACAATGAATTTATTTGAATTACATTTTAAGCAAACTTTTTTTAATTTTCCTTATGTTAATACTGGTTAGTATGAATTGTTTTTTTATCAATTTTGTATAAGTAATGAAAAAATGTCTAGCAGCTATTTTTTTCATAATTTTTATCAAGAAAATGTTAAAATTTTTTACAGTATATTAATAAGGTTCGTAGGGTTTTGTTTAAGCGGTTATAGTCTATGAATAATATGAAAATATCCAATTTAAAACTAAATTTTTGAGGGAAAAGTGATATATTTACATAGTAGCTTTATAATATCACGATTTTTTATTTTATTTATATATTTAATAACCTGAGACCATTTAGAACACTTTTTATGTATTTTTCAATTATATACCCCATTAATAATAAATAAAACATTTCAACAAAAATATATTTTGACTTTGACTTCTTATTATTAATATACAAGTTTATATATAAAATCAAAAGTGTCTAGATTACAAATCTGTATAAATTTTCCGTACATCTATATTGGTTTTTTTTTTTCTAAAAAACAAAAAATATCCAATTTTTTCGCACTTTATTAAACATGTATTTTAATTGTTTTTTTTTTTTTTTTTTTGTGTATTTGAGTTTAGCCTGGTAATAAGATATCATATTTTTTTTATATATATACTTTTTAATGAATAATACAATATATCTGTATACGTATAGTGTTGTCATTTCCTAACTTTCAGTGGTAGATTTAACATATGAAAAGATTAAAATTAATTGAAATTTTTAAAGAATTCCATAGTATTTTTAGGATATAAGCACTATCTTTACTGTAATTTCCAACATTAAAAATAAGTCTGAAGAAATATTGCTAAGTTGTCATTTGAACTCAATTTTACAAACAATTTGTTATTTGATGCTGTAGAACAATCTAGCATAATATTTTGAACGATATAGCATTTTCCCATTTAAATCTACTGGCAACACCGCTAATGATAATGAGAATTGTTTTGTTTTGACTTAAATAATAAAAAATATATTGTTTGATTTTGATAGGTATGGTTAATTGGAAATGTATTGGAGTATTTAATATTTTAATAATAAATGCACATATTTGTCTTTTTTACGTTTAATTTGATTAAACTGAAGTGAACTATAATATTAACAAAATATTTTTCGTGACACATGCCAGATTGATATTTATCATCATCTTGTAAATTTTTAGAATTTAAAAATGGCCTGTTAAATGTTAATAATATTTGAGATTATATCTTGTGAAAAAAATTAAAAAAATAATAAAAAAATTATATTTTTTAAAAAAATTTTGTAAAAAAATATAATTTTTGTGAAAAAAATTAAAAAAATTATATTTTTTAAAAAAAATTTTGTAAAAAAATATAATTTTTGTGAAAAAAATTAAAAAAATAATAAAAAAATTATATTTTTTAAAAAAATTTTGTAAAAAAATATAATTTTTGTGAAAAAAATTAAAAAAATAATAAAAAAATTATATTTTTTAAAAAAATTTTGTAAAAAAAATATAATTTTTGTGAAAAAAATTAAAAAAATTATATTTTTAAAAAAAAATTTTTTTTTAAAAAATATAATTTTTTTATTATTTTTTTAATTTTTTTCACAAAAATTATATTTTTTTACAAAATTTTTTTAAAAAATATAATTTTTTTAATTTTTTTCACAAAAATTATATTTTTTTACAAAATTTTTTTAAAAAATATAATTTTTTTAATTTTTTTCACAAAAATTATATTTTTTTACAAAATTTTTTTAAAAAATATAATTTTTTTATTATTTTTTTAATTTTTTTCACAAAAATTATATTTTTTTACAAAATTTTTTTTAAAAAATATAATTTTTTTTTTATTTTTTTAATTTTTTTCACAAAAATTATATTTTTTTACAAATTTTTTTTAAAAAATATAATTTTTTTATTATTTTTTTAATTTTTTCACAAAAATTATGTGGTCAAATAACTTCCACAAGGTTTTCATATACATATGAATGATGTAAACAACATAAATTTTCTCACATAGACAGCATAAACCAAAAAAAATATATATTTTTTTTTGACACTATTCACCTAAATATATATAAAAAGTAAATACATACATATTTTATTACAAGTAAAAATTTTCTTCGTCTATATAGGAGACAAAAATTCTTCTGTATTGAAAGCATAAACAATGTTTGGTTATCATTTCCATATAAATTTCAGGAATATTTTATTTAATTATATACAAAAGAATTATAATATAATTATTTTTGTAGTTACTTATTAATAGTTTAGTTTTTATTATCTATAATTTACCCTTTATTTTTTCAATTTCTTTTCCATATATGTTAGGCTTAACCGAATACATTTTAGGTATTAAACCAATGAATTCCTTTATTATTTTACCATTGCATTCATCTTTTATTATTCCTAGTACTTTTTTATTTAGAAAAGGATATTGAAAGCGTTTTCTTATGAATATGTAGTCGTGTAGAAATATCGGATTATATAGATTTTTATATCCTTTGAATATAAATTCTAAGATATAATCTCAAATATTATTAACATTTAACAGGCCATTTTTAAATACTAAAAATTTACAAGATGATGATAAATATCAATCTGGCATGTGTCACGAAAAATATTTTGTTAATATTATAGTTCACTTCAGTTTAATCAAATTAAACGTAAAAAAGACAAATATGTGCATTTATTATTAAAATATTAAATACTCCAATACATTTCCAATTAACCATACCTATCAAAATCAAACAATATATTTTTTATTATTTAAGTCAAAACAAAACAATTCTCATTATCATTAGCGGTGTTGCCAGTAGATTTAAATGGGAAAATGCTATATCGTTCAAAATATTATGCTAGATTGTTCTACAGCATCAAATAACAAATTGTTTGTAAAATTGAGTTCAAATGACAACTTAGCAATATTTCTTCAGACTTATTTTTAATGTTGGAAATTACAGTAAAGATAGTGCTTATATCCTAAAAATACTATGGAATTCTTTAAAAATTTCAATTAATTTTAATCTTTTCATATGTTAAATCTACCACTGAAAGTTAGGAAATGACAACACTATACGTATACAGATATATTGTATTATTCATTAAAAAGTATATATATAAAAAAAATATGATATCTTATTACCAGGCTAAACTCAAATACACAAAAAAAAAAAAAAAAAAAACAATTAAAATACATGTTTAATAAAGTGCGAAAAAATTGGATATTTTTTGTTTTTTAGAAAAAAAAAAACCAATATAGATGTACGGAAAATTTATACAGATTTGTAATCTAGACACTTTTGATTTTATATATAAACTTGTATATTAATAATAAGAAGTCAAAGTCAAAATATATTTTTGTTGAAATGTTTTATTTATTATTAATGGGGTATATAATTGAAAAATACATAAAAAGTGTTCTAAATGGTCTCAGGTTATTAAATATATAAATAAAATAAAAAATCGTGATATTATAAAGCTACTATGTAAATATATCACTTTTCCCTCAAAAATTTAGTTTTAAATTGGATATTTTCATATTATTCATAGACTATAACCGCTTAAACAAAACCCTACGAACCTTATTAATATACTGTAAAAAATTTTAACATTTTCTTGATAAAAATTATGAAAAAAATAGCTGCTAGACATTTTTTCATTATTTATACAAAATTGATAAAAAACAATTCATACTAACCAGTATTAACATAAGGAAAATTAAAAAAAGTTTGCTTAAAATGTAATTCAAATAAATTCATTGTAATATTAAATATACCAATACTATTCAAATTAAGCATGACTATGTCTATCAAAATCAACTAATATTTTTCATTATTATTATAGTTAAAAAAATAATCATATGACATTTTCCTTCTTGTTAATATCACATACATATGTATATATATATACAAAAACCAAAAAGTTTTAATTAAAGTTGAAATTTTATTAATCGAATTATATATTAAAAATTCTATAAACAATTAAAATTTAATATGTAATAATGCACATAAACTACAACTCCAACAAAATTGTAAACAAAAATATCAAATTTCATTTGAAATTTTTCGCTGACGCAGCATTCGATATTAATTACTATTTTCATATGCCAAATTATAAACGAGTATTCATCTAATCATGTTGAATATAAAATAAAAAAACACAATTTTTATATTTTTGATATAGCTTTTATTACTTTTTTTTTAATTTGCTAAAAAATTAATAACTATCATGTTATATTTTATTATTTTCCCAACTGAATAATGATTGAGAATTTGGAATGAAAAACTCTCTCACTTCGTCTTCTACTGCAGAATTATCACCGGCTGCTTCTTCTAATTCCAAAACATGTAAGCCATTTTCTAACTTTCTTCTTAATATAAATTGTTCATTGTAAACTCCTTCTATTATATTATCTTCCAAATTATTATATCGTTTGGGAAGATATAACATTCCCTCCTCAAGCTCTGTAATTACCACATTTCCATATTTGTTCTTATGACGGAACATAGTTAAAACCTTATATGGCTTTGTTGGAAGTAAATCCTTTATTGAAAAATATGGCCTTGTTTTTAATTTATTGAAAGCCGCAACAATATCGGCATTTGTAATATTATTCGAATTAATTTTTGTTCCTCCTTTTAATAAGTTTAACAACTGATTAAAAAATTTGCTTCAGAGATTTATATTTATATCTATTCCACTTTACTTGTTTATTAAAAATAATTAATTTTTTTTACTCCAAAAAGTTTTTATATAAATTGAGTGTTTTTTTATGTACTTTAGAACATTTATAATTCAAATTTACTCTATATTTTTATATTAAATGTATTTATTGCATGAAATTGTAGTTCATTTAACAATTTTTATAATAATTTAATTCAAATATTGCAAGGCCGTTTGATGACTGCCGACCTTTGTAAACAATTGTCCAATTTCGATCATTCATTTTAGTCAAGTATGGATCTTCCGTATGGCCTTGTTTTTAATTTATTGAAAGCCGCAACAATATCGGCATTTGTAATATTATTCGAATTAATTTTTGTTCCTCCTTTTAATAAGTTTAACAACTGATTAAAAAATTTGCTTCAGAGATTTATATTTATATCTATTCCACTTTACTTGTTTATTAAAAATAATTAATTTTTTTTACTCCAAAAAGTTTTTATATAAATTGAGTGTTTTTTTATGTACTTTAGAACATTTATAATTCAAATTTACTCTATATTTTTATATTAAATGTAATTATTGCATGAAATTGTAGTTCATTTAACAATTTTTATAATAATTTAATTCAAATATTGCAAGGCCGTTTGATGACTGCCGACCTTTGTAAACAATTGTCCAATTTCGATCATTCATTTTAGTCAAGTATGGATCTTCCGTATTTAAAAATTTTGTAAATCGCTGCGGAAGATAAAACCATTTATTATTATCTAAATATGCTATGACTTTTGATCCATGTTGTGTTTCTTTCCAATCGAAATTTAAAATTTTGTATGGTTGATATAGAGGTATGTCGTCAATTTTTATATATTCGGGCTTAATACCCTGAGCCAATTTAATAATTTGTTCATACATCTAAAAACGAAACATTTAAAATAAAAAAATAAATAAATAATCAAAAGTGTTATCCAAAAGCGATAACTCACCATTTTGTTAAGTATACTTTGAAGTAACTTTTAGAGCAATGATTAAAAAATATATTCTGATATGTCTTTTTATAGCAATTAAAAATACTCTCTTCTCTTGAAAAAAAATCATAAATCAGATTCACTAGTTTTTACTCCAAAAAGTTTTTATAAAAATTGAGTGTTTTTCATATAATTCCAATTTACTCTCATTTTTATATTATTTTACTCTCATCATATTAACATAAATTTCACAATTCTGTTAACATAAATTTCATAATTGTCTTAACATGAATTTCACAATTCTCTTAACATAAATTTCATAATTGTCTTAACATAAATTTTACAATAATTTCCAAATATAACATTAGAACATAACCTTTCCCAACTAAATCAAAAATATTTTTTCATCAAAGTCAAAAACCTTTTACAACAAAATAAAACATATTTTTCATCAAAGTCAAAAACCTTTTACAAGGTTATTTTATGCATATGAAAAAAAAACAAAAACAATTCTCAAGTTAAATTTTATATCCAAGTCATCACTTTTTAATTTCACCACAATTAAAAGCACAAAAATTACTCCCTACTATTTTATTTGAATGTACTTTAACATAATTACATACATATTATTTATTATACAATTTCCAATTTCATAAAATGCATTTGGCCGTGTTACAAAAATATTGTAGAATTTAATAAAAAGCACACTTGTCCCCACTTTATGTATCTGTCATCAAATGAAAAAAAATCATGCAATTTATGATATATTCTTAAAGAATAGTATTATCAATTTTTCCTACATATCTTATACATATAAACGCCTTAAACTAGGCAATTAAATGTAATATGAATTAAAAAGTTTGGTTGAAATCATTAAAAATTATGAGAATTATTAATTTTTCCCACATTTCTTATACATATAAACGCCTTAAACTAGGCAATGAAATGTAACATCAATTCAAACATTCGATTTTTGTACTTCTTTTTAAAATATTTGTAAAGATGTTGGTTTTCAACTTCATAAAAGTATAAAAATATTCCAGTGAACATTTGCTTTCAAAAAGTTAATTAAACAATTAATTCTTTCAAACCCAAATGTCTATAACACTTTCCTCTAATATAACATTAAGAACAAATTATGCGTGACCTTACCCAACAAAATCAAACATATTTTTCATCAAAGTCAAAAACCTTTTACAAGGTTATTTTATGCATATTAAAAAACAAAAACAATTCTCAAGTTAAATTTTACACTTTACAAAAACAAAAATAACCATATGAATAAACCAAAAATACTCAAACACTATTTGTCTAAGTCATCAGTTTTTAATTTCATCACAATTAAAAGTGCAAAAAAAAATAAATAAAAAAATTGTCTCCATATTAATTAGTTTGTATATACTTTAACATAATTACATACATATTACTATACAAAAAAAAAAAAAAAAAAAAAATGTTGACAAAAATAAATTCATTGGTTTCCAATTTCATAAAATGCATTTGGCCACACAAACAAATATTGTAGTATTTATTAAAAAAACACACAATAAACAAACATACATACATATATTATTACAATATATTAAACACACAAAGGGGGACGGGATCTCCCCCTTTATATTTCTTCTGATGGATCAAAATTAAACCATCAAAATCTTCAAGAAATTTTTGAATTTTTATATATGTCATCTTTATTGTAGAGCTATTTCTTAACAAATATTTAAAATTTTCAAAACAACGATACTTATATAAAGTTTAAAAATGTTATCAATTAATAATTTCTAGGTATTTTAGTATTTTCCCAACTGAAAAATGGTTGAGAATTTGAAATGATAAACTCTCCCACTTCGTCTCCTCCTGTAGAATTTTCACTGGCTGCCTCTTCCAATTCCAAAATATTTAAGTCATTTTCTAACTTTCTTCTTAATATAAATTGTTTGCTGTAAACTCCATCTATTATATTATCTTCCAAATTATTATATCGTTTGGGAAGATATAACATTCCCTCCTCAAGCTCTGCAATCACCACATTTCCATATTTGTTCTTATGACGGAACATAGCTAAAACTTTATATGACTTTGAGGGAAGTAAATCCTTTGTTGCTAGATATGGCCTTGTCTTTAATTTATTGAAAGCAGCAACAATATTGGCGTTTGTAATTTTATTTGAATTCATTTTTGCTCCTCCTTTTAAAAAGTTTGATAACTGATTAAACAATTTTACTTTAGAGATTAATATTATATATGAAAAATAATTAATTTATTTTTTACTCCGAAAAGTTTTAATACAAATTGAGTGTTTTTTTTTATAAAATTTAAATTTACTCTCATTTTGAAATCATTCACAATTCTCTTAACATAAATTTCACAATTCTCTTAACATAAATTTCACAATAATTTCCTAATATCACATTAGAACAAATTATACATAACCTTACCCAACAAAATCAAACATATTTTTTAATTAAAGTCAAAAACCTTTTACAAGGTTATTTTATGCATATGAAAAAAAAAACAAAAACAATTTTCAAGTTAAATTGTACACTTTACAAAAACAAAAACAACCATATGAATAAACCAAACATACTCAAACTCTATTTATCCAAGTCATCAGTTTTTAATTTCATCACAATTAAAAGTGTAAAAAAAATTGTCTCCATATTAATTCGTTTGTATGTACTTTAACATAATTACATACATATTATTATACAAAAAAAAAAAAAAAAACAAAAAACACAAAAATATACAAATAAATTCATTGGTTTCCAATTTCACCGTTTACACAAACAAATATTGTTGTATTTAATAAAAAAATTCCTCTTTATACTTTTTTGACTTAACAAGTACGCGAACACGCCTAATGTGGTCTAGAACCGACCCAAACACATTTTTTCCATTTACTTTAACATAATTACATACATATTATTATACAAAAAAAAACAAAAAACAAAAAACACAAAAATACATTTTTTCCTGCATAGGGCAGAAAAAGCGCCAGAACCGACCCAAACATACTACTCTAGCAGCTATTTTTTTCATAATTTTTATCAAGAAATTAGACAAAATTAATTTACAGTATAAATGATTGTGGTTTGAAGGGGCTTTGTTTAGGGGTTATAGTCTACGAATAATACGAAAATTTCCCATTTATAACTAATTGTTTTGGGGGAAAGTAATATATATTTGCATAGTAGCCTTATAATATCATGATTTTTTTATTTTATTTAATATTTAATAACCTGAGACCATTTAGAATACCTTTTATCTATTTGTTTATTTAATAATAAATATAATAATTCAATGAAATATGAAATTTTGACTTTAACTTCTAGCTATTTATATTAAAATTTATAGACAAAAATTTAAAGTCTCTAGATTACAAATATATAAATTTTCCCTACATCAAAATTGGACTTTTTACCAAAAAATATCCCACGAATTCGCGCTTTCGAACCACATACTTTAATTATTCTTTTCATGTTTATTTAAGCTTTCGCTGCTAATAAGATATAATTTTTTATACTTTTTCATAAATACAGAAAAATATTTTTATACGGACAGTGTAGCCATTTCCGGACTTTCAGTGATAGATTTAACATATGAAAAGGTTAAAATTAATTGAAATTTACAAAAAATGCTAAATTCGTTTCAGCACATTTTTACAGTATTTTATAATATAATAAAATTGCAATTTTTAAAGAATTCCATAGTAAGTATAACGGTTTTAGTTGTAACTTTTCGAATATTAGCACTATTTTTACTGTAATTTCCAACAATAAAAATAATTCTGAAGAAATATTGCTTATAAGTTGTCATTAGAACTCAATTTTACAAGAAACAAAGAGAATGAAAATATGAATTTTCTTTGCAAACAATTTATTATTTGCTGCTGTAGGACAATTTAGCATAATATTTTACACGATTTAGCATTTTTCCATTTACATCTACTGGCAACATTGTTAACGACAATGGGAATTTTTTTATTTTGATCTTAAAAATAAAAAATTATTGTATGATTTTGATAAGCACAGTTAATTTGAAAAGTTTTGAAGTATTTAATATTGTAATAATATACATATTTATCTTTTTTTTCGTTTAGTATGAATATTAAACTAAATTAAACGTTTTTTTTTTATTTTTAGAGTATAATGTTCTTGTTAATAGCATTTTCATAAGCGTTTTAATCAATTCAACTATTTTTTTCATAAGAACATTTTTGAAAGTCTTATATTTTGAAATAAGCTATACATATGTTTGTGTTGTATACTTTTTTATGTATAATTCAAAACCAGGATTTGTTGACTATTTTTATACCCTTCACCACAGGTGTAAAGGGTATATATAAGTTTGTCATTCCGTTTGTAATTCCCACAATTTTCGTCGGAGAGCAAAAAAGTTTACATTTTCGGGATCCTTGTAAGAAATGATGACGATAGGACCATGTCCGTCCGTCCGTCCGACCGTCCGTCCGTCCGTGTGTCGGTTGAAATGGCGTTTATGAAGCCCACCGATAACTGACATATATAATATATATATCAAACGATCGGAAATGCTTTCGAGAATTTTGCTATTGGAATTCAGCAAGATCGGTTCATAGAATGCGGAGATATGTTAAAAAAACCGGTTTTTAGAACCGGTTTTCCAGTTTCTGAAGCCTCTGTATATACTAGGGACTTCGTTTTTACAAAGAAGTCTCGGACATTTTTTTCTAAATTTTTGTTCTGAAAAAATGAAATAAATCGGTTCAATAATAACTGAGATATCGGACAAAACGCATTTTTTATTTTTTGAAGCCCTGGTTTAAGCTATAGATTTTTATTTTTATACAGATCGGTCACAAATATTTTTATAAAATTTCAGTTTTTTGAATCAGCAGGATCGGTTTATAAATGGCGGAGATATGCTTTAAAAACCGGTTTTTGAAACCGGGTTTTCAGTTTCTGAAGCCTCTGCATATACCAGGGACTTCGAATTTTCAAAGGAGGCTCGGAAATTATTTTCTGAATTTTTGTTCTGAAAAAATTAAATAAATCGGTTCAGTAATAACTGAGATATCGGGGAAAACGAATTTTTTATTTTTGAAGCCCTTGTTCAAGCTACAGATTTTTATTTTTATATAGATCAGTCATAAATGTTTTTATAAAATTTCGTTTTTTTTTTAATAAACCAAATTCGTTCATAATCAACAGAGTTATGTCCCAAAAACAAATCTGTTAAGAATATAAATACACACACAAACATGTATGTATATTAAGCATTGTAATGACTATTAGTGACGTTTTTTGTTTTTTGTATAGACAAGTAGTTTAGTTAGAAACAGTAGTAATATAATGAATAACAGCGTTGTTGTTCTTTGTATATGCAGTCTGTACAAAAATAAATAGATATGGAATTGTTGTTGTTTATTTTTAAAAACTAAAACATATCTGTTAAGAATATACATAAATACATACACAAACATGTATATTAAGCATTGTAATGACTATTAGTGACGTTTTTTGTTTTTTGTATAGACAAGTAGTTTAGTTAGCAACAGAAGTAATATAATAAATAACAGTGTTGTTGTTGTTCTTTGTATATGCAGCCAGTTTGTATATACACACATAAAAAAATATATAAATATGGAATTGTTGTTGTTGTTTATTTTTTAAAAGCAAAGCCTGCTATGATTGTTTTTTTTATATATTCAAATTTTCGTAGTTTGAAAAAAATTTAGATTTATATATGTGAAAATATGAAAGCATACGTTAAGGCGAAAATTTTATTATTTGTCGGTAATATGGTAATATGATGTCGATAAGATAGTAAGATGGTAATATGGTAAAATGGTAATATGGTGAAGGGTATCAAAGATTCGGCACAGCCGAATCTTTTTTCAATTTCATTTATATTTATATTTTTTCTTATATTTGGAGTATTAAGGAGGAAAATGAAAAACATAATTTCTTATTTTTATTAATAAGATTTGATATATTGCTTGATTAGGTACGGTTATGATTTATTTTAAGAAAATATTAAATTAAATTTTTCTGAATATTATATAAAAAAACTGAGGTAGGTAATAGTATTTTATTATTTTAGAGAACAATGATAATTACATCACTAAATTAAATTATTGTTTGCAATAGTAAAAATTATTTGTACATATTTATTTATGTTTTATTTTTAAATAATAACTTACTTATACAATTTGAAAATACTATACCTAGTAGCGAAACTACTTTAGATGTTGATAATAACCTTTCTATTCATAATTTCTCAACTTTATTTTAATCGGAAAATAAAAGATTAATAATTTTTATTTAAAAATATTTACATAAATGATTATAGTTAAAAAATATGTTGAAGCTTAATAAAAAGTTATATATTATAGTAACAGAAATATTAATAAATATTTTTCGAGACACATGCCAGATTGATATTTATCATAATTTTATCAATTTTTTAGTAGCCTTTTGTCGATTTTTGAAGGTTTTCTCTCAAAATTTTAAGATTTTTAATAAAATGTATCAAACAACTATGTTTCGTGAACATAAAACATTGGTTGAAGACCTTTTAAAATAATGAACTCACAACAAATATTGACAATTAAATAAAGAAAAAATAGTATATATTACTAAACTGGCTATATAACTTGAAATGATTTTTTAATTTCTTTAAAGATTTTGTATCTTATAGGATTAAGAACATTTTATTCTTTAAATACTAGTTTCTACATTTTTAATGGTTTTATTAAAATCTATTTGTTTATTTTGTTCAATATAATGATTTAAATAATTCAAATAGCCTAAATATTTATGTTTTTTACATCATTCATATATATGTATGTATATGAATGATGTAAAAAACATAAATTTTCTCACATAGACAGCATAAACCAAAAAAAAAATAAATAAATATTTTTTTGAGACTATTCACCTAAATATATATGCCGTCGTGTTGAAATCAGATTAAATTGATTTTTATAGCCTTTAATACACATTTTAAGATATAATCATAAATATTTAGGCTATTTGAATTATTTAAATCATTATATTGAACAAAATAAACAAATAGATTTTAATAAAACCATTAAAAATGTAGAAACTAGTATTTAAAGAATAAAATGTTCTTAATCCTATAAGATACAAAATCTTTAAAGAAATTAAAAAATCATTTCAAGTTATATAGCCAGTTTAGTAATATATACTATTTTTTCTTTATTTAATTGTCAATATTTGTTGTGAGTTCATTATTTTAAAAGGTCTTCAACCAATGTTTTATGTTCACGAAACATAGTTGTTTGATACATTTTATTAAAAATCTTAAAATTTTGAGAGAAAACCTTCAAAAATCGACAAAAGGCTACTAAAAAATTGATAAAATTATGATAAATATCAATCTGGCATGAAAATAAATCATAACCGTACCTAATCAAGCAATATATCAAATCTTATTAATAAAAATAAGAAATTATGTTTTTCATTTTCCTCCTTAATACTCCAAATATAAGAAAAAATATAAATATAAAAATAGTCAACAAATCCTGGTTTTGAATTATACATAAAAAAGTATACAACACAAACATATGTATAGCTTATTTCAAAATATAAGACTTTCAAAAATGTTCTTATGAAAAAAATAGTTGAATTGATTAAAACGCTTATGAAAATGCTATTAACAAGAACATTATACTCTAAAAATAAAAAAAAAACGTTTAATTTAGTTTAATATTCATACTAAACGAAAAAAAAGATAAATATGTATATTATTACAATATTAAATACTTCAAAACTTTTCAAATTAACTGTGCTTATCAAAATCATACAATAATTTTTTATTTTTAAGATCAAAATAAAAAAATTCCCATTGTCGTTAACAATGTTGCCAGTAGATGTAAATGGAAAAATGCTAAATCGTGTAAAATATTATGCTAAATTGTCCTACAGCAGCAAATAATAAATTGTTTGCAAAGAAAATTCATATTTTCATTCTCTTTGTTTCTTGTAAAATTGAGTTCTAATGACAACTTATAAGCAATATTTCTTCAGAATTATTTTTATTGTTGGAAATTACAGTAAAAATAGTGCTAATATTCGAAAAGTTACAACTAAAACCGTTATACTTACTATGGAATTCTTTAAAAATTGCAATTTTATTATATTATAAAATACTGTAAAAATGTGCTGAAACGAATTTAGCATTTTTTGTAAATTTCAATTAATTTTAACCTTTTCATATGTTAAATCTATCACTGAAAGTCCGGAAATGGCTACACTGTCCGTATAAAAATATTTTTCTGTATTTATGAAAAAGTATAAAAAATTATATCTTATTAGCAGCGAAAGCTTAAATAAACATGAAAAGAATAATTAAAGTATGTGGTTCGAAAGCGCGAATTCGTGGGATATTTTTTGGTAAAAAGTCCAATTTTGATGTAGGGAAAATTTATTATTTGTAATCTAGAGACTTTAAATTTTTGTCTATAAATTTTAATATAAATAGCTAGAAGTTAAAGTCAAAATTTCATATTTCATTGAATTATTATATTTATTATTAAATAAACAAATAGATAAAAGGTATTCTAAATGGTCTCAGGTTATTAAATATTAAATAAAATAAAAAAATCATGATATTATAAGGCTACTATGCAAATATATATTACTTTCCCCCAAAACAATTAGTTATAAATGGGAAATTTTCGTATTATTCGTAGACTATAACCCCTAAACAAAGCCCCTTCAAACCACAATCATTTATACTGTAAATTAATTTTGTCTAATTTCTTGATAAAAATTATGAAAAAAATAGCTGCTAGACATTTTTTCATTATTTATACAAAATTGTTAAAAAAATCTCATTTCATTTTCTTACTTAACAATAGTAAAACAACAAAAATATATATATATTTACACATATACAAATAAAAAACTTCAATTATTTATATACAATAAGAATATTATTTCATAAAATTCATGATATATAAAATAAATTTCACAAAATTTATTAAATTATTAAGCACCAATAAATCAAAATACTTTGATATTAGAATATTGACGCATTGAATTCAATAATTTTAAATAACTATATATGTAGGAGCATATCTAACAAAATCGGATAATGTATTTCATCATTAAAGACAAAAACCTTACACATTTTCCTACTTAATATTAAAACATAAAATACAAATATACAACCAATCATATAAATATGTATACGACACGTATATTTTTTTAAAAAATTATCGAATTTTGTAATATTTGTAAATACATGGGTTTTCAAATTTGAAAAAATATCCCACTGAACATTTTCTTTCAAAAAGTTAATTAAAAAATTAATCCTTTAAACCTAAATGTCTACATAATTTTCCTCTAATATAACATTAAGAACAAATTATCCATGACCATACATACAAAAATCAAAAATATTTTTCATTAAAGTAAAAACCTTATACAATGTTATTTTATGCATATTAAAACACAAAAAAAAAACTCAAATACCTTAAAAAACCTCATTTGCATCTTCATAATTAACAATATTAAAACATAAGAACAATTACATGATGATTCACATAATCTACAACTCCAACAAAACTATAAACAAAAATATTAAATTTCATTTGAAATTTTTTCGCTGACACAGCAAACGTTCTCACAACTCGTGGAAAGCAATTTGGTTACTAATGTAACTTATTCACATGAAATGCTTACCTAACCACTTACATGGAAACAAAATAAACAAACATCCTATTACAATATATTAAACACTTCTCTTTCTTTATCTACCTAGTAATTATCTAAGAGAACTATCTATTCTGGTGGATACAAAAAACAAATTTTGCTATTTCACATCCCTGACTTTTATAAGAAACAAAGTTACCGACTTCCCACCCCCGATAGAACATATTTTTGTATGGAACTAAAAATAAATATCCATGCAAAAATTAACATTATTAACAAAAACAACTATTGCCTTCCCATTTGTCTTCCTGTTAAATTGTTTGTATGTACTTTTAACATAATTGCTACATATTATTATAAAAAATAAATACATTGGTTTATAATTTCATAAAATACATTTGGCCATTTACACAAAAATATTGTTGTATTTATTAAGAAGCTTCAATCCACTTCTATCTGTCACCAAATGTAAAAAAAATCATGCAATTTATGATATGTTCCTAAAGAATAGAATTATAAAATTTTCCTACATATCTTATAAATGTAAACGCAGTGAAATGTAACATGAATTCTAAAGTTTGGATGAAATCATTAAAAAATTATGAGAATTATTAATTTCCCTACACTTCTTATACATATAAACGCCTTAAACTAGGCAATGAAATGTAACATGGATTCAAAAGTTTTGTTGAAATCATTAAAAAATTATGAGAATTTATAATTTTTCGTAAATTTCTTATACATATAAACGCCTTAAACTAGGCAATGAAATGTAGCATGAATTCAAACGTTCGATTTTTGAACTTATTTTTGAAATATTTGTAAAGATGTTGGTTTTCAACT
Source organism: Protophormia terraenovae (assembly GCA_951394005.1). NCBI lineage: Eukaryota > Metazoa > Arthropoda > Insecta > Diptera > Calliphoridae > Protophormia > Protophormia terraenovae. Next base: position 76,540,158 of record OX596077.1, read on the forward strand.
TTATAAAAATATTTCACTGAACATTTGCTTACCAAAAGTTAATTAAACAATTCTTTCAAACCTAAATGTCTATAACACTTTCATCTAATATAATATTAAGAACAAATTATACATAACCTTACCCAACAAAATCAAACATATTTTTCATCAAAGTCAAAAACCTTTTACAAGGTTATTTTATGCATATGAAAAAAAAAAAATCTCAAGTTAAATTTTACACTTTACAAAAACAAAAATAACCATATGAATAAACCAAAAATACCCAAACACTATTTATCCAAGTTATCAGTTTTTAATTTCATTACAATTAAAAGTGTAAAAAACAATTGTCTCCATATTAATTAGTTTGTATGTACTTTAACATAATTACGTACATATTATTATACAAAAATAAAAAAAGAAATGTTGACAAAAATAAATTCATTGGTTTCCAATTTCATAAAATGCATTTGGCCGTTTACATAAACAAATAATGTAGTATTTAATAAAAAGCACACAATAAACAGACATATAAATATTATTACAATATATGAAACACACACTTCCTCCACTTTATCTACCTAAACCTTGCTTCTAATTGGTCAATAAAACAAATTAAAATTTAAAAAAAAGTTAATTTAAGAATTCATTCTTTCAAACGCTGAAAGTATTTATTAAAAAGCGCACAATAAACAAACATATCATATTACAATATACGAAACACACACTTTCCCCTCACGTTATCAACCTAAATATTGCTTAATAAAAAAAAAAAAAATTTCTAAAAGTTAATTTAAGAATTCATTCTTTCAAACACTGATAGAGCATTGTTTTGTATGGAAAAAGTGATACAGAACATACACAAACATACTACTCGTATGAAAAAAAGTCGTCTAAGTGACTTTACGCTCATTCTTACTAAAATTTGATGTAGAATTGATGTATAAAAGAATTTTTTATAAATCAATTGGATTCGTCTCTGCGCAAAATGGCGCTTAAAATGTGCGTTTTTAGCCGCATGTATGCAGGGGAAGGAGTTGAAATTTATAAAAAACATAATACGAAATTAGTTTTATTGCTGCAAAAATCTTCTAAAAAGGTATGACATCCAAATATCAAAAGAAATTTTTCTTTTCTAAACGAACCCTAATATATATATATATATATATATATATATATATATATATATATATATATATATATATATATATATATATATATATATATATATATATATATATATATATATATATATAGATTATATTCTTAATTTTTTTAGTTGGTCGATATAGTGATTCTGCTACCAATTTTTATAAATTCTTAATTCCAATTATCTTATGGGAACAAGAACCAGCCCAATATCCCTGAGCACGGCCGGAATGCGGTAGCATAGTTCTCTAGGGATTGGAGACCTTTATGGTGGTTCGTTACAAGTTCCATATAATAGGTCATAGAAACGTTACACATAGGTCGCAGAAACGTTTTCCTACAAAACATTTATATTCTAGGGGAGTTTTTATCTAACTGCAAGAAAGCATCAAATATCTAGGAATTATTTTAGATAAGAAACTTTCTTTTAAACACATATGAAAAAGCAATTAAATGTGGTCGTGCACTTTATCCCTTACTAAACAGAAGATCTTATCTTAATGTGGTTGTTTTTAAAATTTCTTATAACTTTTTTTAAGTAGTATGTACAAGGTTTTTTTAGAAAACTTTTCCTTAATACAGTGATATGTAGTATCTTTATTTAATAATATATGTATATTTAATTATTGTAATACTTTTATGTAAATCCTCATAACATTGGTACTTATTATTTTATAAAGGTTTCAATAAAGTCAGTAATAATAATAATAATATATTTGGAGAATATTTTATAAATATGCAAAAATTTAATTATTTCTACAATCAATAAGTGCTGCCAATATTTTTATTATTAGTATTTTTGTTTGTTTTTTTTTTTTTTTTTTGTAAATTTTTAAACGCTGGTTTTTAGAAATGTTATGTTTCCCAGTGTTGTCATTTTAGCACTTTCAGTGCTATATTTAGCATTTGAAAAGGTTAAAATGCACTAGCAATTTATAAAAATATACTAAATGCTTTTTAGCACTTTCTTACAGCAATTTTTAATTAAATACTTTTGGATTTTTTTAAGGAATTTCTTAGTAAATTTGACGTTATTAATTATCAGTTTTAAAATATAAGCCCTATTTTGACTTTATTTTCCAATATTACCATTAACTCTGAAGAAAACATTTCTATAAGTTGTCATTTGAACTATATTTTACAAGAAACATGGGCCACAAAAATATTAATCTTTCTTTACAAAACAATTTAGCATTGTCATTTGCTGTTGTAGAACAATTTAGCATAATTTTTTGGACGTTATGACACTTTACCAATTTTACCAATCTTCTGGCGACACTGAAGTTTCCTCAAAGATATAATGTTTGTTTGAGACCATTTTTGGTTTTCCACAACTTTTTAGTGTTTGCTTTTAAAAAATATGTTTATCTCCACAATTATTGGATACACATTTTTGTGTAGTCTATCAGTAAGTAATAAATTTGTTTGTGGTTATGTATATATTTATTAAAAATTTGTGACAAAATAGTGAATATTTGTGAAAATCAAATAAAACTGAAGTAAAAACAAATAAAAATGTAAAAAAAAACTGCTTTAAAAATATATGCTTATTTGTTATTCTCTAACAAACTGAGACGACCTCGAATGTTTATCGATTATTTTAAACAAAACACACATCACCAATTTTGGAGTCAACTGATTTATTTTTCCGGAAATAAAAAAAAAAATTCCTGTCAAATATAAAATTCCAATTAAAAATGTTTTTTTATTTAAGACGAGCGTATAAGACTGGCAATGCCAGGAAAAATAATATAGAAAGAATATACACAAATAAATCCAAAAACCATTAAAAGAAAGAATATTTGAACACCTTTCCTCTCCCTAATCAAAGTTAAATATTTGAAGCCATTAAAATCTGATGGAATAATAGTAATTAAATTAATAAACAAAAAATAATAATAAAAATTGAAGCGCAAAATTTGTTTTCAATAGGACTTGGAGAGCAAACCAAAACAGATTTTAAAATATTACATAATAAGATATTTATAGAATGAATAGTTTTATAAGTAAACCGATTTTAAGTTTTTTATGTCTTCTGGGAAAGCTCTGGATAGAGAAAAATGCCTAGGAAATGTTATATAAATCCACTTATCTCCGCTCCCTGATCTGGAAGCTTCAAAAAGCTTGAAAGACAAAAATGCTTAGGATATTACGCATATATAAACAATCGTATCTCCTCTCCCTGATAGAAATTCTGGCTCTGATAGGATTTGTAGGACGAATAGTTTTCTCAATAGGCCAAATTTTAATTTTCTACCATGTCTAGGAGCTTCAGAAAGCTCTGGAAAAAAAATGCTTTGAAAATATATGGGCAATTTTCCTTTTACGTTTACCTTTATGAAACTGACCTTAAACCTCAAATATTTTTTTAAGTTCTGATCTTTTTAAATAACGTTTGATGCAATTATGTTAACAACACATTTTGCTGTACCAGAAAAAAATTCAAGACCTGAAACGGTACCATGTGTTGCCGGCAAGCACTTAAAGTCAAAAATTCCAAAAAAAGTGTTTGAAACTAAAATTTTTTTTATTTATTTTTATTGCTGTAGTCGCGGATTTTAACACAAGCGTTCAATTCTTCTAATGTATACTATAAACACTTGTAGAAAAGCTCCAGCATGTATTTAATTAGCGTGCAATTAACCGGTGTCAAATTGTGTTGTGCAAAAGTCGTGAAACCAAATTTTAAACAATTTTAAAATTTTGCAGTTTTTTTACTAGGGATTTTACAATTCAATTTTAATCTCAAATAAGTTCATGTGTTAAGTTTCACTTACGCAGAAAATATGATTTCACTGATAATATTCAACAACGGTTTTCATGGGATAAGAACGCGATGTTTTTAGTTTAACATTAATCGTCGAGGCACACCCAAGGCGCTAATTGAAATTAGCGATTATATATATGCCAAACTGCACATTGCAAATTTTGTAAGAAGGTTTAATAATTATTAAATCGCTAATATATCCACTAGGGTGATCGACGCGGTTTTCCAACCGGTTTTAAAACCGGTTTTTTCAGTCAATGTGCTGTCGGTTTTTTCAAAATGTTAATTTTTCGAATGTCGAATAGACCGGTTTTTTTAAACACAAAAAACCGGTTTTAAAAATAGCATTTTATTTCAGAAAACTTGTACTAAATAGTGATAGTGATATTTGAAAATTTAGGAATAATTTTTTAAATATTCATAAAGACAGATTTCTTATGTTTTAAAAAAATAGTTTAAGTCTAAATTGGAATTTATTCTGTAATATTAAACAAATAAATAATTAATAATTATCCTGTATGACTCCATTTAATTTTTTTGATCCAATATTTCCTTTATTTTTTAAAGGTGTTGTGTTAAAAAAGTTTCACCTGCAGAATCGTTTAAATTGAGACAGGCTTCCATATTAAGCCATGGTTTCTGTTTATGCTAACTAAAATTTAGATGATTTTTTCTACAATTTTGAAACATAATTGTCTTCTAGTCATCTAGATATATAATTTGCTTAGCATTTTTTCTCTTTCCAGAGCTTTCTGAAGCTACAAAACGACGTAGAAAATTAAAATTTGGCCTAATTATAAAACTTTTTGTCCAACAAATCCTAATGGAGCCATATTTTGAAATGTTTATCAGGGAGCGGATATAAGAGGATTTATGTGTCTTTTTCTAAGAAATTTTTTCTCTTTCCAGAGCTTTCTAAAGCTCCCAGAAGACATACAAAATTAAAATTCAGCTTAATTATAACCCTATTCGTCCTACAAATCCTAACGGAGCCAGATTTTGAAATCTCTATCAGGGAGCGAAAATACGTGGATTTATATATATGGATTTAAATATATCTTTCCTAAGCAATGTTTCCTTTCCAGAGCTTTCTGAAGCTCCCAGACGACGCAAGAAACTAAAAATCGGCATACTTATAGAACTATTCGTTCAACAAATTCTAACAGTGCCAGAGGCTTCTATCAGGGATCAAAAAGTCTGTTTTGGTATTAAGAACTTTTGAGTTGCTATACTTATTGTTTGCTCTCCAAATACTATAAAAAACTGATTCTGTATTTCAGTCAGGGAGCGCATTTACGACGATTTTTTTTTATTTTGAAAGGTTTACGAATTTAAAACTTTAATCAATATAATTCCAATAAATTTGAACGGCTTCAAATAATTGACTTCGATTAAGGAGAGGAAGGTGTCTAAATGTTGTTCATATTTTTTTCTTTTAATTTTAGGATTTGTTTGAGCATATTTTCATTATTATATTATTTTTCCTGACATTGTTAGGCTTTTACGCTTGTATTTAATAAATTTTAAGTTAATTGTAAGAATTGATTTTTTTAAAGAAATGTAGAGTTTTGATATAAATATTAACTTCTGCAAAAAACCGGTTAACCGGCTTTTTCTGAATTTCAAAAAGTGCAACCGGTTTTTTTAAATACCAACTATTCAAACTATTCGAAAACCGGTTTCTCAAAAAAGTCGAATAATCTATCACCCTAATATCCACACATACTTAACATATCGCGATATTTTTAATTTGTATTTTAGATATACCATTGTATAGTACCTAAATCCAATAATTTTTGATTTAGGACTATAAATGGAATTTTGGCAATTTTTTTATAAATTTTTATCTTAAACCGCAATAACATTGATGCCGTTCGGTAAAAGTCATTTACGTGAACAGATCTGTGTTCCACTAGAGTCAAGGAATGTTGCGTTTTAACGAACATATTTTGGAAGATACATATTCGTATTTTTAAATTTTATAAATCCCGAACCATCGCGGAAATCAAGCTAAGTATTTCTGTTACCGGCGTCAATGTTAATATTCTTGGAAACAATTGGAGATTTTTCTGTTTTACATATTATAAAAGAAATAATACAAATTGAAATAAATATTTCGTATTTATTACATTTTTTGTAATAATTCATAAACTATTGTGAGTTCCATCATGCCACTTACCACGATTATAGAAAACATTTTTATCATTAATCTAAAATTTCAAAAATACCATTTTTAAGATATTTACCCGCGCACTATAAATCGCGAGATATGGACCATTTGTTAAGAAAAATATCATGTTAAAGCTAATTTTCATACCTTTAATATGGCACCACAATGAATCTTATACCATAAATATTTTAAAAAATATTTGTATATTTTGTGTATCAAAATTTGTATTTTGTAATCAAAGAATATTCATATATAGAAAGCGCATCATGTAGAAGAAAAATTTCTTATGGCGGATGTCTTATATGTGCTCGCTCTCATATATTTCTCGCTCACAAAATTTTGCAATGGTAAGGGGGATAAGTAACAAGGGAAAAAAAATCCATCACCAAAACAGAGAGGGAGGGTTTAAATCATAGATGCCCATCCAAAGCACTTTCTAAAATATATTATAAGGTTCTAACTTACATTATATTTTGTTATATTGAACATAAAAATAAAATTTTTTTACTTCCTTATTTTTTAAATACACCAATGAAGTTTCCATAAAAATTACACTGGTCAACAAAAAAATCCTCCCCCACAGACGAATAGTTGGACTTGATGTATTTTGATGTGCTAAACACGAATCTGTTTTCAGTTTTTTTCCATCAGGTCTGTATTTTTTTATGGGCGTGTCTAATATTTCGCCCATAGTAAGGCCATTACTCTAGTATATTTGCTCATAACTCAAGAACGGTGTATACGATTGATCAAAGTGATACACCAAAAGATGCGGACTAAAAATATCTTCAAATTGTTAATTTTGTTATGTGCTGAATAGTTTTGGAGTTATTTTGAAATAAGTGTCCGAAAAATAATTGATGCAAAAATCTAAATTTTATTCGCAGTTAAGTAAAAATACCCATGTTACATACAATTGAGTAGAAATACAGTGGTGGCCAAATACAGAAATACAGTGGTGGTTTTTATATTTTTCTTGAAACAAAAATAGGTGGACTAGGTGGATACTGACGAGTTAAACAAGAATCTGCATTAACTTTTTTTTCTATCGGGTACTGATTTTTTTTTATGTGCATGAATAATAGAGAATGGTTTGTCAAACTTAGGCTATAACTCAAGAACCGTTTACACGATATTGATAAGTGATACATCAAAAGATGCATACGATTTTCTTCAAGTTATGTTCACAATATTTTTTATTATCTGAAGAATTTCAGAGTTATGGATCAAAATTTGCACCACTTTTTAAAAAAATAAATTTTAAAATTTTCGGTACTAATTACCGAGTTAACTACGGAAATATTAACTGGACAAAAAATTGTATAAATTCAGCTCAAAGACAATTTAGGTCGCTATATATTAAAGTTCAATTTATCTTAATTGGATAAACTGTTCTCGAGTTATACAAGTATTATTGCCTTAGGCGGGGTCATAGTAGTCATGCCCATAAAAAAATCAATGCGTGATAGAAAAAAAGTAAAAGCTGATTCTTACTAAGCACGTTGAATTCCATCTAGTCCACCTATTTTTTTTTTATTTAAGACAAAAAAAATTTTTTTTGTCCACTAGTGTATTTCCAATTAGCTATAGGTATGCATGGGTATCCAAACTTAACTGTGAATCCAATCAAGATTTGTGCATCAATTTTTACAATATGTGGCTTTATTTACTCGCAGTTTTGCCAGCTTTGAGATAAAGGTGATAAACTTTAATATTTTTGATGTTTTTACTTAAAAAAAAATTTTTAGTAAAAAAAAATTTTTTTTTTTCGAAATATCTCCTAAACTATTGAGCGGATAAAAAAAAAGCGACTTAAAGCCAATGTTATTCCACATATTTTGGTGTATTATTTATATAAATCGTGCATACCGTTCTCGAGGTATATCACGACCTGATGAAAAAAAACTGAAAGCAGATTCGAGTTTAGCATGCGGAATTCCATCTAGTCCAAATATTTTTTTTTTGAAGGAGCTCAAAAAAATTTTTTTTTTTTTGACCAGTGTTATTTGCGTTATTTTCTAAAGAAATACTAAATTTTTTTGTTAATTAATTTTATATTTAATTCACCCATCTTTTCTTTATTTTTTTTATTATACCCACCATCAAAAAGATGGGGGGTACGACAACGAAATTTTGTACGTATAGCTCGGGAATCGATATAAACTCGAAAACCAATAATGGGCGTGGTCCGCCCACTTTACCGCCCACCTCCCATATAAGGTGAAAATCAACGAAATTGTGTTCAAATAGTTCAAGGACCAATGTAAACTCGGAAACAAAAAATGGGCGTGGTCCGCCCACTTTACCGCCCCCACCCATATAACGTAAAGAGATGCGCAATTTGCAAATTTCCTGACTCGCGAGTTTAAACCAGTGTTTCGAATGGCTGCTTAAAGCAGTCGTAATTTTCTAAACAGTTGCTTTTTTTACAGCATCTTGCTGAAACAAGTGACTTGATTTAGTTATCCACCACATACTAACTAAACACATTTTGCTGCTCACACACAAAACTGATTTAAGCAGCATCCAGTTTTTATTTTGTTCAGCAGTCAAATGAAATAAGCAGCGCACACACTCAGTTTTTTACTCAGCCAAGTTGATTTTACGTCTCAGTCGTGTGCGCTCAGCACAACGTAGAAACCTTTCGTAAGAACAACTGGATAGTACGACTGTATAGTTCTGCACAGTCAATATACAAAGTTGTTTGGTTATGGTTTTTACATTTAAGAAGGAAAATGAAGTGGTATAGTTTTTAAATGAAAACAAATAGAAAACGGTGTAATAAAATACTATGAATTGTATTAAAGATATTTATGTGTATATTTATTAATTTTAATTAAAAAAACATTTTTTATATAATATATATATTTGCAATTTATTTAAAATTTTTGTAGAACTTTTATAAAAATATTAGATAATATTTAATATTAGTAGATGAAAAAATATTAACTAAATATTAAATGTTGTTTAAATTAAAGAAAAAAAAAAAAACTAAAAAAAATTTTTGTTCCTTTCAATAAGAAGAAAATTTTGTTATTTTGTATAATTTTCTTTGTTTTGATCTATTAAAGAAATTTGTAGTTAAGCTTAACTTTTGGACCCAATAAAAGCAATATTTAATATAATTAATACGTTAAATTGTAATACGAAACTCTTTTTATTTTTTTTTTAAATAAAGGGTGGTTCAAAGAGCTTCTTGTCATTTTGAAAATGCAATAACTGAGAAACTAATAAATATATTTTCATAACAATATAAATCCTAATAATATATGTATACAATATTATACTGGTCGGAATCGTATATTATAACGAAATAATAAAAGAAAAAAATTTGGACACTTTCGGTAAAAATTGTGGCTTAATTGAAGATGGAGGCGTACGTGTACATTTGGAAGAAAAATTATATATTTTAAATTTGCAATACATATGACTATTAAATGGAAAAAAGTAGTTCTAACAATTGTATATTTGACTCATTGATTATACAAGTATGTAAAATTTATGTAGAATTTTCTGTGCTTTTTCATCGATATTGTTAGTAAGTTAGAAGTTGCGAAATAATAATCACTAGATCATTAATACAAATAAGAGTAAATTATCTCAAAAAATGTTTATATTTGTATAATAAATTGTCGTTTTCATTGTTGTACGATTTTCATATCTCCAGAAATTTGCAAAAATTGCGGTCTTTCTATATATGTATATTTAACTTTCTTAAGTAGTTATATATATTTACAAATTTTCGAGATATTATCTTAAGATATTACAACTAATTATATTTTTAATCACAGAATTGAAAATATCTTAACTTTTATTAAATTTATTAAGGATAAGATAAATCAGCTCATATTTTGTAGAAAAAATAAAAATTTTAATTTTAGAGTAGATCCGTGTGAGTGAAAAATAACTGTATGAAATTTAAAAATTATTCCTTACATTTATTCACGATTTAACTCTAAATTTTAAACATATGGACCTAGATTCCATGTTATATCTTTCGGAATAGTAGCACCCCAACAAAAAAGGAACTAATAAAGAGCTGAAAAAGTTATGAATTTAACATTGTGTTGTCATTGGAAGGAAGTACTTAGTGGTGAAAAAGAGCTGCAGAAGTTATTTTTCTAACCCATGATTGTCATTGGTAAGATGTTCTTCTATTATATTTCTAGTTAATTTCTTTTGAAGTACTTCCTTTAAAACTATGTTTATAAAATTTTATAACAAAAATTTTGTTTTAGAGCTATCAAAATATAATGAATATGCTTTAAAATTTATAAAATTTTAATTTTCTTAGAAATTATTAATCTTTTTTCCCGCTAAAAATTCATTAATTTTAATTTTTTAAATAAAAATTAGCGCATTATAATTTGACTTCTCATTATATATGTATATATGATTATTTTAGATTTAAGCCTAAAAATGTTTTAGAAAATTTAAATTTTGAAATATTTAGAATATTTCTTTGGTAAATTGTTTAATTGACTATATTTTTCCGTTTAAAACCACATTAAACTTTTATTTATTAGCAGATGATCTGCTTAATTTTGATTCGTTTGTTCATATTAAAAATATTTCATTACTCAACAACCTTTCAACTCCAATTCCAATTTGTAAACAGTGACATAATTTTTATTAAAAGAGATTTACATATCGAGGGTCTATATTCAAAACGGGCCTCATGCAAAACAGCATTTTTCAGGAGAACATAAAAACTGTTTATTCCCTCATTTTTCAATATTTTGCAATCCGTTCTTCTACGAGTTATTAATATTACGTCTACTAAACCTCACACTGAAAAATAAATCTTTTAACTCCATTATTCGCGAAGGTAAGGTAGAAGCCCGTTTTGTCTTAATTATTTTTAATGTTTGTTATAAAATGTTCACATAGCCCGTTTTGTTTATTATAAATTAAAGAAGTAAAACATAATATTTTTGGAAAAGAAATTTACAATATGTTAAATTTATGATATCATACCAATTAGGAGATAAAAAAAAGCGAAATTTTGTGGTTGGATAGACCATTTTTAATCATTTGAAATTTCAAATAACAGGTATGTTTACTAAAAGGACGAAAATGTGTTCAAAATTAAAATTATAAACCAAATTTTGAAAAAAAAATTTTGCAAAAAAAATTTTAAACCAATTAAAATTGTATTAAATTGCATATCAACAACTCAAAAATTATTAAAACCTTTAAAGACGATGTTTATTGCACTTTTTATTTAATTATAATTTTTTTAAGAAACTGATGTTGGTATCTAAGATGTTTTGCTTATAATTACGAATTTTATTAAAATTTTTTCATTCCTGTCTTTAAATCTAGCGTATAATGCTCCCACTTAGTTTCATAAAATGTTGATAGGTGTACCCGCGTATGATCTATAAGCATCTAAAAAAGGCTCAAAATCTAACTTCAATGGCTTTTTTCTCCAGACTGAGTTGAGATAACAAAATTTTTATAAGATATGTTAAGATTATAATTCAAAATGTTTAAGAAAAGTTCAAACCGCAAAGAAAATTCTCATTATTTATCAATTTTTATTTTAACATTTCTTTGAAAATCAAACAAAAACTTGCACATAGCCCGTTTTACTCCGTAAATCTTAAAGATTATATAAATGTTACATACAGTGCTATTCTCTAATTCATGACAATTATCATCAATTAATTATTACTTACCATATGCTTTTATGAGTGTGACAACTATCACCAAAAATATATAAAAATTTTTTTTCAAAACCAGAATAGAAAAATTTTTTTTATTGTCATATTTTGTTTACTCTCACAATATTTTTTTTCGGTCGAGAATTGCACTGTTATTATAATTATTTTTGTATAATCAAATATCTTATTGTTCGGCTGAGGTCTTAATAAAAGTAAAAAATTAAGACATTAAAGCCGATCAATAAGAAAATAATAAATTAATAACCAAAAAGTCTGCAACATACAAGTTAATAACTTTTATTTTTACATACATAAATAAATAAAAATCACAACATATCTTTATTATTTCGGTAACATAATACATACATATAAATATAATGTATTTTTTTATTTATCTTTACAAAATTTCTATATTTGTTAAATGAAAAACTTTTTTTTATTTAAAATTAATAAAATAAAGATATATGTATGTAATATCTTCAATAAAATTCGTAATATTTTATTGCACCGTTTTCTATTTGTTTTCATTTAAAATAATCAACTTCATTTTCATTCTTACATTTAAAAACAAAAACCAAACAACTTTGTATAATAGATTAAAACAAAGAAAATTATACAAAATAACAAAATTTTCTTCTTATTGAAAATTAATTACAGGGCTATTGACACAGAATCTTTGTGTCAATAGCTACATACACACATCTGCATAAAGCTGGTTGAAACAGCTGATTGCGATACGATGATTTTTTGTTGAGTGGTTGGGCCTTATGTTGTGCTGAGCGCACACGACTGAGACGTAAAATCAACTTGGCTGAGTTAAAAACTGAGTGTGTGCGCTGCTTATTTTATTTGCTGCTGAGTAAAATAAAAACTGGTTGCTGCTTATTTCAGTTTTGTGTGTGAGCAGTAAATTACGTTCAGTAAGCATGTGATCAAAAATGAAAACTTAAACTTTTTTCAGCGCAGTCGCCAGTTGAAAAAAAATATTTGTGTGCTTAAAATTAAACGCTGGTTTAAACTACAAATGCTGCTTACGCAACGTTGCATCACACGTACACTATGAACTACTTCGTTTGATTGCTGCTCTCTCATTAATTTCAATGCAAATCAAGTCAAGTAGCAGTGTGTGTGCGTATCACTGTTATAAACCCTGCCAACATTTTCTATCGAAATTTAGTCTAAAACGTTATTACAAGTAGTTCTTAACAATTGAATATGATATCATTTTCTTGTCGAAATAGTGTCACCGTTCGGGAAAAACGTGCCTCAGTTTTAATAGTTTTAAGGTTACACTTTTTAGTGCTTTTTTGGAGTGTCGAATTAGAGTTATTTAGAAGTGTAGAAGAGTACAGTAGAAAAGTTCCGATATATTATCGCTTTTTTATAATAAAAATAAATAAAGGAGTAAAAAAAATTATATGATAAATATACTAGAACCAAAACATAAACATACATAACAATATTTTATTATTTTATTGAATTCATTTTCACTTCAAAATTAAATATAAAATATTAAAAAATGCTGAAAATAAAATGAGTTATTTTTTGATTTAATTTATCTGTCACTATAAAAAATGCATTGAACACTTTAAAAATTGTACATTTACTGAGCGAATCATATCGTGATCGTTCTCTTCTATTTGTTCTGAAAGGTACAGTCGTCTAAAGCAAAATTTTTGGATCGTAATTCGATGGTAATGTGTTTTGTTATTGTTATTTGTGTATTTTGTACATTTAAACGCCTAAAAATGACTTAAAAGACACTTTTTAATAGAAGAATCCAAAAACTCACTTTCAATTGCTGGCAGGGAAGAAATACAAAAAACAAAACCATTATATGAGTTTGTACATGTCATAGCTGTAACTTATGAATGAAATAAAAAATAAAAATACTTTTTATTTCATTTCTAGTTTTTATTTCTAATTAAAAAATATTTGTTAATCAATCTATTATCTTTTGAATAAAAATATTAAGGATTTCTATTTATACTAAAACAATTGAATTTATTATAAATTTGTATCTGATTGAACAAAATAAATTAAAAATTAAAATATTTTATTTAACCAAAAGAAAAACAAATATATTTTTATAAGAAGATAATCAAAAGTTTTTTATTTGACTATTTTAAAGTTTAATAATATTCATATGTATTTTATTTAAATAAAAAAAGTTTAACAAATTTTTCTGATTTTTATTCAAAAACTTTATATTCAAATAGAAACATTTAAAATAAATATTTTTATTATTTTATTCAACAAAAACTCCAAAAAATAAAAATATTCAGCCTCAAAAGGCTTGAATAACAAAAAATTATACAATTTTTTCAAATATTCAAGTATAAAAAAAAAATATTTTACTTATTTTTCTTTTTTAAAGTAAATTTAAAACTATTCAAACAAATTCATGTTGAATAAAAATATTCAAAAGTTTTCTATGAATAAAAAAAATTGAATGTTTTAAAACAGATATTATTTTATTTTTTAAATGGAAAATAAAATAAAGAACAATTGTATTCAAACTAAAGAAATAAAATATATTTTAAAATTAGTTAAAGACTTAAGAATTTGATTTATATTTTATAAATTTATATTCGAATACTTTTGTGGAAATATTATTTTATCTAACTTGTTAACAAATGTAATAATATTTAAATAATTTTTATTCAAATTAATTTCAAGTAACTGAAAATCATATTACAAAGAGTATAAAATAATTTTAAAGAAATTTATTTCTAAAAATATAAATAAAATATTAAAATAATTTATTTTTAACAAATATTTTGATTGAAAATATTCACAATGAACAGCTATGGTACATGTGTGTACTGCTTATAAAGATTTTTATTTCATAATTAAAGAAACAAATAATATAATTTGTTTCTTTTATTTTGAAATAAAAAGTGCTAACAGTATTTTTGGTTGTTTATTAGCTAATGGAAAATATATGAACGTTTATATTACTGTAGGGCATAGCATACATATTTTACAAGTAGAAATACTTTTGATAATTGAGAAATTCTTGATTTTTACAACTTTAAAGACTTCTAAGTGCTATGTGTGACAAGTTAGAGGCTTGACTAGTACCACATTTTTATAGTCCCATGGCTTGGCTATAAAACATGAGTGACTAATTTCCTCTCCTATTACCTGGAAAAATTTATAATCTAAAAATTCCTCAAGGAAGTATATTTGCTTTTGACCTCAATGGGTTAAAAATTTACTTTTTTATTTTTCGTTTAAAATAGTGTATATAGAATGTATTTTTTCTTGTCGCGCTTTTCCGTAAATTTCGTCAGGGCTTCCGGGAATTTGAAATCACTTATATATTTGAATGTTTTAAAGAAGATTAAGCTAAATATCCAGGTGGGAAGTATATGGGCCATTATCAAAAATTTTTGATTTTAGCCCTTCAAAAAAAAAAAAAAAAAAAAAAAAAAAAAAATTTTTTCGATGGCCTATTAAAATCCTTTTTTTATACATATAAATTGACTCGAATGCATGTAGAATCAGTTCGCGTTAATAATTTCCTATGAGGGGCACAAAAGTTATGGCGGTTTTAAGTTCAACATATACAAAATTGTGCAAACTAGGAGTTTATGTATAATTCTGGTCAAAATTACATGTAATATCAAAACCTACTGAGTTATTCCAATAAAATGAATGATATTTTCAATGTTTGATGGTATTAGTGCAGCATATTTTAGGGTTTCCTAGTAAAATTTAAAAAAAATTCTTTTCAATAAAAATCGCGATTTTTAAAAATTTTGGAAAAAATTTGGATCGAATCTAAGTTATTTCTCCATATATTGAATGAAAATATATTTTGTTAGATTTTATTACAAAAAAATTCTATTACATATTGTGATCCTTTTTTAATACAAGAAAATATTTTTTGGTCCATAAAATGTTTATCTCTCAAAATTTGTTGATGCGCCTCCGAATTTTTATTAAGCATAACAAACACCTACTAATTATGTCAATTATTGTTAATTTCATGCTGTCTACACGATATGAATAAGCGAAAGGTGTTTTGATAAAAGTGTCCCGTTTTCAATTATCAACGATATTTTACTTAAATTTGTGATCCCGATCAATTATATTTATCGCCGCTCTTATATCTATATATCAAATATTTGTTTAAAAGGCAATTTTCTATATAAAAATCAAGGACCGGAAACATTTTTTATTTTGTTTTTTACAAAAAAATATTTTCATTGAAGTTAAAATTATTTTATAACATACTTAAACAAAAAATATAAAAAAAGGTTTTAAAAAAAAATATTTTTCTTCAAGTACAAAATAATAAAGTTCTCAAAAAAAAATTTTCCAAAGAAAACAAAACACAAAAAAAACTTTTTTTTTTTGTACAATAATTTTTAATTTCAAAGTCAAACATTTATGGAATTGAAAATAAAATATCGATAATAAATGTAAATTTTTAAGACAAATAATGAAAAATTTATTATTCAAATGATGTTTTTCATCTTTATCAAATGTTTTCATCACAAACTAAGATAAATTCCTATGAATGTTTGTATGGAGTATTTATCTGATAACGATGTTCTCATCTCAAATGAAAATTTATTTCATTCTAAGGTACCGCTTCTCAAAAGTTTGGTTCATATTTCTGCCAAAGGAACAATATGAAAATATGGTATCGCAAGAAAGGACTTTGGGGCTCGCATTTAATGACGTAACAAAAATTTAGGACCAGGTCCAAATAAGTCAAAAATTTTGCAATTTTTCACAAAAAATTTAAAAATTTGAATTTTTTACACAAATACTTAAAAAATTGGGACCAAAATAATACAATATAATCCTATAGCAGTTATACCGAAACGAGTTTTTCTGTTTTTATACACTAAACCACCATAGGTGGTTGCGGTATTATTTGTTTGTGCAGAAATTGTAACGCAGAGAAAGAATCTTTGGACCCACACCTTAAAGTACACAGTTCGACTCAGAATCACTTTCTGAGTCGATTTAACGATGTCCATCCGTCTGGTCGGCTTTCTTGCTGGCTGTCCATATAAAGCTTATGCGCAAAGTACAGGGCGCAATTTGAAGATAATTTGATGAAATTTGGTACATATGCTTTCTTTAACACAAGGCCGAACCAAAATTTTGGACTTGTTTGGATCATTTCGCGGCCACCCTAATGTATACCATTTAAAACGTTGCTTTTTTCGATAATTTATTTATTATTATATTATATATTTATTTATTATTATATTTATTTATTATTATATTCAAAGTCCAATATGATTACTAAGCAACTATAAAATTTCTAGTTGTTTAAAATAAATTCATTTCTAAATTGATATTTTTAAATTATACAAAGAAGAAGTTTTTTCGTACATAAAAAAAACTTTTTTTTAAAAACATTTTTTTAAAGTACAAAATTATTTTGTACTTTACTTAAAATGTTTGTTTTAATAATTTTATTATTTTGTTTCTGAACAGTTAAGAAAAATATTATATTTTGAACGAAAGTGTTTTTTATTTTTTCAATGAAAACTTAAAATGTTATGTTTTTTGTTCGTAATTTCTGGTCTCTGATAAAAAAAGTGCAATTTTTGCATAATTTTCAAAAAGTGCATAAAATTCTTGTATTAAATTTATTTTTAATGCTGCTGCGATTTTGTTAGGTAAAATAACAAAAAACTAAGTTCACGCAGTCATTGCATATAAAACTGTGAATGTGTCTCGCGAAAAAATGATTTTTTTTTTTTAAATTTTCGCTCTTGTTTTCCAAACTTTGAGACTATTTACTATGTTGACTATTTCGGGCACAACAACGGGATATAGCGCAAAATAAGCACAATTACAACAAGTATCAATCCCTTTCCCAGATTTTGTATTCGGTTGAGGGGCACACAGACCCCGCCCAAAAAACTGAGAAATTTTAAAAACTAAAAAATGTATTTTACTGCAGAAAGCCTGTACAACAACAAAGACTATTTACTATGTTGACTATTTCGGGCACAACAACGGGATATAGCGCAAAATAAGCACAATTACAACAAGTATCAATCCCTATCCCAGATTTTGTATTCGGTTGAGGGGCACACAGACCCCGCCCAAAAAACAGAAATTTTAAAAACTAAAAAATGTATTTTACTGCTGAAAGTCTGTACAACAACAAAGATGGTGCAGAACTTTTATGCAAAATCCGATTAGTTTTTTATAATAGAATGAGATCAAGCGCGAACAAAAATTGTAGAAGAATGGGAAAAACTTAAGTAATTTTTAGCCGTTTTTCTATGTTCTTGAACTTTGAACAACAATCATGGTTATAAAAAGAAACTTATGGTGCTAAAATTTTGCACTCTATTAGCTTCAAGTCTTGTGAGTTCAGATCTGTAACCAATTTTTTTAAATTATCATTACGATAAAACTTATTAAAGATTTAAGTCAGTTT
Source organism: Protophormia terraenovae (assembly GCA_951394005.1). Lineage (NCBI taxonomy): Eukaryota > Metazoa > Arthropoda > Insecta > Diptera > Calliphoridae > Protophormia > Protophormia terraenovae. The sequence goes on from OX596077.1 coordinate 76,558,310, forward strand.
TAGCCAGGTTAAAAATGTTTGATAACGGTCTATATCTTAACCACAATTTCATTAATAACGTCAAACATATTTATTTATTTATTTAATTCATTTTTGTCACAAACAATTTTTATATGGTAGGTACCTACAAATTACATATTTTTGATGAAAGACATTTTTTCAATAGAATTATTTTTTGTTTTTATTTATTAACTTAATATACTTAAATTTAACATCTGTAACTTTGTAATGCATAAGTAACATAACGACAGAAATCAAATCAAATTAAATATAAATTTGCTATTTTGAAAATATATTTACATAAGTTCATATGACGTTCATATACGGACTAAAGTATTTCTACTTTTAAAACAACAAAACACATATCCCTGCAAACATTTTCTATTGCGGAAGTGACTCAGAAGAGTCTTCCAGAAGTTGAAACTCATCGCCAAAACTATTGCCAAAGTATCATTAAAATCATCTTCCGTCGGGAACAACTGTTCCTCGTGCAAGTGTATTCCAGACGACACGAAGAAGACACTTCTGAAAGTGTGGTAAAAGAGTCTTCCAGAAGTGTTGATAAAGACTTTTCAGGACAACACCCAAAAGATGCTCAAAGAAGTTAGGGCGACACTTCTTTGAGCATCTTGTAGAAGATGATTTTGCATTTTCTCTATTTTTGTATTTATGATTAAAATTAATTTTTTTATACCCTACACCACCATAGGAGGTTGGGATATTATGCGTTTGTGCTGATGTTTGTAACAGCGGGATTCTGAACAAAATTTTTGTTGAAAAGCGGGACTATGAAAAGATTTGTAAAAAAGAGGGATTTTCTTTTTATATCTCAATTAAAAATCTAAATCAGCTGCTCTCTCGCAAGTACTTAGTTCACGATCCAATTGAAGTGTTAAAAATAGAGAACGACCCATCACCATTTTGGAACATTGAAATAAGTAAATTTATCCCTACAAACTGAAGCATTAAAAATTATAATTTTAACGTGTTTCTCGAAATGTTTTCAAAATATTCCTAGTTAAATTTCAAGATTGAATTCAAATACGGATTGATAAAAAAACTTGATACTTTTTGAATTTGATCTTAGATCCGCGAACAATAAAACCATGTTTGGTTTCCGTTACCGCTAAGAAATATTATTATTATTTTTAATAAAGTTGAAATAAAACTTGACTATAGATTATATTTTATAGTTCTAAACCGATTGTAAAAAAAATTATTATTTAAAATAAAAAACAATTTTTACTAACAGTGGTTGTAAGTCACTCTATGAATGCTTGTTCAGCACTAATTTTATTAATAATTGTAAAAACCTTAAGAACTAATATTGAATTTCTTAAAACTAACTAGACTAAATAATTTTAAGTACTTTTCTATTTTACATATAAACCCTTCAATAATTCTTATCACACAAGTGTGAATGATAAGGCTTGTTTGTACATATGTGTGAAAGACCAACGCACATGCGTATGTCCACAACAAATGTATACAATCATAAAATCTATAAAATAGTAGAAATGGTAATTAAAATTTTAATATAGCACTTAAAAAATAGACATAAAAAAGTAATAAAATATGTTCAACTAAGTTTGAACATTCTGCCGAGGCGCCAAATGTATTTTCGGCCCCAAACAAGAGAAAAACATTTTATGCGATCAGGATCACGCTTCGGCCTCCCACTAGGTCTTAGATTTTCTACCTTTGTCCTTTCATCAGTATTTGGCCATTGCTGCTTATGTTGATTGTAGTTGTTGCTATTTGATATGGTGGTAATACCCTCATAATTACTAGGAACTGTAGCTAATTTGTTCCCATCTATCCACGGGTGGTTGGTTTTAGAGTTGATTAAAACATTTGCAGAAGTCGATGCCAAAGTTACGTTCGGTATAACTGTACGTTGATAAAATAGTTTGCTTTGTGCTGCCAAAACTTCATTGTTATCATCAGTAACAGACGCAAATGATTGTACTTTCTCGTTAACAACATCAGCTACATCGTCTTCATTACTTTTTGGACTGGAATTAACTTCCATTGGTTCTGGTGCAGGTTCTTTTGCCTCCTGCACTGTTGATGCGTGCGCTTCTTTTTTGGGGTTTGCACTTTTCTTTATTACATTTTTAACAGATTTTATTCCTTCTGTTTTCATATGAATGTCGCTTTTAACAGTTTTTGACACCTTTCGTACTTTCTCTGTTTGATTAACGTAAGAGTTTACAGATTTCTTTGTTTCGGTGTGTTTTAATTTTGCAGCTTCTTGACTTTCAGTAGACTCAACAACCGGTTCTAAAACAGCTTCCGTTTTATCTTCTTCCGGATTTTCCGTTACTTTTCCTGCTATATGCTTTGAAGGCTCTTCCATACTTCCTTCAATAAATTCTATAGCACTAAAATATGCTTCGTCTACGTCGTACATTTGCCACCACACTTTACGGGAACTTTCGGAACCTCCAAGGATTTCAAACATATTTTTTATTTGCTCATATCTCGTCTCAATAAATTGTTTTTTAATTCCCAGTGATCTTTTGGATATGTTTATTTTACCTGATGTTAATTTCAAACACCATTCAACTATCCATTCAGCTCTTGAGTAGAATTCATCTAGGAAATCGTCAGCTTCCTCTTGGACATTTGCCTTTTTGGTTTCCATAGTTCTCTCTTCTGGTTGTTGCGTTATTATGGCTTCACTAGTGCCATTTTCCACAGGAGAAACACCATTAGCGGTAACAGCTTCTTTATTGCCTATTTTACTGCTCGTTTCATCTGATGGATTAACTTCTTCTGATATGGCGTCTTCTTTCATTATTTCAAATGATTTTATCTTCTCGATTAATTTTTGAAGTACATCTTGGTATTTGTGTTTTACTTCAATAAATTTGGTTGCGATGCCAATATTAAATCTGCTGCATTTAGAGTAACATATTTCAATCTCATCGAAATATGTTTCTAAAAGTTTTTTATTGGTAAGCAGTTCTTATATAGAACTCTAAATCCATAATCGTATCATTTATATTAAATTTAAACAGGGACCAAATATATGAAAATTTTTGTCATACGAAAGATTTAAAAATATTTCACAGTCCTCAATTTTATGTCCACGTTTGAGGCAACATCTGCATATCTCAACATAGATGTTATTCGTAACAACATCAACTTTTTGTTGTTGCATTTCGCCTCTTGCAGGTAGAACCATTTTATTAAAAAATCTTTATTTATTTCAAAATATAGATTAATTAATATTATTCGTACTTCCTCACAGTGATTTCATATCACTGATTCGTTACGAAGTACAAAATATTAAAAATAGTTTATAAATATTAATTTTAATATTTATTTTTAGGATTGTTCATCCATAGTTCGCTATCCGGTTCGAAGGACCAAATGTAAAAATTATTATTTAAAATAAAAAACAATTTTTACTAAGAGTGGTTGTAAGTCACTCTATGAATGCTTGTTCAGCACTAATTTTATTAATAATTGTAAAAACCTTAAGAACTAATATTGAATTTCTTAAAACTAACTAGACTAAATAATTTTAAGTACTTTTCTATTTTACATATAAACCCTTCAATAATTCTTATCACACACAAGTGTGAAAGATAAGGGTTGTTTGTACACATGTGTGAAAGACCAACGCACATGCGTATGTCCACAACAAATGTATACAATCATAAAATCTATAAAATAATAGAAATGGTAATTAAAATTTTAATATTGCACTTAAAAAAATAGACATAAAAAAAGTAATAAAATATGTTCAACTAAGTTTGAACACCGATACTTCGAAATTTTCCACAAATACCATTACCGAAATAACTAAAAATACCGTTATCTCTAAAAACCGCTATCAAAATAATCCGATGTGCTGTTACCTTTTCACCTTTTTGAATCGGCTGCCAACAAGTAAAACACTAATATTCAGTTAAAACAAAAAGTTCAAATAAATCATTATTACAAGCACTAACTATAAGTAAAATTAATCGAAAACATATTTCTATAACTTTCAGTTTATATAAAAATAAAAAAAGTATCCAATCCAAGTTCATGTCATCTTCATCTTTTTGAAATGGCACATTTTGGTAAATAAAATTGGTAAAAAATATTTAAATAGCCCCCACACAACTGTTCTCACGAAATGAGTTTTTAAAAACAAAATTTCTTCCTCCAAAAATTTATTAATAATTTTTTCTAACATTTTTAAAATAACTAAAGTTTTAAACCTGTGTCTGGAAAAAATTCTAAACTTTTTTGTCAAAATATATCAGATTTGAGATTTTTCATTCACTGGTAGAGAACTGAAGATATGTTAAAAAATTTGTAAATATTTTAACAAGCTTAATAAAGCGTATCTTTTGAGAGGCCTTCCCACATTAAAGTCATCAAAAAAATTCACAAAAACGATTTGTAAAAAATTATCAACTTTCCAATGGAAAAAAGTATTTTTAGTTACACTTAAATATTGGTAAGAATGTTATAGAAAACGTAAATAAGGAAATCGAATAAGTAATTGTTTGAGTTAGAAAAGCGGGATTTCTTAATAAAAAGCGGGAAAAATATTTTAGGCGGGATCGAAGTTTAAAAAGCGGGATAATTCCGCCAAAAGCGGGATGTCTGGTCACGTTATGTATAACCCACCTTGAAGTATACCAATCGACTCAGAATCACTTTTTAAATCGATCTAACGTCCGTCCGTCTGGCTGGCTGTCTGTCCATGTAAAAATTGTGCGCAATTTTGAAGATATTTCAATGAAATTTGACACATAAGACTTTTATGATACAAGGACGAAATTGGTTGCGATCGGTCCATTATTTCACCTTATACAAATTTCCCCCCGGAATAGAGTTTTAATACTTAAAAATAAGAATATTTTAATGAAATTCGGCGCAAAGAAGATTTGTACAAGTATTAATATTTTAATTTTAAGAAGATCGGTCCACAATAGACTATAGTTCCCATATAAACCCCTCTTCCGAAAATCACTTCAATGTGCATAACTCCCATACGAAGTTAATATTCGACATAAAAAGTTTTGTATAAGCAGAAATAACATTGCCAAATTTTATTAGAATCAGTTCATAATTTACCATAGCTCCTATATAAACACACTTCCGAGAATCGCCCTAAAGTGCATAAAATCATGTAAATGTTAGTATCGACGCATTACTCTGTATTTGTATATTTTATTTTATATTTAGTAAAAGTGTTGGTCTACGATTGGCCAAAGGTCTGATATAAGTCCCCTTCCCGAATTTTTATGTTCATACATAAAGGTGTTGGGTATCATATGGTCGGTCTTGACCGACTATACCTTTTTTTCTTGCTTTACATTTAATAATTATCTTTATTCCACAATTATCTATATATGACATTACAAAAGAAACAATTCGCATACAAAACAATTTTACATTTAATAAGAAAATCTTCATGAGAAACTTCTGGTGAAATCCGGTACCTTTAAAAGAAGATTAATAATGTTTATAATTAAATTGTATTTAAATTACCTTTTGTGCAAAGGTAATATATGCAAATACTTGTCTGTTTAATGGAGTTTTTCCTAAAATAAATTTAAATTGTGAGAAAATTCCGATACTACTAAATAAAAGTTAAAGAATATTTACTTACTTTTTAAAAATTTCCTTTGTTGATATTTTCCACATTATGATATTATTAACAATAAAAAACACTTATGTATGTAATTATTACTTAGAAACATTTTTCTTCTTACATTAATATTGCAGCCAAACTGTACCAAAGTTAAATTATTACTAAAAGACATTATTTAACCTGTTCCTTTATTGTGTTGTTTTTTTTTTTTTTTTTTCATAAAAAACTGACAGTCTTCCTGATACACGCCAAGAAGATTATTGCGCAATAGTAATGTATTTTGTTTTTGTTGAATTCGAATTATCATCTTATAATTTTCCAGTAGTGACTTCAAAGTATACTTTTTCAAGATGAAAGGATAGCATTGTATTTTGTTTTTGTAAATTTCGTACACACTTCTTACAATCATCTGGAAGTCCCTAAGAAGTGACGTCTGGACGATTAATGCGCAATAGCAATGTATTTTGTTTTTGTATTTTTCGAACAATCTTCCGATAATCATCTAGAAGTCACTGGAAGATTAGCAACAAATTTATCTTCTAAATATTTAAAGGGATTATGAAATTATACACCAAAAAAATAACCTTATTTTTATAGTAATTTAATAGAATTGTAAAACGGAAATACACGTTATTAGTTTAGAATTTGAATAGTAATAACCAGGGATCGCAACAATTATCATAGTTATCATGAATGCACAAGCATTCAAGCAAGAATGTTGTGTTACTGCTTGTTGCCTGAGATGCGCTCATGAAAAATATTTAATGTTAAGTAGTAATTAATATGATTTTTTATCTTTTAATTAAACAACTCGATTATCCGTAACGATCGGGACCGGAAGCATTCTGGATAATCAATTTTCACGGTTAATTGAGTAAAAATTTCGAGTAGTATTTTCAAACATTTTTTTATTTATATAATTCAATTATTCAAGGATTTAATAAGTATATGGAAAAAAAATAGTGAAAAATGCATAAGGGTTTTATTTTCGATGTTTCTTAAAAAAATCATTTAATGTTGTTTATTTCTTCTTTTTCAAATAAATATTTTCGTTAACTAGCTTTTCATGAATGCAGAAAACTTGCATTTTTCCTTGCTCTGACTCATCTTATTCAAACGAGGGTATTTGATATTGGGGCAGAAAAACAAAACATACACAAACATAATTGTGAATGTATGAGTGTGGCGATCGCTGGTGTAGCGCATATAAAAAAATAGAAACAAGAAATTGCCCAGCAGTCAATGGTGACTGTCCGAAACCAGTTACTTGACTGACTACATTAGGGCACCACTAGTCTCCTGACTAGTCACTTTAACATAGAAGTGTATTGGCACCAAAGGACCAAAAGGTGGCGATATAGTGACTAGTACGAAAAAGTCAATCTTTAAATTAGTTATTTTCAGAATGCAAAAAAAATAACAATTTTCTTTGCGTAGTATGTTTGGGTAGGTTATGGCTCACAGTGGATCGGTTCGCTTACTTGTTAAGTCAAAAAAAGTATAGAGAGGAATTTTCTGTAGTGATTATCAGGTTTATAGAAATGATAGGTACTCTGGGATTGAAGGGATTGGAAGGAAAGGTGGGGGTGTTTTAATTGCAGCCCATAACTCGATATCTTCTGATGAATTTAAATTTTCTACTCAGGTTTCTGTTGAGATAATATGTGTTCGTCTGATCATTGGAAATAGTGTAGTATATGTTATTCTTATATTCCTCCGAACTCATCAACTGAAATATATTTGCAACATACTGATTTAATAGATAATGTTGCATCAAGACTTGGTACAAATGATACGTTGATTGTTCTTGGTGATTTTAATTTACCAACTTTAACTTGGTCTTTCTGTGATGATATCGGCCGACTAATGCCTTTTTTATCATCTGCTTGTTTGAATGATTTTCTCGGTATTTTATTTGAATTATCTCTTGTACAGTATAACCCAATATACCCAATGTGAGTGGTAGGTACCTGGATTTGATTTTCTCTAATACCAACTTATCGCTTTGCCGTTCAGTGCCTTTCGTTTTCCCTGAGGACAAGTTTCATCCAACTCTTCTTCTACACCTCGATATTTTACGTCCTAGTAATGCCCCAACATTCGAAACTGACTGTGTCAAACATTTTAATTTTGGTAGAACTAATAAGCGTTTCTTGAAACATTTTCTGGCAAATAATTTGTGGCTAAATTCTGATAATCTTGATTTGAATATCACACATTTTTATGATTATAGTCATTATTCAAAGGATTTGATCTTTCTGTTCCTGTCTTAAATGCAAGTAATATAAATTCTGGTTCCGTTTGGTACACAAATGAGCTTAGAAGATTTCGGAATATTAAAAGTAGATTATATAGGAAATACATGGGAATCGTACAGCTGTGTCATATATGAATTATTCTGTTGCTAGAACTAAATTTAATACTTTAAACCGCAGGTGTTACTCTGATTATTTGACTAGAATGGGAAATAAATTAAGGACTGATCCTAAAAGTTTTTATAGTTTTGTAAACTCCAAGAGGACGATTTGTGGCCATCCCACTACGATGATCTTTAAAGGTGTTGAGTCGTCAGATGATGCTGATATCTCTAATCTTTTTGCAGATTTTTTCCAGTAAATTTATACTCCTGTGCTTAGCGTTGAAAATTATTCTTATGGTATTGATACTTATAATGTTGTTTCTAATTTTATAATAACTGATGATGAAGTTTTATGTGGCTTAAAGAACTTGAAACCTTCAAATTGTCCTGGTCCTGATGGAGTGCCATCTTCAATACTCCGAGTGTGTTGTAATGAATTATATGCCCCACTTACGAAAATTTTTAATTTATCATTAGAATTAGGTTATTTTCCTTCATTCTGGAAGACCAGCTTCATTATCCCTCTTTTTAAAAGTGGTAATCGTCGTAATGTTGAAAACTACAGTGGTATTACTAAACTCGGTACTATTCCTAAACTGTTTGAGCAGATAGTAACAAATAGATTGAAACATATGGTTGGCAATCTTGTTTCACCTTACCAACATGGCTTTTAAATAATACACTTAACCAAATTCAATTTAAAAGTGTACTTTATAAAAGTAAAAATAATAAAGTAATAATAATTATAATAATAATAACAATAATAATAATTCATTTATAACAATTCATTTTAATTCATTATAAAAAAATTAATTTTATATCAAATAAAATTAAGCAGCGTTGTGCTAATTTAAACATGGCGCCCCTCTTGCACGAGTGCATCTTAGGATGAAGAGGTTGAAGAAGACGCACATAAAACGTTATTGATGTATGCTGATGATGTTAAATTGTTTTTATCCATTGGTACTGCGGATTGTTCTTTATTACAAGAGGACCTTAATCGGTTTTCTGAATGGTGTCTTGCTAATAATATGTTACTGAATCTGAAGAAATGTAAGAAGCTATCATTTTATAGATCAAGTTTTATTCCATATGACTACCGAATTGGATATTATAGATTGGAAAATGTTTCATCGTTTAATGATTTAGGTGTCATCTTATATCGTAAATTGAATTTTAATATGCAGGTTACTTCATGTGTAAATAAGGCTAAATCATTATTAGGTTTTATGAAAAGATGGTCTAGGGAATTCAATGATCCTTATATTTCTAAGAACTTATATACATGTTTGGTTAGACCAATTTTGGAGTATGCATCGGTAGTCTGGTCCCCCAACTATGGTTCTTATATAGATAGTATAGAGTCTATTCAGAAACAATTCCTTTTATTTGCTTTGCGTGAGCTTGGTTGGAGTTCTAATGTGTTGTTACCTCCATATGAATATCGCTTGCAACTTATAAATCTGCCTTTACTTCGTAAAAGAAGATTGGTACTTGGAATTATATTTATGATAAAATTAATTAATGGAGAAATTGATTCTGTGAATTTGCTTAAAAATATACGATTCAATATTCCTTATCGGTTTACAAGAATTTAACCCATTTTATTGCCTTTGCTCACAACTTAATGATCTTTATAACTATTTCTCAATTTCTGATCCAATTAATAAAATTAAACACATTTTAATGCGTGATGTATGAGAGTTGCCTAGACAGTTTACGTGAATAATTTCAACATCCTACTTTGTGCTGCCGTCATGATGTTTCCGATTTTGTTCTTGTCTCCATTTCTTCATCCTGATGTCTTCGCTTTATGATTGCTATTTTAAATAATTGCCGTCCTGATGTTTTCACCTAAAAATTTTACGTATTGCTTAGATGATTCTAACCATTTTCTTTATTCTGTATCCTGATGTCTTCACCTATAATAAGCCCTGTTGTCTTGATGTTTGCCGTCCTGATGTTTTCATCTAAATATTTGACATATTGCTTAGATGATCTTACCTTGTTCCTGTCTCCATTTCTTTATTTTGCATCCTTATGTCTTCACCTATAATAAGCCCTGTTGTCTGTTCCTGTCATATTTCTCTTTATTTTATTTTATTTCCTAAGTTCCTGACTACAATAACAAGTTCGTGATATAGTTTGATCGTTTGCTATATCCCCTGATTGTAATTCTACTATGTTCCTGATTAATTGCTGTTACCAATTGTTCCTGAGTTAACTTTACATTCTTTTTACTTTATATTAATATCATTGCTCCTTTACTTTCTTTGTATTTAATACGTTTTTCCAATTACTAAATATTTTTATTTATTAGTATTTATTTTATTATTATTATTATTATATTTTTGGCCTATTATTATTTTTGTTAGTATTATTATTATTAATTTTATTATTACTTTTGTTATTATTGTTCTTATTATTTTTATTATTGATATTATTAATGTTTAATTTGTTTTACTTGAAAACATTTTTTGTTATTATTTTTTTTCTTCGTTTTGTTTACTTGAATTTATTTGTTATTTTTATTTAAATGTTACTATATTTATTATTTTTTCTCTCTCTAAATAACTGTTTTTCTTACTGTTCTTTATTTATAAATTTATAAATTAGTTTTCTATGTTTATTATTTTCTATATTATATATTATATTTTTATTATGTAGTTTATATTATATATGTATATTAAATTTAAGTTTGTTATTTAGAATATAAGATTACCAGCTGATGTAATATAACTGTAGCTGTGTGCGTAAATAAATAAATAAATAAGTGAATAAATAAATAAATAAATAAGTGAATAAATAAATAAATAAATAAATAAATAAATAAATAAATAAATAAATAAATAAATAAATAAATAAATAAATAAATAAATAAATAAATAAATAAATAAATAAATAATAAATAATTGAAATTAAAAACTGATGACTTGGATAAATAGTGTTTGAGTACGCGAACACAATGGGGTGGTTTGCGTACTTGGTCAGTCAAAAAAGTATAAAGAGGAATTTTTTTATTAAATACTACAATATTTGTTTGTGTAAACGGCCAAATGCATTTTATGAAATTGGAAACCAATGAATTTATTTGTGTATTTTTTGTATAATAATATGTATGTAATTATGTTAAAGTACATACAAGCGAATTAATATGCAGAAAAATTTTTTTGCACTTTTAATTGTTATGAAATTAAAAACTGATGACTTGGATAAATAGTGTTTGAGTATGCAAACACAATGGGGCGGTTTGCGTACTTGGTCAGTCAAAAAAGTATAAAGAAGAATTTTTTTATTAAATATGTACAATATTTGTTTGTGTAAACGGCCAAATGCATTTGATGAAATTGGAAAACAATGAATTTATTTTTGTATTTTGTATAATATGTATGTAATTATGTTAAAGTACCCAGTCAAACGTTTGAAATATGATGACTTTATCATTTGATATCAAACATGTTTCTCAAACATGTGTCAAATGTGGATAGTGGCTTGAATTTCAAGTTTGAATATAAATTGAGGGTCATTTGAGAAAAAATCTTTGAAAAATTATATTTTCTCAAATTGATATCAAATGTTATTATCAAATCATTATAAAACCTAAAGATAGCTTTAAAAATATTTGAAAAATTGTACGCTCTTAACTTGGTATCAAATGTTATTATCAAATTAGTCATAAATCTTAAGACAAGTTTACAAAAATTTTAAAAAATGTGTCCTTAAGAAATATAGTTGTATAACTATTGCCCGCGGACCAAAACAGAACGAGCCCTCCTCCCTAACTTCCCCATACCCTATATTATTCCTTCCCTTTCCCCAGTTTTTGGATGAGGTACACCCAGCCAGGCAACCCCAAGCTGGCCGTCTGCAAAAAACAGCAAACTGGTGATAGTGAGCCCAAAAGCAGCGAGGTACCTCTGCTCGTCGTGGCAAGTACCTCCATAGCTGCAATTGCCTTCGCTGATGCAAACTCAGCAAAATCCACTGTTTTGGGTACTGTAGAGACTTGTACAGTCACCCCTGCGATCACTGGTAAGGATGTGTCTTCGACGGACAATGCGGACTCGTCCATTATACCCTCTGCCGCCCTCACGGCTGAAAAAGCGCCCCATCGCTAAAATCCTCTGAGAAGGGCATTTATCGAAAGGGGAGCCGACTTACGTATGGTCGACAAGCTTGGATCCAAGCCTGAAGACCAACTTACAAATGAGGAGAAATCCTCTTTGTTGAAAAGCATTGTTTAATTGACATCACTAATAAGCAATTTATTGGAGATTTATCTCTTATTCTAAATATTGTAATGTCAAAGCAAGTGTCATATTTACATCGCTGATGACGTGTCATATTCGTGTTGGCGAATGTAATTCAGCTATTTACTTTTTATTAATATTCATTACCCTTATACCTATGTACTATTTTCTATAGTTCACACAACGTGTTTAGCTTTTGACAAATACACTTAATTCTTATATAAGTAAAACTCCACTCGTGTTTCATTTTATCACTCTTTAATATGGGCCACTATTGATAAACAAGAAGAGCAGTCGCGGACAATCCTGCTGCGACCGGAGCGCCTAAACGAAAGAGATCGGGTGAGGAAACTTCCCCCACGTTAAACAACATCCAAATGCAGCTAATGCTGCACTTATACTTCGTCTTTCAAGAAAAGACGAAGACATCGCGCTGATCCAGGAACCGTGGACCAACAGCGGCAAAATTCTTGGACAGAGCGCAAAAGGCTACAAACTTTTGTTTGCAAATAGCACAGGCAACATAAGATCTTGCATTTTAGCTAAAAAACAGCTAAATATCTTCATCCTATCTCATTATAGTGATGCAGACACGGTGACTGCAGCATTATATGGCTTCTCTCCTACTATATGGCACATGACCATAAGGACCCACCACCAAACAAAATGGTCAGTGAGATGGTAAAAGCAGCAAATCTGAAGAAGACTCCAGTTATTATCGGAGCCGATGCCAACGCCCATCACTCTGTATGGGGCAGTACAGACACCAACAATAGAGGTGAATGCATTTTGGACTTCATACTGAATAACAATATGGTAGTTGTCAACAAAGGGTCAGAACCTACCTTCGTGGTCTCGAATAGGCAAGAGGTTCTAGACATTACACTTATCAGTAGTGAACATGTTCATCTGATTGGAAACTGTAGGGTGTCGGAATACTGTTATCTGATCACAGGTACTTGGAATTCATAATTTGTGAAAGCATAGGTATATGTAAACCGTTCCTCAATAGGAGAAGAACTAATTGGAACGAGCAAACGATTATCTTAGCTGAAATGCTCTCAAATATATCACGCCTGCCTCTCTTGGTCATATGTTCCCCGAGAGTGGTCTCTCAGTGAAGTCATCTTTATCCCGAAGGGAGGAAAAACTGCACTCACTAAGCCAAAAGACTACAGACCTATAAGCCTGTCATCTTTTCTGCTGAAAACACTGGAGCGACTAATTGACTTTCACGTGAGAGCATCAATTAGCGAGAATCTTCTATCCCCCTCTCAACATTCATACACAAAGGGTAAGTCTGTTGAGACGGCTCTTCACTCGCTCGTAGGATATGTTGAGAAATCACTTGAGTATAAGAATTTTACTCTGGCGGCCTTTCTGTATATAGAAGGAGGAGAGTCAAACCGACATCGATCAAAAAAGCCCTAGTGGATTTTGGGCTTGATAACTCAACCATCAGATTTATCTCTGATCTTCTTGAATATAGGATAATAAATTCCACTATCGGCTCAGCCTTGACTTACAGATTGGCAAAAAGGGCACACCACAGGGGGGAGTGAGTTCTATCAACTCTGCTACGGAATCTTGCCCTCAATAGATTGCTTGTGAAGATGGACTCCGTAGGTTTTAAAACCGTAGCCTATGCTGATGACGTAGCCATGGCCATCTCAGGAATAAAATCTTATAAATATTTGTAAACTAAATTAAAAAAAAAAAAAAAAAATAAGAATAATCTAAATTAAATTATCTAATCATTATTAAAAAAAGAAGTTTAGATTATGATAATAAAAAAATAAAAAAATGATTTAAAAAGTAAATAAATATTTACACGCGGTTATTTTAAAATAATTTTCCTTAAAAAAGGATCTAAAATTTGCGGTTTTTGTAAATAAGTGTATATATTTTATATATTCTTATTGAATTCTTTTAAACAAAAATATTTATTTACAAATTACATATTAAAATATTATTTTTACAAAAAAAGTACTCAATAAAATAATGAATAAAATACTAAATAAAATTAAAAATCAAATAATTTTTATTTATGTTCCACATTTAGTCACAATCCACATTTGAAAAATATTTGAGAATTTCATTTGATAATGATTTGATAATAATAGCATTTCTCAATTTGAGAATTAATTCCCCTTTTTGTTGAGAAAGCTATTATTTTCAAGTTATTTTTAAAGTGGTCTCAAACGTTTGACGTTTTTTAATCATTGCTCTAAAAGTTACTTCAAATTATACTTAACAAAATGGTGAGTTATCGCTTTTGGATAACACTTATGATTATATATATATATATATATATATATATATATATATATATATATATATATATATATATATATATATATATATATATATATATATATATATATATATATATAGATATATACATATGTATATAAATATATATATATATAGATATATATATATGTATATATATATATATATATATATATATATATATATATATATATATATATATATATATATATCTGGGCATAATTCTGGATAACAAATTGTTGGAAGCCCAATATGCAGGCAAGAATATCGAAGGCTATAACGGCTATATATGTCTGTAGGAAGGCCATAGGGGCCAAATGGGGCTTAAATCCCGGCAACGTGAATTGGATTTACGAGACTGTCGTCAAACCAATACTATTCTACGGAGTGGCAGTATGGTGGAACTCACTTGATACTGCTTCGAATTGCTCCAAACTCGAAGGAGTCCTGCGCAGAATGGGACTTCTCATTACCAGCGCAATGCGCACCACGTCTTCAAAGACGCTATTTGCGATGCTGAACTGGATCCCAGTGGACCTTCTGGCCCGAAAGCTCGCCTTAAATACGGCAACTAGGCTCAACGTCACAGGTGGCTGGCAATATAAGGCGTATGGTCATTCGAGCATACTAGGAACAACTAACGTTCTCCCCGTGCTGATAGACTACCGCGCTCCCAAACCGATCCTCTCGAGACGGTATACTTTCTCCATTGCTGAGGACCCAAACAACACACCCCCAGATGGAGTCCTATGCATCTACACCGATGGCTCAAAGAATGCTCGTGGTGTTGGTGGTGGCTTTTACATTACTGAATTCGGGATAAGAAGGTCGTTCAGACTCCCTAACGAATGCAGTATTTTACAGGCCGAAATTATGGCCATTAAAAGAGCGGTTAATTGCCTAAGGTATTATAGGATATACGGTAGGGATATCGTAATTTTTACCGACAGTCAAGCTGCAATCAGAACCCTGACAGGTGTATATACTACATCAAATCTAGTCCATGAATGCCGGACATCCCTAAATGAGATGGCGTCACATTCGAGAATTGCACTCAATTGGGTGCGTGGACACGGGGTCAACCAAGGCAACAACATTGCCGATGAGTTAGCAAGGCGCGGTACTACCCTACAGGACTCTGACATAGATTGGTTCTGTGGTCTACCCCTGATTGCCTGTAAGAAGCGTATTGAAATCGCATTTTATAACATGGCACAACACAGATGGGAAATCGAACCTACATGTCAAATTACAAGGATGATATGGCCCAGGCTTGACGCATATTTCCTTTTGCGTCTCTCGAGATCACATCTGAGAAATGTAGTATCAGCAGTCTCAGGACACTGCAGATTTGGTATTCATGCCAACAGACTGGGAATCCAATCATATGATTTTTGCAGAAGCTGTAACAACGAGGACGAGGAGGAATCTATCTTCAATCTCTTCTGTACATGCCCTGTGCTGGAAAACCTTCGATCGCGTTATCTGAGACAAGGTTTTCTCGATAACCTCACCGATTTATCGATCAGCAGCATAAATGGCATTAACTCATTCGTGAGGGAATGCGGATGGTTCCGGGAATAGAACTCCAACACGTGGACTCATTTGATGTCTATACAGCGACAGATTCGTCTACGTTTTCTGTATGCAACTACTACTACTATTTATCTCGCTAGATTACTTCTCTGCATTCTCTTTGAACTGTTTGTTTCTTTTTTCTCTAACTCTAAACTTTCAATCCTACCCCCCTCTTTTTTCCCCACTCCTGCATCCTTCCACAACCTCTGTCTATCCTTTTCTCTTCTTCTCTTCTTCTTACAGGTAACGCAAAGGGACCTCTCAGGACCCAAGTGAGCCGTAATCTTGTTTTATTGGCGGCAACCTGAAGAACCTAACCTACATATATATATTAAATTAAATAGACTGACTGAATGGATTGATAAAAATAACATAATAAATGAATACCAAGCGGGCTTCAGAAAAAATTATTCAACCGTGGACAACATATTTAATTTGGTAAACATTGTGAAACTTAACAAACTGTTTGGAAACAATACTTATGCCTTCTTTGTTGATTTCTCCTGTGCTTTTGACAAGATTTCGAGAAACTGTCTTTTTTATAAACTCTCCTGTACAGGATTATCCTCCAAGATGATTCGATTATTGCGAAACTCGTACGAAAATATCACCAGTCGTATTTGGGATGGTACCTCATTTTCGGAACCTTTCATATTTGATGACGGTGTCAAACAAGGGTGTA
Organism: Protophormia terraenovae; assembly: GCA_951394005.1. Classification (NCBI taxonomy): domain Eukaryota; kingdom Metazoa; phylum Arthropoda; class Insecta; order Diptera; family Calliphoridae; genus Protophormia; species Protophormia terraenovae. Next base: position 76,575,073 of record OX596077.1, read on the forward strand.
TCTTAAGTCCTCTCTTATTTTCATTATATGTGAACGACTTAGCAAATGAACTACCAGGTGGAGTTAACGTTGTTGGTACCAACATTAAAATTCTCCTTTACGCTGATGATATAGTTATCCTATCGGATTCTGCTACTGAATTACAAAAAATTATTGATACCCTACACACTTACTGTACAACGTGGAAATTAACGGTTAATTTAAGCAAATCAAAAATAATAATATTTCGTTCAGGCACAAGATTTTCCAGATTACTTAATTGGCATTTTGGAGATGAAATCATCGAAATTGTAAATAATTATAAATATTTAGGAATTAATATCACCTACAATTTGTCTTTTAACACTTACTTAAAAAATAAGCTGACTGCATCTAAACTAGCAATTAACTCTACATGGTTAAAGTACATTAATAATCCTCAAGTCTCAAAGAAAAACAAACTGATAATATTTCATGCTGCTTCTCGTTCCATAATGTTCTATGCTGCTCAAGTGTGGGGCTATGCAAAATATGATACAGTTGAAAAATTGTTCAGGTTTTTTATTAAAAAAATGTTGCATCTACCTTCTACAATACCAAACTATATGTTATACCTTGAAACTGGTATGAACTCTTTGTTCTCATCAACATTAAAACTTCACTTTTGCTACATAAACAAAGTTTTAAATATGAATCCTCAACGACTACCACGAATTCTTGCTGAAGCTGTTCTATCAAAAACCGTATTCTGGGCAAAAGAATGGACGGATATTTGTCAAAAAGTGAATTTTCTTCCTATTAGTAGTAGCCCACTTTATACCGAATGGATGAAAATAATTGATTTAGTGATAATAAAAGAACGTGAGGAATATACACTAAATGCAATAAGCTCACAAACTCATGATATGTATCCTCTACTTAATTATAACGTCAAAAACCGTATTCTGGGCAAAAGAATGGACGGATATTTGTTAAAAAGTGAATTTTCTTCCTATTAGTAGTAGCCCACTTTATACCGAATGGATGAAAATAATTGATTTAGTGATAATAAAAGAACGTGAGGAATATACACTAAATGTAATAAGCTCACAACATCATGATATGTATCCTCTACTTAATTATAACGTCATTCCGGTATTGGCCGAAAATTTTTCTGCACATATTACCTGCCTACTTATCAAAGCTAGAGGAGGTTTGCTAGATTTGAATGGTAGATCTTTTACAAACAATACAACAACTTTATGCACAATCTGTAACTTAAATGAAGATGAGACTACCTATCATTTCTTAGGAGTTTGTCCGATTTACAATGATATTAGAAGAAGATCTTTTGGTAAGAGTCATCTTTGTGTTAATGAAGTGCTTACTATCCTTAATGGTAAAAATCTTTACTCCCTGTACAAATATATAGTGCAGTCTTCTAAATATCGTAAACTAATTATTAACGAATATAATTAACATTAAATGTGATAATTTTCTTTTAAACTACACAAATTTAAATATTGCTATAATGAATTAAGTATGTACTTGAATATTTATGCCAATCTGGCACACAACTAAAATGTTATGCCAAATATAGATAAATGAATATAAAATATTGTAATACAAAATAAAAAATGTACAAATACTATTTATATCTATTAATAAATAATAAAAATAATACATATATATATAGATAACACTACTAATGAAAACTCTACGTTGGATTTTGCAGTGGCAATATCAACAATAATTTATGTTTAGGTTAAGATTTTAATACTTATTGTAAATTTCTGAAAAAGAAAGATTCAATAAAAACTAATATATATGTAAAAATATAATTAATTAATTTATTGAAAGCCGCAACAATATCGGTATTTGTAATATTATTCGAATTCATTTTTTGTTCCTTCTTTTAATAAGTTTAATAACTGATTAAAAAAAAATACTTCAGAGATTTATATTTATATATATTCCACTTTACTTGTTTATTAAAAATAATTAATATTTTTTACTCCAAAAAGTTTTTGAGTGTTTTTTATGTGTACTTTAGTACATTTATAATTAAAATTTACTCTATATTTTTTATATTAAATGTATTTTATTACATGAAATTGTAGTTCATTTAACAATTTTTATTATAATTTAGTTCAAATATTGCAAGGCCGTTTGATGACTGCCGACCCTTGTACACAATTGTCCAATTTTGAACATTCATTTTAGTCAAGTATGGATCTTCCCTATTTAAAAATTTTGTAAATCTCTGCGGAAGATAAAACCATTTATTATTATCCAAATATGTTATGACTTTTGATCCATGTTGCGTTTCTTTCCAATCAAAATTTAAAATTTTGAAGGATTGATATATAGGTATGTCGTCAATTTTTATATATTCTGGCTTAATACCCTAAGCCAATTTAATAAATTGTTCATACATCTAAAAACGGAACACTAAAAATTAAAAAAAAAATATATATATATATATATATATATATTTATATATATGTATTATTTTTATTATTTATTAATAGATATAAATAGTATTTGTACATTTTTTATTTTGTATTACAATATTTTATATTCATTTATCTATATTTGGCATAACATTTTAGTTGTGTGCCAGATTGGCATAAATATTCAAGTACATACTTAATTCATTATAGCAATATTTAAATTTGTGTAGTTTAAAAGAAAATTATCACATTTAATGTTAATTATATTCGTTAATAATTAGTTTACGATATTTAGAAGACTGCACTATATATTTGTACAGGGAGTAAAGATTTTTACCATTAAGGATAGTAAGCACTTCATTAACACAAAGATGACTCTTACCAAAAGATCTTCTTCTAATATCATTGTAAATCGGACAAACTCCTAAGAAATGATAGGTAGTCTCATCTTCATTTAAGTTACAGATTGTGCATAAAGTTGTTGTATTGTTTGTAAAAGATCTACCATTCAAATCTAGCAAACCTCCTCTAGCTTTGATAAGTAGGCAGGTAATATGTGCAGAAAAATTTTCGGCCAATACCGGAATGACGTTATAATTAAGTAGAGGATACATATCATGATGTTGTGAGCTTATTGCATTTAGTGTATATTCCTCACGTTCTTTTATTATCACTAAATCAATTATTTTCATCCATTCGGTGTAAAGTGGGCTACTACTAATAGGAAGAAAATTCACTTTTTGACAAATATCAGTCCATTCTTTTGCCCAGAATACGGTTTTTGATAGAACAGCTTCAGCAAGAATTCGTGGTAGTCGTTGAGGATTCATATTTAAAACTTTGTTTATGTAGCAAAAGTGAAGTTTTAATGTTGATGAGAACAAAGAGTTCATACCAGTTTCAAGGTATAACATATAGTTTGGTATTGTAGAAGGTAGATGCAACATTTTTTTAATAAAAAACCTGAAAAATTTTTCAACTGTATCATATTTTGCATAGCCCCACACTTGAGCAGCATAGAACATTATGGAACGAGAAGCAGCATGAAATATTTTCAGTTTGTTTTTCTTTGAGACTTGAGGATTATTAATGTACTTTAACCATGTAGAGTTAATTGCTAGTTTAGATGCTGTCAGCTTATTTTTTAAGTAAATGTTAAAAGACAAATTGTAGGTTATATTAATTCCTAAATATTTATAATTGTTTACAATTTCGATGATTTCATCTCCAAAATGCCAATTAAGTAATCTGGAAAATCTTGTGCCTGAACGAAATATCATTATTTTTGATTTGCTTAAATTAACCGTTAATTTCCACGTTGTACAGTAAGTGTGTAGGGTATCAATCACTTTTTGTAATTCAGTAGCAGAATCCGATAGGATAACTATATCCTAAAATGTTATATGGTTTTTTTTAACATTAATAATAATAAAAAATATTAGTTGATTTTGGTAGACATCGATATATTTAATATTACAATGAATTTATTTTAATTACATTTTAACCAAGTTTTTTTTTTTTTTTTTAATTTTCCTTATGTTAACACTGGTTAGTATGAATTGTTTTTTTTTTTATCAATTTTGTATAAATAATGAAAAAATGTTTAGCAGCTATTTTTTTCATAATTTTTATCAAGAAAATGTTAAAATTTTTTACATATTAATAAAGTTCGTAGGGGTTTTGTTTAAGGGGTTATAGTCTATAAATAGTATGAAAATATCCCATTTAAAACTAAATTTTTGGGGGAAAAGTGATATATATAGTAGCTTTATAATATCACGATTTTTTATTTTATTTATATATTTAATAACCTGAAACCATTTAGAACACTTTTTATGTATTTTTCAAATATATACCCTATTAATAATAAATAAAACATTTCAACAAAAATATATTTTGACTTTGACTATTAATATACAAGTTTATATATAAAATCAAAAGTGTCTAGATTAAAAATCCGTATAAATTTGCCCTACATCTAAATTGGATTTTTTTCTAAAAAAAGAAAATATACAATTTTTTCGCACTTTTTTAAACATGTACTATAATTTTTTATTTTTTGGTGTGTATTTGGGTTTAGCCTGGTAGTAAGGTAATTGTATACATATAGTTGTGTCATTTCCTAACTTTTATTGGTAGATTTAACATATGAAAAGATTAAAATTAATTGAAATTTTTAAAGAATTCCATAGTAAGTATAACGGGTTTAGTTGTAATTTTTAGGATATTAGCACTATTTTTACTGTAATTTGCAACATTAAAAATAATTCTGAAGAAATATTGCTAAGATGTCATTTGAACTCAATTTTACAAACAATTTGTTATTTGATGCTGTAGAACAATCTAGTATAATATTTTGAACGATATAGCATTTTCCCATTTAAATCTACTGGCAACACTTGCTAATGATAATGAGAATTGTTTTGGTTTGACTTAAATAATAAGTTTGATTTTGATAATATTGTTTGATTTTGATAGGTATGGTTAATTCGAAAAGTATTGGGGTATTTAATATTGCTATAATATATGCACATATTTATCTTTTTTGCGATTAATATGATTAAACTGAATTGAACTATAATATTAACAAAACATTTTTCGTGACACATGCCAGATTGATAATTATCATCATCTTATAAATTTTTAGTATTTAAAAATGGCCTTTTAAATGTTATTAAGATTTGAGATTATATCTTAGAATTTATATTCAAAGGATATAAAAATCTATATAATCAGATATTTCTACACGACTACATATTCATAAGAAAACGTTTTCAATATCCTCTCCTAAATAAAAAAGTACTAGGAATAATAAAAGACGAATGCAATGGTAAAATAATAAAGGAATTCATTGGTTTAATACCTAAAATGTATTCGGTTAAGCCTGACAGATATGAAAAAGAAATTGAAAAAATAAAGGGAAAATTATAGATAATAAAAACTAAACTATTAATAAATAACTACAAAAATAATTATATTATAATTCTTTGTATATATTTAAATCAAATATTCCTGAAATTTATATGGAAATGGTTACCAAACATTGTTTATGCTTTCGATACAGAAGAATTTTTGTCTCATATATACACGAAGAAAATTTTTACTTGTAATAAAATATGTATGTATTTACTTTTTATATATATTTAGGTGAATAGTGTCAAAAAAATATATTTTTTTTTTTTTGCTGTCTATGTGAAACTTTATGTTGTTTACATCATTCATATATATGTATGTATATGAAAACCTTGTGAAAGTTATTTGACCATATAATTTATTTCACAAAAATTATATGGTCAAATAACTTTCACAAGGTTTTCAGGCTTAACCGAATACATTTTAGGTATTAAACTAATGAATTCTTTTATTATTCCTAGTACTTTTTTATTTAGGCCATTTTTAAATACTAAAAATTTACAAGATGATGATAAATATCAATCTGGCATGTGTCACGAAAAATATTTTGTTAATATTACAATATTAAAAATCCCAATACTTTTCGAATTAACCATACCTATCAAATTGTTAATATTATAGTTCAATTCAGTTTAATCATATTAAACGCAAAAAAGATAAATATGTGCATATATTATTACAATATTAAATACCCCAATACTTTTCGAATTAACCATACCTATCAAAATCAAACTTATTATTTAAGTCAAACCAAAACAATTCTCATTATCATTAGCGGGTGTTGCCAGTAGATTTAAATGGGAAAATGCTATATCGTTCAAAATATTATGCTAAATTGTTCTACAGCATCAAATAACAAACTGTTTGTAAAATTGAGTTCAAATGAAAACTTAGCAATATTTCTTCGGAATTATTTTTAATGTTGGAAATTACAGTAAAAATAGTGCTAATATCCTAAAAATTACAACTAAAACCGTTATACTTACTATGGAATTCGTTAAACATTTCAATTAATTTTAATGTTTTCATATATTAAATCTACCACTAAAAGCATAGTATAATAATAAAGTATACTCGTAAGACCAGCTGTTTTACAATTTTTTCATTGGCAAACCTCGCGGTACTGTCAAATTTTTTTTTTTATTCACATGTAAAATATTTTTTGAGTTTTTTTTTCTTGCTCTCTTTCGTTCTCTCATTTTTCCGTTCAAAGCATTCTGACATTGTGGGCAGTAGTTTTACACTAACAAAATACAAGCAATTTTTGTTTTTGTAGATGTGCGAGTACTTTATTATTTTACTATGCACTAAAAGTTAGGCTAAACACAAATACACACAAAAAAAAAAAAATTAAAGTACATGTTTAAAAAAGTGCGAAAAAATTGGATATTTTCTTTTTTTAGAAAAAAATCCAATTTAGATGTAGGGAAAATTTATACAGATTTGTAATCTAGACACTTTTGATTTTATATATAAACTTGTATATTAATAGTCAAAGTCAAAATATATTTTTGTTGAAATGTTTTATTTATTATTAATAGGGTATGTATTCGAAAAATACATAAAAAGTGTTCTGAATGGTCTCAGGTTATTAAATATATAAATAAAATAAAAAATCGTGATATTATAAAGCTACTATATATATCACTTTTCCCCCAAAAATTTAGTTTTAAATGGGATATTTTCATATTATTCATAGACTATAACCCCTTAAACAAAACCCCTACGAACCTTATCAATATGTAAAAAATTTTAACATTTTCTTGATAAAAATTATGAAAAAAATAGCTGCTAGACATTTTTTCATCATTTATACAAAGTTGATTAAAAAAAACATTTCATACTAACTAGTATTAACATAAGGAAAATTAAAAAAAAAAAAAAAAAAAATTTGGTTAAAATGTAATTAAAATAAATTCATTGTAATATTAAATATGTCGATTGTAATATTAAATATATCGATGTCTACCAAAATCAACAAATATTTTTTATTATTATTAAAGTTAAAAAAAATCATATAACATTTTTCCTCTTGTTAATATATGTTAATATGTATATACAAAAAACTAAAAATTTTAATTAAAGTAAGCCAAGTAAGTCATTTTCTAACTTTCTTCTTAATATAAATTGTTCATTGTAAACTCCTTCTATTATATTATCTTTCAAATTATTATATCGTTTGGGAAGATATAACATTCGCTCCTCAAGCTCTGCAATTACCACATTTCCATATTTGTTCTTATGACGGAACATAGTTAAAACCTTATATGGCTTTGATGGAAGTAAATCTTTTGTTGCCAGATATGGCCTTGTTTTTAATTTATTGAAAGCCGCAGCAATATCGGTATTTGTAATATTATTCAAATTAATTTTTTGTTCCTCCTTTTAATAAGTTTAATAACTGATTAAAAAAATTTACTTCAGAGATTTATATTTATGTCTATTCCACTTTTCTTATTTATTAAAAATAATTAATATTTTTTACTCCAAAAAGTTTTTATATAAATTGAGTGTTTTTTATATGTACTTTAGTACATTTATAATTAAAATTTACTCTATATTTTTTATATTAAATGTATTTTATTACATGAAATTGTAGTTCATTTAACAATTTTTATTATAATTTAGTTCAAATATTGCAAGGCCGTTTGATGACTGCCGACCCTTGTTCACAATTGTCCAATTTTGAACATTCATTTTAGTCAAGTATGGATCATCCCTATTTAAAAAATTTGGTAAATCTCTGCGGAAGATAAAACCATTTATTATTATCCAAATATTCCATGACTTTTGATCCATGTTGCGTTTCTTTCCAATTAAAATTTAAAATTTTGAAGGGTTGATATATAGGTATGTCGTCAATTTTTATATATTCTGGCTTAATACCCTGAGCCAATTTAAAGCCAGAATATATAAAAATTGACGACATACCTATATATCAACCCTTCAAAATTTTAAATTTTAATTGGAAAGAAACGCAACATGGATAAAAAGTCATGGCATATTTGGATAATAATAAATGGTTTTATCTTCCGCAGAGATTTACAAAACTTTTTAAATAGGGAAGATCCATACTTGACTAAAATGAATGTTCAAAAAAAAAAAAAATATATATATATATATGTTTTTTTTTTAATTTTTAATGTTCCGTTTTTAGATGTATGAACAAATTATTAAATTGGCTCAGGGTATTAAGTAGGGTATCCAATTATTCCAGTTTTCATTATTCGAGGTTAAAAGCTGATCCGTTAATAACCGACTATTGGCAAATTATTCGATTAATCGAATAATCTTAGTTATACGTGTAATACATATAAATTACACTAATTATAGCATTTAATCTATTGAAATAGTTACTTAGAAATATAATATAGATCAAATTCTTTCAACTTTTATCACATTTGATAAACTTTCCAACCCATTTGTATTAACAAATTGCATTTTTAGCTAATACTATAAAGTAATCTCCCAATCCCGCTTTATTTAATCAATTTTACATGTAAGTTTATTTTCTGTGTAAGAATGGTTTTTCGTTAAAAGAGTCAAATTAATATTGCTATTTTTTTAGTACATTTTGGAATCGAAAATTAAAATTTTTATGACTTCTGTAGCTTTGAATTTATTTTTCTCAAATCTATGTTTTAAAAATTTTTATTATCTCAAGTTTGAATTCTTATGAAGAAATAATACTATTTATTGCCTTTTCATGTCACTTTTCATAAAACATTCTATCCGAACAAAAGATAGCACCTAAATAAGTCAGTAAGATTCGGAACTTGTGATCCAGAAGTAGTACAAATTCGTATCATTTCCAATGAATTGAATTTTTTGATACCTGAAATTTTTTTTTGCGGCGCATGAAAATTAGTATTAATTTCTATTAAACCAACACATTTTTTTTAATAAAAAAAATACTCATAATTTGTTCATTTGTTTCAAACAGTATTTCAAAAATTGGCAACCGAATATCAACGTTCTGTAACAGAAAAATTAATTAATATATATTTTTTTATTGGATACTGTTTGTGTTACTTCTAAAGCCCAAGAAAAAGTACGTAACTAAAAATTTTTTTATTTATTTTTACAGGGTTGTTACAGACCTCATAAAAATGATGTAATTTATCATAAAAACCAAAAAATTTTCTAATTTATAACTCTAGAAAACTACATTTCGGTTAACCGGTTATTTGACACAAATTATTCGGTTTATTCGTTATTCGAAAATAGACAGTTTTAAATTATTCGGACAGTTAATCGACCAAACTTAACCGGATAACCGAATGACGGTTAATCGATTGGATACCCTAGTCTTAAGCCAGAATATATAAAAATTGACGACATACCTATATATCAACCCTTCAAAATTTTAAATTTTGATTGGAAAGAAACGCAACATGGATCAAAAGTCATAACATATTTGGATAATAATAAATGGTTTTATCTTCCGCAGAGATTTACAAAATTTTAAAATAGGGAAGATCCATACTTGACTAAAATGAATGTTCAAAATTTGACAATTGTGTACAAGGGTCGGCAGTCATCAAACGGCCTTGCAATATTTGAACTAAATTATAATAAAAATTGTTAAATGAACTACAATTTCATGTAATAAAATACATTTAATATAAAAAATATAGAGTAAATTTTAATTATAAATGTACTAAAGTACACATAAAAAACACTCAATTTATATAAAAACTTTTTGGAGTAAAAAATATTAATTATTTTTAATAAACGAGTAAAGTGGAATATATATAAATATAAATCTCTGAAGTAAATTTTTTAATCAGTTATTAAACTTATTAAAAGAAGGAACAAAAAATGAATTCGAATAATATTACAAATACTGATATTGTTGCGGCTTTCAATAAATTAAAAACAAGGCCATATTATATCACTTTTCCCCCAAAAATTTAGTTTTAAATGGGATATTTTCATATTATTCATAGACTATAACCCCTTAAACAAAACCCCTACGAACCTTATTAATATGTAAAAAATTTTAACATTTTCTTGATAAAAATTATGAAAAAAATAGCTGCTAAACATTTTTTCATTATTTATACAAAATTGATAAAAAAAAACAATTCATACTAACCAGTATTAACATAAGGAAAATTAAAAAAAATTGGTTAAAATGTAATTAAAATAAATTCATTTTAATATTAAATATATCGATGTCTACCAAAATCAACTAATATTTTTTATTATTATTAAAGTTAAAAAAAATCATATAACATTTTCCTTCTTGTTAATATATGTTAATATGTATATACAAAAAAAAATTAATTAAAGTTGAAATTTTATTAATCGAATTATATATTAATGAAATTGAAAAAAGATTCGGCTGTGCCGAATCTTTGATACCCTTCACCATATTACCATCTTACTATCTTATCGACATCATATTACCATATTACCGACAAATAATAAAATTTTCGCCTTAACGTATGCTTTCATATTTTCACATATATAAATCTAAATTTTTTTCAAACTACGAAAATTTGAATATATAATAAAAAACAATCATAGCAGGCTTTGCTTTTAAAAAATAAACAACAACAACAATTCCATATTTACTTATTTTTGTATGTATGTATATACAAACTGGCTGCATATACAAAGAACAACAACAACACTGTTATTCATTATATTACTTATGTTGCTAACTAAACTACTTGTCTTATGTGGTATTCACACTTGCTCACATCTAACATCTACCATCAATTTCACAAGATGTTAACATCTTCCCATATGAATTGTATAGGGCTCAGAACTCAACATCTTTCAACATCTTTAAAAGATGTTCCTATCTCATTTTGTTCCACCTAACATCTTTCGATTATTTTAGTGTCATCACTAGAAAAATGACATGAAACTGAAAAAATCAAGAAAAAAAAAAAATGCAAACAAAAAAAATTATAGGAACAAAACAACAAAAAATGTATTAAAACTTTAATTAAAGTACAAATATTAAAAAAAATATCATATAAATTGACGAATTAATAATTGTCAATAATCGTTAATATTTAATAAAATTAACAATTAATAATTGTTAATATTTAATAAAATTATTGATTATTTTTCTTGATCTTATAAATTTTATTTTTTTCCCTCAAGCATTTTTCCTCAACCATGTGACTTTTTCATTGATGAATGATGGTAGATGTTAGATGTTGCAAGTGTGAACAAATGTTTCACATTTTTAACATCTTCCATGCATTCCTTTAAGATGTACGCAAGTGTGAAAACGGCATTACGCTACATCCAGACTAGCCTTTTTCTTGTTCGCACAAGAACAAAACGTCGGCAGAGCAACACACACAATTTTGTTTTCAGTGGGCAGAACATTTGTCGAACAAATCATAATTTTTTGTTTGCCGTCTGTGTCGCTTCGATACTTTTACATGCAGCGCCTCTTCTTCCGCGTACAAAATGACGTTTGATGGCAGACATCGTTGCTCGAACTATTGTGCGAACAACGGTGTACGAACAAGAACAAAACATGAACAACTTGGGTCCACACTATCCAAATGCATGTGTGCACAACATTTTGTTCAATGTGCGAGCATGAAAAAGGCTCGTGTGGACCGCAAATTATAGGCAAAAACGTCACTAATAGTCATTACAATGCTTAATATAAATGTTTGTGTATGTATTTATGTATATTCGTAACAGATATGTTTTAGTTTTTAAAAATAAACAACAACAATTCCATATCTATTTATCTTTGTACAGACTGCATATACAAAGAACAACAACAACACTGTTATTCATTATATTACTGCTGTTTCTAACTAAACTACTTGTCTATACAAAAAACAAAAAACGTCACTAATAGTCATTACAATGCTTAATATACCTGTTTGTATGTGTATTTATATTCTTAACAGATTTGTTTTTGGGCCAAAACTCTGTTGATTATGAATGAATTTGGTTTATTAAAAAAAACGAAATTTTGTAAAAACATTTATGACTGATCTATATAAAAATAAAAATCTGTAGCTTGAACAAGTGCTTCAAAAATAAAAAAATCATTTTCCCCGATATCTCAGTTATTACTGAACCGATTTATTTAATTTTTTCAGAACAAAAATTCAGAAAATAATTTCCGAGCCCCCCTTAAAAATTCCTGGTATATGTAGAGACTTCAGAAACTGAAAAACCGGTTCCAAAAACCGGTTTTTAAAGCATATCTCCGCGATTTATAAACCGAATTCCAATAGCAAAATTCTCGAAAGCATTTCCGATCGTTTGACATATATATTATATATGTAAGTTATCGGTGGGCTTCATAAACGCCATTTCAACCGACACACGGACGGACGGACGGACATGGTCATCATTTCTTACAAGGATCCCGAAAATGTAAACCTTTTTGCTCTCAGACGAAAATTGTGGGAATTACAAACGGAATGACAAACTTATATATACCCTTTACACCTGTGGTGAAGGGTATAAAAATTCTATAAACAATTAAAATTTATTATGTAATAATGCACATAAACTACAACTCCAACAAAATTGTAAACAAAAATATCAAATTTCATTTGAAATTTTTTCGCTGACACAGCATTCGATATTTTCCATTTCTGAAGTATTCTTGAAAATTATTTCAATATTTTCATGAATGTTTATTAATTACTATTTTCATATGTCAAATTATAAACGAATATGCACCTAATCATGTTGAATATAAAATAAAAAACACAATTTTTTATTTTTAATATAGCTTTTATTAATTTTTCTTTTTAATTTGCTAAAACATTAATAACTATACATGTTTTATTTTACTATTTTCCCAACTGAATAATGATTGAGAATTTGGAATGAAAAACTCTCTCACTTCGTCTTCTGCTGCAGAATTATCACCGGCTGCCTCTTCCAATTCCAAAACATGTAAGCCATTTTCTAACTTTCTTCTTAATATAAATTGTTCATTGTAAACTCATTCTATTATATTATCTTCCAAATTATTATATCGTTTGGGAAGATATAACATTCCCTCCTCAAGCTCTGCAATTACCACATTTCCATATTTGTTCTTATGACGGAACATAGTTAAAACCATAGAGTAGCATATAGAGACAAAATTCTCGATTGACATTTAAACAAAATTGTTGTTTTGTACACAAATATGTTTTTTTATTTTCTTTTGGCAACAACAAAATGTATTTAATTACATGTATTTTGTTGTTGCATGAGTTAGGTTTTTGACAGCCGACTTAGGTTTTTGACAATTAGTTTCTTCTCTTGTTACTCTTTGGTTAAAACCTTATATGACTTTGATGGAAGTAAATCTTTTGTTGCCAGATATGGCCTTGTTTTTAATTTATTGAAAGCCGCAACAATTTCGGTATTTGTAATATTATTTGAATTCATTTTTTGTTCCTTCTTTTAATAAGTTTAATAACTGATTAAAAAAATTTACTTCAGAGATTTATATTTATGTATATTCCACTTTACTTGTTTATTAAAAATAATTAATATTTTTTACTCCAAAAAGTTTTTATATAAATTGAGTGTTTTTTATATGTACTTTAGTACATTTATAATTAAAATTTACTCTATATTTTTTATATTAAATGTATTTTATTACATGAAATTGTAGTTCATTTAACAATTTTTATTATAATTTAGTTCAAATATTGCAAGGCCGTTTGATGACTGCCGACCCTTGTACACAATTGTCCAATTTTGAACATTCATTTTAGTCAAGTATGGATCTTCCCTATTTAAAAATTTTGTAAATCTCTGCGGAAGATAAAACCATTTCTAATTATCCAAATATGCTATGACTTTTGATCCAAGTTGCGTTTCTTTCCAATCAAAATTTAAAATTTTGAAGGGTTGATATATAGGTATGTCGTAAATTTTTATATATTCTGGCTTAATACCCTGAGCTAATTTAATAATTTGTTCATACATTTAAAAACATTAAAAATTAAATATATATATATATATATATATATATATATATATATATATATATATATATATATATATATATATATATATATATATATATATATATATATATATATGTATTATTTTTATTATTTATTAATAGATATAAATAGTATTTGTACATTTTTTATTTTGTATTACAATATTTTATATTCATTTATCTATATTTGGCATAACATTTTAGTTGTGTGCCAGATTGGCATAAATATTCAAGTACATACTTAATTCATTATAGCAATATTTAAATTTGTATAGTTTAAAAGAAAATTATCACATTTAATGTTAATTATATTCGTTAATAATTAGTTTACGATATTTAGAAGACTGCACTATATATTTGTACAGGGAGTAAAGACTTTTACCATTAGGAATAGTAAGCACTTCATTAACACAAAGATGACTCTTACCAAAAAATCTTCTTTTAATATCATTGTAAATCGGACAAACTCCTAAGAAATGATAGGTAGTCTCATCTTCATTTAAGTTACAGATTGTGCATGAAGTTGTTGTATTGTTTGTAAAAGATCTACCACTCAAATCTAGCAAACCTCCTCTAGCTTTGATAAGTAGGCAGGTAATATGTGCAGAAAAATTTTCGGCCAATACCGGAATGACGTTATAATTAAGTAGAGGATACATATCATGATGTTGTGAGCTTATTGCATTTAGTGTATATTCCTCACGTTCTTTTATTATCACTAAATCAATTATTTTCATCCATTCGGTATAAAGTGGGCTACTACTAATAGGAAGAAAATTCACTTTTTGACAAATATCCGTCCATTCTTTTGCCCAGAATACGGTTTTTGATAGAACAGCTTCAGCAAGAATTCGTGGTAGTCGTTGAGGATTCATATTTAAAACTTTGTTTATGTAGCAAAAGTGAAGTTTTAATGTTGATGAGAACAAAGAGTTCATACCAGTTTCAAGGTATAACATATAGTTTGGTATTGTAGAAGGTAGATGCAACATTTTTTTAATAAAAAATCTGAAAAATTTTTCAACTGTATCATATTTTGCATAGCCCCACACTTGAGCAGCATAGAACATTATGGAACGAGAAGCAGCATGAAATATTTTCAGTTTGTTTTTCTTTGAGACTTGAGGATTATTAATGTACTTTAACCATGTAGAGTTAATTGCTAGTTTAGATGCAGTCAGCTTATTTTTTAAGTAAGTGTTAAAAGACAAATTGTAGGTGATATTAATTCCTAAATATTTATAATTGTTTACAATTTCGATGATTTCATCTCCAAAATGCCAATTAAGTAATCTGAAAATCTTGTGCCTGAACGAAATATCATTATTTTTTATTTGCTTAAATTAACCGTTAATTTCCACGTTGTACAGTAAGTGTGTAAGGGTATCAATCATTTTTTGTAATTCAGTAGCAGAATCCGATAGGATAACTATATCATCAGTGTAAAGGAGAATTTTAATGTTGGTACCAGCAACGTTAACTCCACCTGGTAGTTCACTTGCTAAGTCGTTCACATATAATGAAAATAAGAGAGGACTTAAGATACACCCTTGTTTGACACCGTCATCAAATATGAAAGGTTCCGAAAATGAGGTACCATCCCAAATACGACTGGTGATATTTTCGTACGAGTTTCGCAATAATCGAATCATCTTGGAGGATAATCCTGTACAGGAGATTTTATAAAAAAGACAGTTTCTCGAAATCTTGTCAAAAGCACAGGAGAAATCAACAAAGAAGGCATAAGTATTGTTTCCAACCAGTTTGTTAAGTTTCACAATGTTTACCAAATTAAATACGTTGTCCACGGTTGAATATTTTTTTCTGAAACCAGCTTGGTATTCATTTATTATGTTATTTTTATCAATCCATTCAGTCAGTCTATTTAATTTAATATATATATGTATATTAGGGTAAATTTAAAAATTTTGATTTTGAGATATCATACCTTTTTAAAAGGTTTTTGTATCAGTAAAAATAATGGCGTATTTTGTTTTTTAAAATTCCAACTCCCTTCCCTGCATATCTTTGGCTAAAAACGCACATTTTGAGCTCCATTTTGCGCATAGACGAATCCAATTGATTTATAAAAAATTCTACATTAATTCTACATAAAATTTTAGTAAGAATGAGCACTATTCAAACCGCTTAAAATGCATCGTGTTCCAATTAGGGTGTCCGAAAAATTTACTTTTTTCGAAAAAAGTTTTGAAAATCTATTTTTTTTATAAATACAATGAAAATATACTATTTGCTTCGAAATATAACGCAAAAATATTTTCTTTACCACTTTTCGCTTTAAAGTTATAAGACATTAAAATTTTCATATAATAGCAAAAAAAAAAAAAAAAAATTATTTAAACCAAAATTAAAAATATTGAACAATGTAACAATAAAATGCAAAGTCTACTGTGAATTATAATGAGCATGTTTTAAAATTTTATAATAACAATTATTTTTTAAGATAATTAATTTTTAAAGCTATTATTTTAAAATTTCTTAGTCTTATAACTCTAAAGCGAAAAGTCATAGGTTAATTATTTTTGCGCTATTTTGTAAAGCAAATAGTATATTTTCACTGTGTTTATAAACAAATTTTTAAATCTTTTTTGAAAAAAGTTAATTTTTCGGACACCCTAATTGGAACATTTTATGTAGAATTGATGTATAAAAGAAATTTTTGTGTAAATCAATTAGATTCGTCTCTGCGCAAAATGGCGCTCAAAATGTGCGCAGAGACGAATCCAATTGATTTATAAAAAAATTTTTTTTATACATCAATTCTACATAAAATGTTCCACTTATGATTATATATATATATATATATATATATATATATATATATATATATATATATATATATATATATATATATATATATGTCTCCATTTCTTTATTTTGCATCCTGATGTCTTCACCTATAATAAGCCCTGTTGTCTGTTCCTGTCATATTTCTCTTTATTTTATTTTATTTCCTAAGTTCCTGACTACAATAACATGTTCGTGATATAGTTTGATCGTTTGCTATATCCCCTAATTGTAATTCTACTATGTTTCTGATTAATTGCTGTTACCAATTGTTCCTGAGTTAACTTTACATTCTTTTTACTTTATATTAATATCATTGCTCCTTTACTTTCTTTGTATTTTAATACGTTTTTCCAATTACTAAATCAGGGGTTCTCACAAGACCTAGCTTCGCGACCCGCTTTCAACATAGCAATGGAAGCGCGACTCATTACAACTTTGACTAATTTAAAGATCAGAAAAAAATGTAAAGATAAAGAATTTTACAAAATAATATTAATAATTTTGTCATTGTTTACCTTGAATATTAAGAGATTTTTTCGTAAAATCTAATATTATTCTCTGCATCCACAAAAGATCGAATCTCTGTTTTGAGGGACAAAAGAGTGAAAAAAGATATCTTTAAATAAAAATGTATGTTGAAGAAAAATTTTTTAATATTTTTAGGACTTCGCCAAACAAGAGCCAACAAGCGGATAAACTTTGCTATATTTCAACTATTTAAAATGTTGCAAAATTAAATCCAATGAATTTCAACTCTTTTTGAAATGAACCTGGTACTTTCTTAATATTAGCATTAAAAAGAATTTCAGTCTTTAAATTATAAAGTTGCTTAAGCAAATTTTCTTTATATAGTCAGAACATCGATATTTTTCCCGACTATATAAATAAAAGTATTGTGTACTGAAAACGAATTTACAAAAAGTTCTTGGCATAATATATTTTTATTTATATTTTTATAAAATAAAAGTAGAATTTCATGTGAAGAAACTATAGTTTCATCATTAGGTTTATTTATTTATCTTTTTAATTAATTGTTTTCCCCGTCACATCGTAAAGTTTTCTTTATACCGTGTCATTGGACAGTACTATCGATGCGTAAAAATTAGCTTAATATGGGAAAAATATATAAAAAAAATTTAATTGAAAATCACCAGTCTAGAACATTTCATCCAAAAAATACTGTAGAGTTATGTCTTGAAATGGGTATTAAAAAATTCGTAATTTTTAGAAAATTATAAAAAAAAAAAAATATTTTAAACAATTTTCTCAAAAACTTTGATCCATAAACCGTAATTTTAGTACATCATGCCAAAAAAAAAAAAAAAAACATTTGATGTTTTTTCTTAAAAAAAATTTATAATTTTGTTCCCTTTGCATTGTAGTAATAAGTACTGTTAATAATATATGATTTTCTAAATTTTTCCAAAACATTGTTCATCACAATGCCTTAAAAAGTCTTCTAGCGAAACCAAATCCCACGGAAAAAATGTTTGAAATATTTTTTTCACAACCAGCATAAAATTACGAATTTGTTGATACCCATTTCGATTAAAATTTTTATATTGAATCGTATATTTTTAAGCAAATTCACAGAATCAATTTCTCCATTAATTAATTTTATCATAAATATAATTCCAAGTACCAATTTAATAATTTGTTCATACATCTAAAAACGGAACATTAAAACTTAATATATATATATATATATATATATATATATATATATATATATATATATATATATATATATATATATATATATATATACATTCCTACTTCAAAAGTTATATATGAATGAAGTTGAAAAAAACGCATTTTTTCCAATTTTTTCGCTTTTTTTTCTCGTAAACGAAAAATGCGATCATCAAGCACCACCACAGCTTCTTAGATATTATAGTAATGAACAACCATGTTGATTTTCGAGTCATAATATTCACCCCAATTTGTGCCGCGTTAAATGTTAGCATTAGTATTTTCTTACTTCCAAGTTTTGTTGCAGCAATTTTTTTCTCTGTGTATTATTGCAACAATATCCGAAAATGGAAGATTGCCACCCAAACTAACTATACAACTAATAAAAACATTGAATTTGTAGCTGTTAACATAAATAATGCGTTAAATTTATAAAAAGTTAAAAAATCCAAGTTTTAAAGGACACCCTAAATTTCCGTTTTAGGGCAAGTGAGGGACACCCTAATTAGATATTAAGGTAGCTGACTCTACCCCGCATTACTAAAAGTCATTCGGCATTCATAGCTTGAAAATGAAAAAGTACTTTTTTTTTGGCATATTGCTAATTATATCTTTTTATTTCAACATTCAAGATTGATTGTAATGAATTAACTTCTAGATATACATATTCTTATTTATACATATATCGTCAACTAAAATACAAAAGGCCGTTATCAGTGAAAAATCAAATGTTGGTTTTATTTATTGAATTACAATGTACTGACCCAAACTACACTTATACAAAAAATTTCATCCTCATATATTCAAAAATTACATCAGTATTGACAAAAGTCAAAAGATAGTGATATTAACTTCATAAACGAAAAAGTCGTAAAATTTGTTCCATTTAAGAAAATTTTTATTTGAAAGGTGTTTCATCATTTATCTATTTTTGCATTAAGGAACGTTTGAAAAATTCTACTTAATGGCTTTCTTTTTTCTTTTGCTTCTGCGGCAAACGACGTTTTGCATTTTCGTTTAAGCCCAAATTACATTTACGCGTAGTCAGCAACAGTATCAGCAAAAATTATCAGCTGTTTACTGTCAGTACATGTTGCTGCCGTTATAATTACATTTCAGCATAGGCAGCCACAATTTACAACCACCATCTTGCTTTATTCTACTTGTGTATTTTAGCCTCTCATTTATTTGCTCACTCTCTTTGTCTCGCTCTCAATCTGAATGCAGCGCAGTAAATTTAGAAACAGGGCTAAATGAAACAGCACTGCAAACTGCTGCTGACCAAATGTAATCAACACCATAACAAACAGTGCATTCTAAATGATCAGCTGATTATGTCAGCACACACTGCTGCTGACTACGCGCTATTGTAATTTGGGCTTTAGACATTATTTGCAACAAATTATGATTTTATGAAATTTATGCTACAGTTCACTTCTCTCAGTTTTCATTCCATTTTCCTAAAATTACTTTCTAAATTTGGTAATTTTTCGTACGCGAAAAAAATCATCTCAGACTTCTTTCAACAGTATTTTTGGTAACGATTTTTCCACGAAATTTAAAAAAAAAAAAAAAAATGTTGAGAACAAATTTGACAACAAAGTCATCTACATATGTTGGCATATTACTCCATTTAAAAATGACAGGATTAACTTGGGAAAATGATGTTGGTGGCCTGGCCTCGATCCTAAGCAACACCCAATTACTTTTTTTATATAACAGATGACCAGGGAAACCACAAATATGCAATTGCATGTTTTTTTCTGTTCTTCGAATGAAGCCATCGATAAAATATTTATCTTTTCAGAACAAATGAAGGATTTTAGCATAGATTTGTAAGTGCATATTTCACCCTTAACGGCATATTTTTGCATATAGTAATTTTTAGACCATATTTATGGCATATTTTGTTCTTTTTAGAGCATATTTTACCCTTTTAAAGCATATTTTGGGAGGTTTTTAAAATTTTGCTTGTGATGTAAAGAAAAAATTTGAAATCCAAAAATGTTTAGTGTTTATGATTAATTTTAATGGATACTGCTAAAGTTCGATAAAAATCTCTGAGGAGCTTGATTTGTAGTAACAAATCATGAAGTGTAAATTAGAGCTATTTAACTGATCTTTATTAGAGCCATTTTTGAAATATTATAGAGCACCTATCAGCCTTTCAACTTGCCAGAACAGCAACTGTTAATATTCTAAAAACAATTAAGTTTTTTGAAGTAGTTTGTTTTATTAAAAAAATTAATTTTTGTTTAAAAACTACAAACATTTGTTGCTTCTTAAGAGCATATTTTCGCGTTTTTATAGCATATTTTTCGTTTTTTACTGAATATTTAATGCACATAAAACACTTTTTTTAGGGCATATTTTGGTTTCCGTGCTGATGACAATGTCGCTCTGCTTATTGTGCAGAATTTCTATGTCCTTTGTTCAAAAAAGTTGTCAAGATCTGTAGGAATCTGTCGCCATTGTGTTGTACGACAAATCATGGACCCATAGATAACTGGTACAGCATCTGTTTTTAGTATCAAGTTTTCATTTTTTTTTTTTTTTTTCTAGTATGAAAAATTTTTAATCAATTTAACTTAAAAAATGTAATTAAAGATGAAATATGAAAGCAAACAAGGACAAAAATTAAAATAAGAAGCATCTAACTATACAATATTCGGTACATTTCTTTTACCATTTATGATTTTTGTCCGTCTACGAGAGATGTTTTCTTTAAAAACAGGTGTCCGCCCAAGAGTGCGTCCGCCTAGCGGAGATGAATTTATTCTAAAAATGCCACCTAAACCATGGGATTTAAAAAATTGTCCGCCTACCGGAGCTGTCCGTTAAGGGAGCTTTTACTGTATATATATATACTCACCATTTTGTTAAGTATACTTTGAAGTAACTTTTAGAGCAATGATTAAAAAATATATTCTGATATGTCTTTTTATAGCAATCAAAGAAATACTCTCTCCTCTTGGAAAAAATCATAAAACAGATTCACTAGTTTTTACTCCAAAAAGTTTGTATATAAATTGAGTGTTTTTTATATAATTCAAATTTACTCTCATTTTTAAATCATAACATAAATTTCACAATTCTCTTAACATAAATTTCACAATTCTCTTAACATAAATTTCACAATTCTTTTAACATGAATTTTACAATAACTTCCTAATATAACATTAGAACAAATAATACATTACCTTTCTCAACAAAATAAGACATATTTTTCATCAAAGTCAAAAACTTTTTACAAGATTAGTTTATGCATATGAAAAAAAAAAAAAAAAAGTATTTTTATATCCAAGTCATCACTTTTTAATTTCATCACCATTAAAAGTGTAAAAAAAAAAATTGTCTCCATATTAATTCGTTTGTATGTACGTATGTAATTACATACATATTATACAAAATACAAAAATAAATTCATTGTTTTCCAATTTCATAAAATGCATTTGGCCATTTACACAAACAAATATTGTAAAAAATAATAAAAAAAAATCCTCTTTATACTTTTTTGACTGACCAAGTACGCAAACCGCCCCATTGTGTTCGCATACTCAAACACTATTTATCCAAGACATCAGTTTTTAATTTCATATCAATTAAAAGTGCAAACAAAATTTCTCCATATTAATTCGCTTGTATGTACTTTAACATAATTACATACATATTATTATACAAAAAACAAAAAATACACAAATAAATTCATTGGTTTCCAATTTCATAAAAATATTGTAGTATTTAATAAAAAAATTCCTCTTTATACTTTTTTGACTTAACAAGTACGCGAACCGACCCTCTATGAGCCAGAACCTACCCAAACATACTACTGCGCATATTTTTTTATTTCTTTTCTTTTTTTTTTTGCATTTTTTTTTTTTTTTAATTTTTCTTCTTTTTTATTTTTTATTTTTTTTATTTAAAAACACTGGTTGACAAAAAAAAATTTTTTAGTGCTCCTTCAAAAAAAAAAAACGAGAAAAGAAGGCATAGTCGTTAAAGACCGACCATATAATACCCTACACCATTATGTATGACCATAAAAATTCGGGAAAGAGACCGAGACCTATATTAGATCAACACTTTTACTAAATGTAAAATAAAATATACAAATACAGAATAATGCATAGATACTAACATCTACTTGATTTTATGTACTTTAGGACGATTCTCGGAAGTGGGTCTATATGGGAGCTATGGTAAATTATGGACCGATTCTAATAAAATTTGGCAATGTTGTTTCTACTTATATAAAACTTATTTGTGTCGAATATTAACTACATTATACAAAACTTCTTTGTACCGAATTTCATTAAAATATTCTTATTTCTAAGGCATTTTTTAGCGTTGAAAGTTAATTCCGGGGGACTTTTTTATGGGGGGTAGGTGAAATAATGGACCGATCATAACCAATTTCAACAGGCTTCGTCCTTGTATCATAAAAGTTCCACTTGCCAAATTTCATTCAATTATCTTCAAAATTGCGGTTTACATGGACAGCCCAGAGTGCTTTGTTTCATAGACAAAAATCAAAATAAAAACATTTTTCAAATTGAGTTGAAATATAAGTTTTTGGAAAGGTAACAATATGGATCATATAATTTAAAAAGATTTTTTTGGAAAAAGTTATTTTTATGACTACTAGACGGCGCTAAAGTCTTAGAATTTAAAGCCAATACACATTGGTTCCAAAACGCTTTTTTTTGGAAATAATTCAGTAACTAAAGAACCGTTAAGGTATCTCAATAAAATTTCACATGATCAGAGCTGAGGTGTTTTCGAGTTGATTTGGAGGAGTACTGGCTTCTTGCAGATCAGAGAGGAAGTGGGCGACAAAAAATATCTCTTAAACAAAAAGTTATCTCTTTTAGTTTAAGAGATATTCGGGTCGAAATAAATTTTTACCTCATTTTTAGCCTCGTGTTTTTTTAGTTTTTTAACTTGGCGGGCTAAATATTGCCCACCTCAGCTCTGACCATGTGAAATTTTATTGAGATACCTCTAACGGTTCTTTAGTTACTGAATTATTTCCAAAAAAAAATCGTTTTGGAACCACTGTGTGGCATGAATCTAAATAAATCTAAGAGACGAAGTTCAATAGTATCATTATCATTTATCAGAATTCTCTTAGATATTGATACATATACCTCCTTCTTTAATGGAATTATATTTATATCACCCTTTACAGATGAAAGTTCTCTTACAAACAAATGACAATCATATGCCGAAAGGTTATGAAAAAATATAGGAATAAAATTCGCAATTTGATATTCTAAATTATTTATTATGCGCGGGCCCTCTATATTCACCCGTTAAATGATAAAAATTTGTTACAAATGTTACAAATTATATCTTCGTTTTGTCTTTTCTGTTGAGATGGTGTTAAGAAATTCATTGGTTTAGTTTTACTTCAAAAATTATTATAAATATCTACCGTATCTTTAACTAATGTTTGAAAAAAAAAATGTTTTGCTGAATCTTCACCACTATATATTCTAAATATATGTATCTAAATGTGAGTCAAATGAGCACTTAATATAGTAACTATAAGCGATTGGAATATGTTTTTGTACCGACTTGACGTTAGATGAATTCTGAACATTCGTCGATTCTAGAATACATTCGAAATCAGCGTAGATAACAAAAGGAATATCCATTAGTTTTTAAAAATTTTTAAAACTAAGTATTTTATTATCTATGTCAGGAATCTTTTTTACAAGTTTGTTGCTTTCACCTTTATGTTTTTTGAGGGCTTCTTAGTTGTGGAAATGTATTAAACATGCATTGCATACATGTATTTTTCTTGTGTGTTTTATTAATTGACGGTTAATCAATTTGAAATTAAACAAAAAAAGTTGATTAGATCTCTTTAATTTTATAAAAAATATATTAATTTAATCACCTTGATATGCTTTAGATCCAAACGTAATAGAATCGTTCATCATCTTCTAATAATAGCAAATTTATATGATAAGCTATGGACCCACAATATTATTGTCCTCCAGACCGAAAACATTTACACTTTTATGAGGATTATTTAATTCAAATTCCTTAATTTTGTTCACCGGTAACGGAAATTTAAAATTTTTTTTATTATTTTCCAATACAACAATATCCGCATGAATATCTTTGATTTTATATGATGAACATCTATTTGAATCGGTGGTAACTGGATATAACGCTGATATTATCGCTCATTTAAAACAGTATTCATCTTTATTTTGTACGTTAATACATGCTTCTTTTTTAATATCGTTGGTGATAAAGAAATATATTGAGAACCTTTTATACACATATATTTGTTTATATTTAATTCCAGATGAGATATTTCGGTTAAAGTCCATCCACTATTTAGTTCTTGAAATTCACTCATTTTCTTTATTAGAATATTGTTATTATTCGAATGAAAATGTGCTAGATCTTCGTTTGTAGCAGTATAATATATATCGCCATTTTAGTTTGATGTGATAACTAGGAGAATTTTAGGTTTAAAGAAAAAGTACGCTAAGTTGATCTCTTGGTCTGGATAGACCACAATGTATTTTCTCTTTGTAAACATGTTTCTTTTTATTTATCTACGTATAATCATTCTAAAAACAATCATAATATGTTGTTGAAAGTATAAAATGTCTGAATAAAACTGAATTTACCCAAATTTGTGAGTAAATGTTCGTCATTCATAAACGAAAATTAAGTTACAGAAAAGTTGGCAATTCCTTCAAAAAATTACTTCTTGATGCAAAGAAATGGGGTTTGGACGTTATTAAATGCCATAAAATGGACTTTCCAGATTTTAACGCCTTACAGTAACTAAAAAGAAAGAGGGTGTGATGTCTAGTGTTTGAAATCGAGATAATGTGCAACTGTCATTTCCATACAGTGAAGATGAGGGTGACCAAACGTTAGGTTCGGGAAATACTGGATATTCAGCAATAAAGTAAATCTGATATCCAAATGTACTTAATTGGAACCACTTGAAACTCTCATATTACTATAACAAAAAGTTACCAACCAGACAATTTCCACCGAGTACTATAAACATGTTTAAAAGAATATTTACTCCAAAAGTGCTTAATATTATTTTTCAAGATATTAAAAATAAATTGCAATAGGTACCTTGAATAATAAACAACCAATGGGATAGGTTTAGTCGATCAAAGTTTATATAACTTAGATATTGATAAGGCGAAAATGTCAATAAGATGCTTCAATACATTGCTATTTTTTCGATCTGACAATTCAAACACTTACCCAAAGTATCAATAATTTAGAAAATTAGCTACCGTAGAGGATCTTTAAGTAATTCTTATTAAAAACTTGGAGTCATTATATACCCCTGTCGTAAATTTGTACGTGAATAAATAGCTCTATTCTTATCTTGTACGTAAATCTTTTAGAATATACATTCCGCCAGAATTAGTTAAATATGACACAAAAATACTATACAAAGACAAATTATCTCCTTAGACGATGAAATAATGAATATTATGTGTAATTGACATTACTTCCAACCTAACCTATGACATTGTAAATAAGCAAATTCATATGTTTCCTATGATTGCCAAGCAGAGTAATATTAGATAAACATTATATTTAATAAAAATAACAATATTTATCCATTCTATGCATATCATTTATAAATAAACCTAAAATTGCGTTTTATTTCAAAAAGTACAAATTTATGTGATTTTTTATCTATTTTTGTTTTCATCGCAATAGTTGTTATTATAAGTCTAGCGAATCATTTCCACTTTATATTAACATATATAACTTATATTAACTACTATTCACAAAATAAAGACAAAAGTGCTACTATAAATTGTTCCTTGGGCCAACATTTTATCTATAACCGTTCTGTGGCCAGACCAAGAGGATATCTTAGCGCTCATAACGTTACCCAGGGTTAAAAGATGTTGCATTTGATATAAAGTGATAATGATATGGCAAGGAGTTCCAAATTCTTATTGAGTTGATGAAGAAATGTCTACAAGATAGTAGTTTAGTATAAGACATAGGCACAATTAGATTGTTACGTGCTGATCTTGTAAAAGTTATTTTCCTATAGATGTAATCTGGTAAAAGAAATCTTGTATCAAAAGTCTTATAGTTTATGACTAAACATTGCGATTTTTTAGGGTTAAGAATTAAATCATTGCACGTAGCCTATTCATAAACATTTTTTAAATCTAAATTTATATCTATTCACAAAAATTATATAGTTGAACGTCATCAGCATACATATTTGGTATTTGGCAAGTTTTTATTACAGCAAGGAGAATAGAATTGACTCCTGTGGAACACCACGATGTTGATGACTTGCCATTTGAAACGACTTTTTGCGTTCTAGACTGGAGATATGACAAGACCAATTTAGATGAATATGTGGAAAATCTAAATAGCTTCACGAGTTTTACGATCAATGTGGAATGATTTACGGAGTCAAATGCTTTAGAATGATCCAACAGCGTTAAAAATACAATTTTCCCGTTGTCAACATGTGCTCGAATTTCCTCTGAGACATCAATAAGAATTGTAATGCATTTTTTTTTCTAAAGCCAGATTGTTTATTATGCAATAATTTATTTTCGATAAGATAATTTGTCATTTGGTTATGCATAAGTTTTTCAAAGACTTTTGATAAATAAGGAAGGACAGCTATAGGTCTGTATTCCTTATCGGTTTTAGGTAACGGAACAATTTTAGCGGTTTTCCACAATTTAGGATATGTCGAAGTCATAAATATTGTATTAAAAGTATGTGTAATGTAAGGCAATATTTTAGGCAATAAAGCCTTAACAAAAGTCGGGTTTATACCATCCAAGCCTTCCGAGTCTGATTTTACAGAAAGAAAAGCCTCAAGAACATTTTCCTGATTGACGCAATAAAAGTCATATGAAGTATTCAGGTTATTCATTGGTAAATTATCATAATATGTAGATGAAATTTTTGGAGAATGATGTGTTGTAAATGTTTCATTTAGATCGTTAAGCTCTATTCCAGACAGATTTTTCGCCTTTATACCATCTTTTAAATCCAAATTCTTAATTTCTTTCTACAACCTTTTTCCGTTTAAGTTAGGGTGGAATTTTCTACTGAAATATTGCTTTTTAGCAGATTTGATGCATTATTAGCGGTACTTCTTAATCGTTTATAAGTAACGTATAATTGTGGGATTTTGTATCTTCTCCATTTTTCATAGGCAATATTTCTTTCTTTAATTAAATTACATATATTCACGTTAAACCAAGGATTTTAACAATTCTTGATTATTTTGGTTTTTGTTGGTACATATTTTTCAAAAAGGTATGAAATATTATCATTAAATAATTTGGTTTGTTCATTAACATCAGCGATATTATAAGTAATGTACCAGTTTAGATGGTCAATTTCATAAAAATAGTTAATATTTTTATAATATCGTTACGATATAGTTTTGTTATTCAAAGATTTGTATATGGGTACATCATAAATTAGATAGATGAGGTCGTGTTTAGAAAAATTAGGCGCAGATATTTGATCATATAAACATATTTTAGAAGAATTATTAACACAGAAAACATCTAGACAGTACTATTTGTTGAGGTGAAATGAGTGGGAATCGTTGTGTTTACCATATATATCCCAAAGATTTGAAAGGTGTGTATAATTGAAGTATCTTCCAACAGATTACAATTCAAATCTCCAGTTAGGATAATATCATTATAATTAACAGAGTTCTCCTCTAGCCATGTTGTTATTACTGAAAGATTTATATTCTTATGCGGTCTATAGATTACTCCAATTAAATATTTATTACCAATACCATAAATTTCTAAAAATAGAAAATCGCAATCTTTATTTCCAGTAGGCCCATGTCGATTTATTGACTTGCAGCGAATATGACTTGTTACAAAAATAGCAACCCCGCCACTTCGTTGCTTATCATCTCTGTCTACACGATATAAATTATAGTCAGCGAGTTTAACTTGAGAATCTCTTGTATTTGAGTTTAACCAGGTTTCTGATATACATATGATGTCTACTCCAGAATTTTCAAAAATGTATCGGAACTCATCGATTTTGTTACATAAACTTTGTGCATTTATATGACATATTTTTAGGCCTCTCCTCTTTTTTAAATACAACATCTAATAATATAAAATTGTACATTCTGATAATCATGTTTAATACAAACAGATTTAATATAAACATATGTAAAAACAATAATAAGAAATATTCGATATAAAAAATATAAAAAGAATTTAAGTGTATAATATTATTCATTACGAAACCCTTCGTTAAAAGAATCATACGAATTTTCAGGTAAATAAATGCTACAGTCTAATTAAGTCAGAAAATCAATGTCACTTATTGGAAATGCAGTATCTACCTTAGTTTTCTTAGCATAAACTCTCCCACGTCGAGTAAAAACTGGCCATAGCCTTTTTTTCTTTTTTAATTTAAAAGCTTCCCTTAGTATATAATGATTTGTCCTAGTAAGAGCTTCATTTATGTAAATTGGCACATTAGATTGGAAACCAGCATGATGCAAACGAAGTAGATCCTTAGATTCAATCCGAAAAGCAGCTAATGATTTTAAAAAGTTATTTTTTTCTTGTGATGTTGAAAGTATTAGACTTATAATATGATCTATCTTATTATTTGTATTTTTATTTTTAAAGTTATAAATACGTTTAACATTTGTGACCTTTGGAATAGGTATTTTTATAGATTCACAGATGGTACCAAAAATGTCGCATAAGTTTTCGTTTTCAACAAATGGAATACCATGAATTCGTAATTCACTGGATAGTAAAGAGTTTTCATAACCATCGATACATTTCTTTAAATTCTCAACCTGCCTTTTTAAATCATATATTTCAGGGATTGTATTTTCGAGTTTAGAGACTCTCTCTGATAAAGCGCATAATTTTTGATCAATGGTTTAAATTTTCGTTAAAATACGTTCCTCAGACTCTTTTATTTTTTCACCAATTTTCATTGAAATATCAGCAGAAATATCCATTGACATTTTTACAATTTTTTGTTCCATTAACTCCATAAAACGTGGGAATTCTTGAGATATACGATTTGGTGTATTTGTAGGTATATTATCAGTGAAACGTAGACGTTTAGGTGCATTTGGAGTATTTGACATATTTGGTGAAAAAGATTCTCAGCTGTTTTTTGTTTATAATTTAGTGTTTGATTTTGCTTTATCTTTTTTTTAGTACATTTTTCTTTGATATTTCCAATAATTATTAAAATTATATTGGAAATAGATTTTAATTTAATTTAAAATCAAGTTATTTTTAATATTTAATGTATCCCAGCACTATATTTTATAAAGTACACATGTAATAATAAACTACGTTTGCAAAAATGTGTTTTCAAATAATAAAAACCCGCTGATTCACGATTTACAACTTTTTCACTGGAGCTGCAACAATTTCGTGTATTATACCGGCAAGTAGTTAATACTTCCCAATTCCCACTTTTGTGGGAAGATGATGACTCTAGACCATATGCTAAAATTATTCATGGTACTATGGAGGTTTATGGCTTGATTCTGGGGCGTCGGTAAGTGTTATTGGCAATCGGTATGAGAAAATATTAGATCAGATGGAGTTGAAAATGTCACCTTTAAAGAGCAATTTGAGAATTGCAGATGGCAAAAGGCAGGACATCATAGGGTTTACTGAAATTCCTGTGACGTATAAGGGGTTGAAGAGGAATATTATTTTTTATATTTCGGAAAAATTTTTTTGGAAAACCTTTGTCAATATGGTGTGTCTCAATATAAGAACTAATAGAGAGATATTTGGACCAAAGTAAGATTTTGACTCATTTTTGACCATGTTTTTTTTTAACTTTGAGGGCTCAATTTGAGTCTTACAATTTTTCCAAAATATTCTCTGGATTCTGTATAAAATTCTAAACAATTTTTGTGCAAGGATCATATATCTTTGTGGTTTAGATAAAAAGTTATATTATTTTGAAGTTGAAAATCACAATTTTTTTCAAAAATATGGTAACATTTTTTTTACTTTAAAATTCGTTATTTTCTATACATTTGACTATACATTTTTTTCATGTTTCTAAAAGAATACTTAACATAAATGCATGCAAATGAAATCCCAGGGCAGTTTGGAGTAACAGTCTCCCCGCTAGCCCTATCAGAATTTCGTTAATTTTAATTTTTGTTTATTTAGTTTTTTGTGGAGCTCAAAAATGTCAAAGCCGAAATTAAAAAAATAATACCTTTAAAACTTACTTACATATGTTAGCTAAACACAAAAAAAATTTAATAAGCCACGTCTCTCATAACGACAGGGTGACAATTTTTGAAGCAAGTTTTCCCCGAACTGGAATTTTGGGTATTTCGGAGTAAGAAATTGGGAATCTATTTATTCTCTTCTTTTAAGGACACAATTTTTTATATTATACTAAAATTTCACAATGATATCTTAATTAATGTAGATTTTATTTAAGTTCAAATATTAAATTTTTTTTTGAAAAATAACACTAAAAACAAAAATTTTTCGTTTTTTTTAT
Source organism: Protophormia terraenovae (assembly GCA_951394005.1). NCBI lineage: Eukaryota > Metazoa > Arthropoda > Insecta > Diptera > Calliphoridae > Protophormia > Protophormia terraenovae. The sequence continues at coordinate 76,606,381 of OX596077.1, forward strand.
CAATTCAATAACAAAATTTAGTTTGAATACTTTATTATTTATATATTAATATTTTTCAAGTAATAACCTTTACAATGATACCAAATACTTTCATAAATACTTTATACAATCGTTTAAAAACTAACGGAAACTTTACCCCCTTCGGCAAAATTTGCACATTTTCCTTCAATTTCTATGGTAAATGTGTGTTGAAGCATTCTATATACATAAGTGCACAGCAGTTTCAACGTGTTTTTTTAAATAACTTTATGTATCTTTTGAACGTATAATGAGGTAGTTTCCAAATGTTTTGGAGGAGCACAAGTTCAATATATTTCAATGAAATTTAACATAATTATTACTGAGATATTTTCCAAATGTTTTGGTGGAGCACAAGTTTCTAACTGGTCTGTGGGCAGAAGGAGATCCTCCGAAAGTGGTCAACTCTTTTAATTATTTCTTATATAATATCCAATGTACCTTAAATACAGATTGGACGAAGATAGATGCTATTATTAATTTTGTGACAGCTAGACAGATTCGTTGATTCATTGGTATGTCCGGCTGGTATCGGCAATTTATTGCAAATTATTCCGAATGTTTTGCTGGAGCACAAGTTTCTAGCGGGTCTGTGGGCAGAAGGAGAACCTCCGAAAGTGGTCAATTCTTTTAATTATTTCATATATAATATCCGAGGTCACCCATTTCGGAGGTCCTCTCCCCTGTCCCAAGACCACCTAGAAACTTGTGCTCCTCCAAAACATTTGGAAAATATCTCAGTAATAATTATGTTAAATTTCATTGAAATATATTGAACGGTTGAAAAGTTAGACAAAGATTTTTTAAAAAAACACATTGAAACTATTATGCATTTAAATATGTATATTTCAACGTGTTTTTTTAAATAATTTCGTGTAACTTTTGAACCGTTCAAAATATTCCAATGAAATTTAACATAATTATTACTGAGATATTTTCCAAATGTGTTGCTGGAGCACAAGTTTCTACCGGGTCTGTGAGCAGAATGAGAACCTCAGAAAGTGGTCAACTCTTTTAATTATTTCTTATATAATACCGAGGTCACCCATTTCGTAGGTCCTCTCCCCTGTCCCAAGACCACCTAGAAACTTGTGCTCCTCCAAAACATTTGGAAACTAACTCAGTAATAACTATGTGAAATTTTATTGAAATATATTTATACGTTCAAAAGATACATAAAGTTATTTAAAAAAACACGTTGAAACTGCTGTGCACTTATGTATATAGAATGCTTCAACACACATTTACCATAGAAATTGAAGGAAAATGTGCAAATTTTGCCGAAGGGGATAAAGTTTCCGTTAGTTTTTAAACGATTGTATAAAGTATTTATGAAAGTATTTGGTATCATTGTAAAGGTTATTACTTGAAAAATATTAATATATAAATAATAAAGTATTCAAACTAAATTTTGTTATTGAATTGATAAAAAAAACGAAAAATTTTTGTTTTTAGTGTTATTTTTCAAAAAAAATTTAATATTTGAACTTAAATAAAATCTACATTAATTAAGATATCGTTGTGAAATTTTAGTATAATATAAAAAATTGTGTCCTTAAAAGAAGAGAATAAATACATTCCCAATTTCTTACTCCGAAATACCCAAAATTCCAGTTCGGGGAAAACTTGCTTCAAAAATTGACTTTTTTCAGTAAAATGGTCACCCTGTCGTTATGAGAGGCGTGGCTTATTAAATATTTTTTTTGTGTTTAGCTAACATAAGTAGGTAAGTTTTCAAGGTATTATTTTTTTAATTTCGGCTTTGACATTTTTGAGCTCCAAAAAAAAAAACTAAATAAACAAAAATTAAAATTAACGAAATTCTGATAGGCCTAGCGGGGAGACTGTTACTCCAAACTGCCCTCGGATTTCATTTGCATGCATTTACGTTTAGTATTCTTTTAGAAACATGAAAAAAAATGTATGGTCCGGAGGAAAATAACGGATTTTAAAGGATTTTAAAGTGAAAAATTTTACCACCTTTTTGAAAAAAATCACAACTTTTTTCAAATTTTCAACTTCAAAATAATATAACTTTTTATCTAAACTACAAAGATATATGATCCTTGCAAAAAAATTGTTTAGAATTTTATATAGAATCCAGAGAATATTTTGGAAGAATTGTAAGACTCAAATTGAGCCCTCTAAGTTAAAAAAAAACATGGTCAAAAATGAGTCAAAATTTTACTTTGGTCCAAATATCTCTTAAGGTAAAAGATATAACAAACACATGAAAGCATATTTTTTGTAGAGAATTATAAGGACTATCTATGTGCAAAATTTTTTTTCAATCAAATCATAAATGAAATTTTGGCGATTTTTTAAAAAATTTTCGTACCCAAGGTAACCAACTTTGGAGGTCCACCCCCCGTCCCCCAGACTTGCTAAGAACTTGTCCTCCTCCAAATCAATTGTCACATACCTCGGGATTGTCCATGTGAAATTTCATTCAAATACATCCAGCAGTTCTAAAGTTACAGAATTATTTAAAAAAAAATTCTTTTTGGGAGCACTATGCTGAACTTGACTGAATGCTTTCATTGGGGGTAATAGAAGAGAGCAATAGCCCGTACTGCAGTCCGATCGTATTAGTCCGTAAACCTGGTAGGAACCGTCTTTGTCTTGATTCTCGGAAACTCAATGAGTTGACAAAAAAGGACGCATACCCTCTCCCACACATAAATGGACTTTTAAGTCGTCTTCAGGACACTTCATCTCGGGTATTGACCTAAAAGATGCCTTTTGGCAAATACCCTTAGATGAGTGTTCCAAAGAAAAAACGGCATTTGCAGTACCCGGTCGGCCACTGTATCAGTTTATAGTTATGCCTTTCGGACTCTGCAACGCCGCACAAAGAATGAGCCACTTGATGGACAAGGTTATTCCTAGCCATTTCCGTGAGAACGTGTTAATCTATTTAGATGACTTACTTGTATGTACATCCGACTTCAAGTCCCATATCGAGGTTCTGACAGAGGTAGCTAAATGTTTAGGTGATGCAAGGCTGACGATAAATGTCGAAAAGAGTAGATTCTGCCAGAAAGAAACAAAGTTTTTGGGTTATATAGTGGGCCAATGTACCTTAAAGACAGATCGGACGAAGATAGATGCTATTATTAATTTTCCCTTACCAGTGACAGCTAGACAGATTCGTAGATTCATTGGTAAGTCCGGCTGGTATCGGCAATTTATTGCAAATTATTCCGAACTTGCAGGCCCATTAACTGACTGCCTAAAGAAAAACGAAAAGTTTAAATTAACCCCAGAGGCAGCTTTTAATGACTTAAAAAAGGCACTAACTTCAGCACCAGTATTGGTTCAACCAGATTTTACAAGGAGTAGGTGGGGTGTTGGTACAATCGGACAAAGACGGACAAGAACACCCGATAGCATACGTGTCCCAAAAGCTGAATCGCGCTCAGAAAAAATATACTGTAACTGAGCACGAATGCTTAGCAGCAATAGTGTGTCTAAAAAGATTCCGTTCATACGTTGAAGGGTTACCGTATAAAATTGTCACTGATCACAGTAGCCTTCGCTGGTTAATGTCCTAGAAGGACTTATTAGGTAGATTGGGAAGACAGTCGTATGATTTTGAGATCCAATACAGAATAGGGTTTGATAATGTTGTACCTGATACACTCTCTAGGGTAGTGGAAGAGATAGATTGTCCTAATATATCAGCTGAAATTGATCTACAGTATGAGCATTTCTTATCCGAAGAATACTCTGATCTCGGGAAAAAATTTTACTATTGAAAGAAAACTTTCCTGATACATGTATATCTGATGGTGAATTGGAAGATGAAGATACATTATGGCGGTTATGGCTGCCAACAGGTCTGAGAGAAAAAGTTATAGATGGAGGAATTTTTGGAAGCTTATGGAGTAATCCATATAAGGACCGCTTTGTATGCACCGCAAGCTAATGTGTCTGAGCGAACTAATAGGGAAATTTTGGTAAACCTGAGAACTTTGATCAAAGAAAGACAGGAAAAATGGGACGTATATATTTCGAAAGTTGCAAGCATTTTGAGAGGAGATTACCACGAAGCTTTGAAATTTTCCCCATATTTTTGTCTTCTTGGGTACAATATGGTAGAACATGGGTCGGCCTATGCCATATTGGACCAGCTAAACTTAGTAAGAGACAATCAGATAAGCACCATTCCAAAAGACACAAGAATTTCTCTTTTACATGACAGAATACGAGAAAATTTATCTAAAGCACACGAAAGAGCAACCAAAACATGCAACACTCGTTGCAGGAATGTAGAATTTAGGGAAGGGCAGGAGGTTTTTAGAAAAAATCGATAGCAGAGTGAGTTTAGTAAAGAAATAAACGCAAAACTTTTATCTCCATATCTAATATGCCGTGTGCGCAAAAAGTTAGGCTCATCATTGTATGAGTTAGAAACTTTACGGGGCAAATATATAGGACTTTTCCATGCTAAAGACATAGAGTTTTTAGAGTTCGGATATAAAATTATTTCACCCAGCTATATCTCAGGGTATGGTCGTGCCCCACGTAAAGCAAAAAAAAAAAACTGGCAATTTTAATATTTAATCTGTTTTCCTTATTTTCGCCTTCTCAGGTTTGGCTGCAAAGAAGGTTAGTGGCAGATTTAAATTTTTGCCTTAAGAATTAATCAATTTAAGTTTCTGTTCTCCTAAAGTAGTTTTTATACAGTACATAAAAACTTTTCATGAATAAATGCATCTCAAACCTGAAAGCTTTTTCTTAAACAAATGATTATCAAACTTGAAAGCCTTATTTAAAAAGTCATACATATAACTCGATTGTTATTGTGAATTAATTAAATTTTAAATACCTAAAATTACATATCTGTACAGTGAGAGAAAGAGTGGAGAACGAGAATTTTATTCAGAACTGTCAAAAATTTACTGATCGTCATTTCCTGTAAAAAAATTTTCTTCTTTCTTGGGCTCAGAGATAGTTCTGACACTTTTTCGGCAAATTAGTTTAAGCCAATAATTCCTTAAAACTGAATAAATTAAATATAAAGAAATTCAAATTTAAACATACATCCCGAATATTAAAGAAAGAATAAATAACTCTTAAATTTTTCTAAATAAAACCCCGTTCAAATAATAATAGTGATTAAGTATCTCTAGAGTTAATCCAGACAATAGTTTAATACCTTTTTATAAAGAGCTGGTGTCTCATTTCAATAAAAACGATTCGTTTGTGAAGAACATAATAGAATAAACATCTTGTTACACCAGTTATATGGCCCCACCGGGATCCATAGATTTAAACAACAATATTGTGGCAGCATAACCTCCAACTATCAGCCAATTCAAAAATAAAAGTGCTATAATTTGTCTAAGTGGAATACCCAAAGCCAACAAAAAGATGAAGAGCCCTAATGTTTTTATAAGCAATTGTGAATTTTAATGTTTGGACAAATAACTCATGACGTCATCCTAACCAAGAATTCTTCACCAACGTGGATAACAACGACAAAAAAAAAATAATAAAATTCTTAAAAAGAAGTATCACAGTTATTATATGTACGTCATCAAAAATGTTATAAATATAAAAACTTATATGAATATTAACATGTTAACATATTTTTTTTGTATTGTTAAAGCTTTCACTTAACTTTGAATGAGAAAACGAACATTTCACATTGAACATTAAATATTGATTATGATTAAACATTAATTATAATTTAATTTTACTATTAATTATCAAATAATTTCTTTTAATATGTAAATATATACATATTTATATTTTTTATTTTTACAAATATTTATAATGTAGGCATGTGTGAATTTATAAAGTAAATTCTTTACATAGCTGGTTTCTTTAACGAGTATCTATTTTTTTTTTTTTTTTGTTAGAGAAAACCGAAGTGTAAAGATTATTCTTATATTAGTTTATGATTTATTTAACTAAAATTCTTTTTTTTTTACAGAACGAACCTGATGCATTAAGCTTAATTCATCACTCGATTTGAGAAAACATTATATAATTAAACAGCATTTTAAGAAATTATAATAAATATCATCATCCCTAATAAGGATCATAAATTGTAAGTTCAATTACACTCATGCGTTCGAATTAGCAATATATTTAAAGTTTAGTTATCTATTAACCAAAATTTAAAATAGCCAACTTATTTCTTTTTAATTTTTGTTTTGGGTTTCTATTTATATATATAAAAAGAAAAGATACTGATTATTTATATTCAATTTTTTTATCCTTCATATTGAATTATATTTATGAGAATATTGATGTCATATGATTAAAATTTATACTTATTTATATAATATTCGGACTCTATATTGAGAAACATTTTGTGAATAGATAATTGTAATTTGAAATGAGAAACTAAGGCTTTAATATAACGGAATGTTGGAATCCTATGCACAGGTAAGGTAAAGTAAAAGAATTTAGGGAAATGATCTATTAAAGAACTGGACGCAAGGTTTATGTGAAACCGTCCATAGCGATACCAACAACCATCGCACAGTGGGGTCAAACGCAAATTTTTTGGTAATAAATCTGTATCTCCTAAAATACTGGTTGGATTAAATTGAAATGTATTGAAGAGTTTCAGAGGAGGACCTAAGCTTTGAGAAAAATCATACTGTAATCACCCTGTGATAACACATGTTAAATCTACAGGGTGTCAAAATTGACTACCTCGAGTATGTAAAAGTTTAAAAAAATCGTAACTTATACAAATGAAGTCCGATTTTAAAGATTTGTATATTTCTGTAAAGTTATCTCTTACAATTAAAAAGATATTTACACTTGAATTTTGAATTTTTGATTTTTTGGCTCGACTTTCTTTCGTTTTTCGGAAATAAGTCCTGAGGTATATGAAGTAAAAATTTTTTAAAAATATCCTGTCATTTGCTATATATTTCAAAATAACATACTGAAAGAATTTTTGGATTATCTCAATGCGCCTAGACGTGAAAAATATTCAAAGTCAGCACTCTGAAATTGATATGAAAAATGGCTATTTTTTACAAAAATATAGTAAAATTCTTTCACTTTTTACTCAAAGTTCCGTTTAAGAAAAAATTTTTTCTCTATATATTTCCAAAGACAAGGTTTCACAAATGACTAGTATGGAAATTTTGAACTGATTTAGGCCTGCACCCTACATCAGGCATTGGTCGAAAATGATGAATTTTGGAAAAAGTTAAATTTTTTATCGATTAATAAAAAAAATGTCACGCAAGATTTTTTTAATTTTTTAACGATATTTCATAAAAAAATATATTTAAAATGATTTGACACTAAACTGCTTCTCGCCCGGCCAAAAACGAATGCAGGAGAGCAGTTTTCATGAAAAAGTAAATTTTTTAAACGACTTTCTTTTAACTGCATAAAAAAGCATATTAGCAAAATATTTTCGCCATTATTTCTTATGTAGTATATAAAATACATACCGATCTTTTTTTCTTGCAAAAATCATTAAAAAAGCTTCACAAATAAATTTTTGGCAATTTTTCAAAATTAAAAATTATAAAAAATATATAAAAACCAAAAAAATAATGTTTTGTAAAGCAAAACTCCACCTACTTTCCAAAAACTAATAAAGTATTACAAGAATATAAAAATAGACTTAATTACCAATTCATTGATGTATAATATGTATATATAGATTGTTTTAAAAGCACTATGTCATGGTCTCAAAACTGACAACTTATGTCAACTCTCACCAAATTCACTGTTTTACAATATTTCCAGATGTGCGTATACGTAATAAACAATTGTATTGGCTCGTTTTGGTTGTTGAACAAGATAACATTCGCAATAATCGCTTATATTTATTAAATGTTATTTATTTTTGAAAAATTGCCAAAAAATTATTTTTAAAGCTTTTATAATGATTTTTGCAGAAGTGAAAGAACGATATGTATTTTATACATTACATAAGAAATAATGGCGAAAATATTATGTTAATATGCTTTTTAATGCAATTAAAAAAAGTCCTTTAAAAAATTTGCATTTTTCATGAAATCTGCTCTCCTGCATTCGTTTTTGGCCGGGCGGGAAGCAGTTTAGTGTCAAATCGTCAAATCGTATATTTTTTTATGAAATATCGTCAAAAAATTTAAAAAAGCTCCCGTGACATTTTTTTTATTAATCGATAAAAAATTAAACTTTTTCCAAAATTCACCATTTTCGACCAATGCCTGATGTAGGGTGCAAGCCTAAATCTGTTCAAAATTTCTATATTACCCATTTGTGAAACCTTGTCTTTTGAAATATATAGGGAAACAATTTTTTTCTTAAACGGAACTTTGAGTAAGAAGTGAAAGAATTGTATTATATTTTTGTAAAAAATAGTCATTTTTTATATCAATTTCAGAGTGCTGACTTTGAATATTTTTCACGTCTAGGCGCATTGAGATAATCCAAAAATTCTTTCAGTATGTTATTTTGAAATATATAGCAAATGACAGGATATTTTTAAAAAATTTTTACTTCATATACCTCAGGACTTATTCCCGAAAAACGAAAGAACTTCGAGCCAAAAAATCAAAAATTCAAAATTCAAGTGTAAATATCTTTTTAATTGTAAGAGATAACTTGAGTGAGTAAGCTTATTTTTTCTTTATCTTGCCAAGCACTTTACAGAAATATACAAATCTTTAAAATCGGACTTCATTTGTATAAGTTACGATTTTTTTAAACTTTTACATACTCGAGGTAGTCAATTTTGATACCCTGTAGATTTTCTTGTGTTATCACAGGGTGATTACAGTATGATTTTTCTCAAAGCTTAGGTCCTCCTCTGAAACTCTTCAATACATTTCAATTTAATCCAACCAGTATTTTAGGAGATACAGATTTATTACCAAAAAATTTGCGTTTGACCCCACTGTGCATCGCTTGACAAGTCAATATCTTAATACGAAACAAATTTTTTTTGCCCACTAGTGTATTTCTACTTAGCTATAGGTATACATGAGTATCCAAACTTAACTGTGAATCCAATCAAGATTTGCGCATCAATTTTCATAATACGTGGCTTTATTTACTCGTAGTTTTGAGATAAAGGTGATAAACTTAAATATTTTTGATGTTTTCACTTAAAAAAAAAAAAAGAAATCTTGAATTTTGCATGAAAAAAATTTTTCGAAATATCTCCTAAACTATTGAGCGGATGGTAGTAGAGCGATTTAGAACTAATTTTATTCCGCATATCTTGGTGTATCAATTATATAAATTGTACATACCGTTCTCAAGTAATAGTGAAATATACTCGAGTAATCAGCATATCTAGGGCACAATATTAGACACGCCCATAAAAAAAATCCATACCTGATGGAAAAAAACTGAAAGCAGATTCGAATTTAGCATGCGGAATAGATGGAATTCTACATATTTTTTTTTTTGAAGGAGCTCGAAAAAATTTTTTTTGTCGACCAGTGTAATTTTGACTAATAAAGTGACATTTGAAGAAATGTTTGTACTGTTAGGAGTCTTGGAGTGAAGTATTATTATCTCTTTTATAGTTGCTTGTAGTTTCAGTGGAGTTAAGAACCCTCCCATTTCGGCGAGCTAAGCCCTTTCTGACATTCCAAGCACAACGAAGCTGAAACTCAATATTAATGATTTGTAATCATAATTTAGTTTGTGTAACTTGGCAACTGCAACAATTATCAAGTCAATTACATAACTCTTGTGCGTATTGAGTGTTAATTATTATAAAATTGTTATACAAAAACTTATAAATTGCGTATTCATCTACTGGTTACAGCATCTTTTGAAAGCTCCTTAATAGCTATTTCTAATGGTTGAAAAGATTTCCAAAGATTATCTAGTGCATCTATTTCAAGATTTGTAATGGCACTAATAGCAAATTCTAACAACGCATGATTAACACATTTGTTGGTTCTTAAAAATTTTTAATTTTTGACAAAAAGTTCCATCTTTTTGGTATAAATTTTATCTATGTGAACATTTCACATACAGTGCTGTGCAAAACATAAGCAACAAGATTAAAGTTATCCTAAATATTGAATTATTTTTTAAAGTATTAATTTTTGAACAAAACTAATTTCATAACATTGTTTTCACATTTGGGTACTAGGACTTATTCCCGAAAAACGAAAGAACTTCGAGCCAAAAAATCAAAAATTCAAAATTCAAGTGTAAATATCTTTTTAATTGTAAGAGATAACTTGAGTGAGTAAGCTTATTTTTTCTTTATCTTGCCAAGCACTTTACAGAAATATACAAATCTTTAAAATCGGACTTCATTTGTATAAGTTACGATTTTTTTAAACTTTTACATACTCGAGGTAGTCAATTTTGATACCCTGTAGATTTTCTTGTGTTATCACAGGGTGATTACAGTATGATTTTTCTCAAAGCTTAGGTCCTCCTCTGAAACTCTTCAATACATTTCAATTTAATCCAACCAGTATTTTAGGAGATACAGATTTATTACCAAAAAATTTGCGTTTGACCCCACTGTGCATCGCTTGACAAGTCAATATCTTAATACGAAACAAATTTTTTTTGCCCACTAGTGTATTTCTACTTAGCTATAGGTATACATGAGTATCCAAACTTAACTGTGAATCCAATCAAGATTTGCGCATCAATTTTCATAATACGTGGCTTTATTTACTCGTAGTTTTGAGATAAAGGTGATAAACTTAAATATTTTTGATGTTTTCACTTAAAAAAAAAAAAGAAATCTTGAATTTTGCATGAAAAAAATTTTTCGAAATATCTCCTAAACTATTGAGCGGATGGTAGTAGAGCGATTTAGAACTAATTTTATTCCGCATATCTTGGTGTATCAATTATATAAATTGTACATACCGTTCTCAAGTAATAGTGAAATATACTCGAGTAATCAGCATATCTAGGGCACAATATTAGACACGCCCATAAAAAAAATCCATACCTGATGGAAAAAAACTGAAAGCAGATTCGAATTTAGCATGCGGAATAGATGGAATTCTACATATTTTTTTTTTTTTGAAGGAGCTCGAAAAAATTTTTTTTGTCGACCAGTGTAATTTTGACTAATAAAGTGACATTTGAAGAAATGTTTGTACTGTTAGGAGTCTTGGAGTGAAGTATTATTATCTCTTTTATAGTTGCTTGTAGTTTCAGTGGAGTTAAGAACCCTCCCATTTCGGCGAGCTAAGCCCTTTCTGACATTCCAAGCACAACGAAGCTGAAACTCAATATTAATGATTTGTAATCATAATTTAGTTTGTGTAACTTGGCAACTGCAACAATTATCAAGTCAATTACATAACTCTTGTGCGTATTGAGTGTTAATTATTATAAAATTGTTATACAAAAACTTATAAATTGCGTATTCATCTACTGGTTACAGCATCTTTTGAAAGCTCCTTAATAGCTATTTCTAATGGTTGAAAAGTTTTCCAAAGATTATCTAGTGCATCTATTTCAAGATTTGTAAAGGCACTAATAGCAAATTCTAACAACGCATGATTAACACATTTGTTGGTTCTTAAAAATTTTTAATTTTTGACAAAAAGTTCCATCTTTTTGGTATAAATTTTATCTATGTGAACATTTCACATACAGTGCTGTGCAAAACATAAGCAACAAGATTAAAGTTATCCTAAATATTGAATTATTTTTTAAAGTATTAATTTTTGAACAAAACTAATTTCATAACATTGTTTTCACATTTGGGTACTAGCAAACCTTAGTAGATGTACCTTAGTAGATGTGATTTTTTTTCTTTTCGCAAAAACGAGAAAAATATTATATGTTCTCTATATGAAAGTGTGCATATCAAAAGCAACAACATTTCCAATTGTAAAAATTTACACAAAATTTTAAAATTTATAGCTATTTTTTTAAAGGAAATGGCAGATTTATAGTAAACATATCTGAATACAGCATTATTTACACATATTTTTGTTATTGTGTCTTTTACATATAGTTTTTTTTTAATAAGAATTATGATTTGTGACAATATAGGCCGATGCACAAAATTTTTAGTTTATTTGGAATAAGAAAAGTGGAAGGTAACTTTGTTTTATAATACAAATTATAGAATACTGCTTGATTAAGGAAAAAAAATTATTTTGGAAGCGCAATTTAAAAAATTACGACTTTTCAATGCATGAAAAAGGACTTCCGCCAAAAACTTCATTCAGTTATTACTAAAAATAAGAAGGTAACACGATATAAAAACGGATTTGTCTCCTTATATAGATTATGCAGTATCTAAGATTTAATATATACTCTGCTCAAAGTTAATTGAAAATATTTAAAGAAATTACAGGCTAAGCAAAATAGCACTGCTTACTGAAAATCTTACTCTGTAAAAGTAAAATCTTTTTTATTTCTGTTTTATAAAAGAAACTATTTATTTCACATAAATAGGTTGCTTTCTTCTTAAAATTATCAATATTAATCATATTAAAAAAAATAATAAGTACTTTATTTCATTTAAAACAATATATGTATCCACTATGACAGGATACGCAACGTCGCGCAACTGTCAAGGTGTACATCTTAAACCGCACAGTTCCAACAAATGATTTTGGGCAGAGAAAAGATGTAATAATGACTGTACTTGAATTCTAGCGAAAAAACTATGTCCTTTTCTTAGAAATCGAATGAAATTTTGATACTTTTAGATTAATAGGTTATTAAAAAGCACAGAAATTTCGTTATACATACAGAAATATCTTCTTTAATTAAACTTTTTGGCATGGAAAAAATGCGAAATATATTTTAAAACTTTTAGAGGATTGGATTAAACATCATTGCTTAAAATGTTTGCTTCACATTGCTTAACCATGTGGTCTAATACTGAGACGCAGCTTCAAGATTAGTGCAGTCCAAAGTGTTGTTTAGTCAACAATTTCAAATGGAAATCATTTTAGAGAAATCAATTTAATCGCACTAAAACTACAAATTTTTACGGAATATGTAAATTATAGAACAAAATGAAACAAAATACGAATATGTTGCTATTGTTGAGCACACTCCTATATGAAGGTTGTAGTATTTTATTCTAATTTTTGTTAACCCACATGACCAAAGTATACGAAAGTGATATCGATATCGAATTTTATTCGAAGCTTTCTCGTGCAAAACTCTCGAAAACGACTTCAGAAAACGATATGAAAAAGGTTTATTTGACGCTCAGTTTGTGGCAAGAGAACCTTTGTTCTCCAAATTCGAAAGTGATATCAATAGTGTTTATTTTGAGATATATATATCGTATCATAAAAATTCAATTCGATATCGATAAGAATAAACAATATCGTTAAATTATCGATAAAGAATATTCAGCAACATCGAAAAATATTTGTTAGTGTTAGTTCTCTGTTTGCTTTCGTCTTCGATAAAGATATCCTAATGATATCTTTAGCAATGATAAATAAAAAATGTAATGTTAGACATGTTGTACTAAAAATGTATTAAAGGACTAAATATATGGAGAGATTCACTACTTTGAATTTTATCCTCATTTATATTTTTACTCACAAATGACAAATTTTTCATTTGTTTTTCCCCTATTAAAAAATAAAAAAATTTCATACGAAAAATTACAGTAGCTCAAAGAGCAAAAAAATTCAAAATAAAATAAGTAAATCAAATTAGATCATATTAAATGAAATTAAGGCAAATAAATAATAATAAATTCATCGTAAACAAACAAGAATAAAAATAATAATTAATAAATTCACAGCTTCTTTATGAGCCATTTGGCGACATCCCCACCCCCGTGGATCGGACACGATTCACTACTCCAAAATTAAACGACAATTGGATGTCTTGAAACTCTAATTCATCGTTCATACTCAGTACCAATATCTTATTTGTTGAGCATTGGCAGGGCAACAAATAAATGAAAGTCTGGCATTTAATGGCAACCAACTTGCTTTATCAATACGGACACTTAAATGGAGCAATATGTTTACATCAAAATAAGCCGACGGCTTTAACATTTCGCTGTTCTTTTGCAGCGTACCACCAGATTTTAATTTCACGGGCAAAACTCTCTTGTTGTGAAAGATGGCACAGGACGACTTTAGCTAATTTCAATTTTTCAACAGTTAAACACTTCGTACTAATGGAATCCGACTTCCTACGGCAGGCAATTACAAATATCATAACCCAAGCCATTGTACGTTTTAGCCTGAGAATTGAAGAAAAACGATCAAAATTAATAACCAAATTTGTACTAACCAATAAAGCAAAGTTTGGACGCAGTTCCTCATCATAGCTATCTTCAGTCTTCTCAGAGTTCTTTTTCGGCCAATCATCTTCGTGTCTATAGAGAAACTGTGGACCCTGGAACCAACGTGTTTCATTCGAAAGGTCAAGTCGATTTTTAGCTCTTGTTGTATCATCGGCAACATACATGTCAGTAGGCAACCATCTCCAATCATCTGGCCGTGTAGAATCTAATATCTCTGTAATTCTGTGGGCAACAAAAGGCTTATATCTTCTACTTTCAGAACCAATCCAGCTAATGACGGTAGTAGAGTCACTCCAACAAATTCGACGGGAACCTTTATTTCGTGTTCCTTTAGTATAGTGGACATCAATCTAGTCCCCAAAACGGCAGCTTGCAATTCCAATCGTGGTATGGTCATAGATTTCAGTGGAGCACATTTTGTTTTAGCGGCAATAAATGATACTCCAATTTCTTCTTCCGATGTTCTATAACGCCAATAGGCACCAAATGCCACGGCACCAAATGCGTCCTCACTAGCATCAACAAAAACATGTAGCTCCAATTCATACAGCAAACCATTTATAAAATAAGATCGTGGCACTTTCACATGGATAACGTTCTCCAATTCTTGGCGCCAACTATTCCACATCTCTTGTAGGCTCACAGGCAATTTTTCGTCCCAAAGTACAGCGTGTCTCCAGACCTCTCTCAACAAAAGCTTGGCGGTTATCATAAAATGGCACAAAAAAAAAAATTGGATCAAAAACTTATATCACAACATATAGTAACTCACGTTTTGTTGGACACCTTTTACCATTAATGACGTCGGCATTCACTCTATGGAACTTAAGGACAAATTTAAACGCGTCGTCTTTAGGATCCCAAAACATTCCGAGCACCTTGTCTGTTGTATACTCTAACTCATTTAAACTACCGGAGAAACGAACTTGATTTAAATCGCCCTCTAGAGCCATAACCACCTCCGATGAATTTGATATAAATTTACGCATTTCAAAACCAGCAGCTCTATGTATTTCTCGCACCTGTTTTGCTACTTCAATGGCTTTTGACGGATTTTCAAAGCTGTCGACAAAATCATCCACGTAATGATGATCCAATATTGACTTCACGGCTCTTGGGAAACGATCTTTATATTCTAGCGCGTTCGTTTCCTTCACATAATGGGCAATACAAGGTGAGCAGGCAGCTCCAAATGTCATTACAATCATTTCGTACACTTCAGGTTGACCACTATCATCTTCGCGCCACAAAAACCTGTGGGAACACCTGTCTTCGGCGGCCACTACCACTTGGTGAAACATTTCTTTTATGTCACCACAAACTGCTACGGCGCCAACTCGAAAATTAAACAATACTGACGGTAACGGTTTATACTGCTGAGGGCCCTTTAATAATTTCGAGTTCAATGAGACTCCTTCTACCATCGCAGCCGCATCAAATACCAAACGAATCTTCCCCGGCTTATTAGGGTTCACAACACCAAAATGCGGCAGGTACCATGTCCTCGGATTGGAGTTATCAATTTCACTTACAGGCAATTTTCGTACATACCTTTTTCGTTCATAGTCTTTCATTATGTTCTTATAGGCCATACCAAATTCTGGGTTCTTCATCATCTTTCGTTCCATACCATGAAGTCTGTTAAGTGCCATGGAGTAACTATCTGGCAGGACTACATCATCATTGCACCACAGTAGTCTGGATTCAAACCTTCCGGCAACCCTCTTCGTTGACTTCTTCAAAATATCACGTGCTCGCAAATCATCTTTATACTCAATCACTGGTAGAGCCTTAACGCCAAAATTCTCCGTTTCAAAATAACTAGCCACCATATTCTCTAAATTGTCCATCTGTGTTGTCAGCAAACAAGTATGTCTTCCTGGGCGACCTTCTCGCATGTTTCCAAAAACAACCCATCCTAAGGGTGTATTGGCAGCATATGGACCAGCATCTTCTAAAGGTACTATTTCATCAGGCAACCCCAGATGGCAATGATCTAAACCAATAAGTACTTTTGGCGCCACACAATCATACGAACTCACAGGAATACTATGTTTCTTCACCAAATCAGCATTAAAACTTTGGCTCGGCAAATTCAAATTTGTTACGCCATACACGTGTTTCAGAGCATACTTTTTACTCTTATTTACACCACTTATGTGCAAATCAACTACAACTGCTGGCTCTTGTGCCGACTTACCACCATACCAGCTCAAATTCAATCGACTTTGTTGTCCATGCAGCCCCAGTTCTCTCACCAAAGAACTATCCATCATGGTGACTGATGACCCTTCATCTAAAAGCGCATAAGTTTTCACCGAACAATTGGGTCCATACAGTACCACTGGCAACACTCTTTCCACAAACGCTTGAAACACAACTTAACACTGGCTCGGTATTTGATGAATCTCCATTTTGTTGCATACATCTAGTATTCTCTCGTTGTACACTAGGCTTGGCATCGTGCAATAATTTGTTATGTCTTCTCTCACAATTTTCAATTTGGCACTTTCTGCTGCGACGACAATCTTTACTTGAGTGCCCACCTCATAACCGTTTCATCTCAATCCATCTATTTGGCACGCTCAAATCCAAAAATTTCTTACTCTCGTACATTTTATGCGGCTCGAGACGAAAATGACATTTTATCTGCTTTTCTTTACTATCTGCAGCATGTAGTACCACTTTCCTTTTTCCATCACTATTAGGACGACTTCCACTTGAAGCAGTAACTTGAACACTTCTTACCAAATTTGCAACACGTTGTAACCTGTTGGTAAAATCCAAAACAGTAGGCCATCGACTCAATGCTGAATCTAATCGCTTACTCATAGGCAACTTCTGCACTAGTTCCTCCATCAGAGTTGGGTTCGACAAATGTTGCTGGCCATCGGCTGTTTCCAAAAACGCTGCTAAATTTCTCACCTTAATGGAGAACGGCACTAACTTGTCAATAGCAGACTCTGCGATGGGCTGAATTTATTTAATTTGCTGCAGCTGGCATCGTATTATCAAATCTGGGCGACCATACTGGAACTTAGGTTGCTCAGTAACTGTTGGCACATTATTAGGATGGATGAGCAACGACTTCACACACTCTTTAGCTTCACCTTTTAATGGCTTCTGTAATCTTAAACAGTTCTCAAAATTATTATACAAATACGCAGCTGTAGAATGTTCAAGGGCAGACAAAAACATAGGCCAATCTTCAGGGGCTCCACTAAATTCGGGCAAATCATAAATCTTACGTTGTATTGACATTGGCGCAGTAAGATGTTGAACTGAATACGGCTGCGCAGTTAATAACTGCTGTTGTTGGTAACCTTGAGACACATTGACATCACTACTTACAAAGGAGGTCGGCGTTGGATTCATACGGTTAATAATGTTTTCATGTTCACTATTGGCATTAGCATTTAACGGCGTTGCACTTAACGAAGTCTCATATCGGTACTTACGGTACTTACATTAGCATTTAACGGCGTTGCACTTAACGAAGTCGGTATATTTTGTCCAATATTAAGAATATTTGTATTCTCTGCTGCTTTCAGGGCTCTTTTCGCATTGGCCAACTGGGCCTGCAAGATATCAATTTGGTTCTGAAGACTTCTCATATCGGTACTTACATGGGCCGGCGGCATAAATTGTGGCGGTTGGCTTCTCAGAATAGGTCCAGGTACTAGGGGCGGCAGACAAGGTGGCGATTCACTAATAGAGCCTAAAATATTTTGTGCAACAGGAACTGTTTCTCCAGTAGCACTAATGGCTGCACTCGAAATCGTTGTCGTTGTTCCGGCGGCAGTTGAACTTATCGAATGTGAAGGCACTGCAGTGGCAGAAGAAACATTTTGTTGAGTTACACTTTTTGTTCCGGCAACTGTGGAACCACTTGCACTTTGGCTCATTGTCGGCTGTAGACGAGGGCTTTTTCTTACAGGCGATCGTTGCATTATAAATAAAATATATTACGTTGCTATAGGGCACACAAAAAATTCACAAATTTTAACACCTATAATTCACTGTTCCGGCAGGCAAGGAACCACACAAAACAATTAAACACAACAATATTCCAAAATGTATACAATTATTGTTCCGGCACACAAGGAACTACAAAACGATTCACGTAGAATACTCCTTATTAATTTGCAAAAATTTCACTTCAGTCCGGCAGGAAATGGACCACTTTTTCCGCAAATTAATAATCTATTCGCTCCAAAAAATGAGAAATAAAATTTGTCGCTGGCTGCGACGGTCGTCCGTAAGGTGCGAATTTAACAACACCAAACATCAAAAAAAAAAAGACACAACTCTTTTGGCACTGTTTGATACGTTTATTTCTATATAAAAAAACTTAAAATAAATACAATATAAATAAACCACACTACTTACCGCAGTGCTTTTCCCTTACGAACTGAATTAACTTACAAAATTATTTTCTCATGTACCACAAACTAGTTATGTGTATAACAAATTATAACACATTTCAAGTAACGGTACCAACTTAACGAAAATAAGCACTGCAGCAAGATCAATATTAAAAAGAACAACAAAGTACATAAGAATTCATGAACAAACAAGGAAATAAGACAAAATAAAATAACATTAGGGTAGCTCAAAGAGCAAATAAATTCAAAATAAAATAAGTAAATCAAATTAGCTCATATTAAATGAAATTAAGGCAAATAAATAATAATAAATTCATCGTAAACAAACAAGAATAAAAATAATATTAAATAAATTCACAGCTTCTTTATGAGCCATTTGGCGACACCGATAACACTGGTCAACAAAAAAAATCCTCTCCCATAGACGAAAAGTTGGACTTGATGTATTTTGATGTGCTAAACACGAATCTGCTTTCAGTTTTCTTCCATCAGGTCTGGATTTTTTTATGGGCGTGTCTAATATTTCGCCCATAGTAATGGCCTTACTCTAGTATATTTCCTCATAACTCAAGAACGGTCTGTACGATTGATCAAAGTGATACACCAAAAGATGCGGACTAAAAGTATCTTCAAATTCCCCAAACTTAATTTTTTTATGTGCTCGATAGTTTTGGAGTTATTTTGAAATAAGTGTCCGAAAAAAATTATTTTCATGCAAAATTTTAGATTTTTTTTACTAAAATTTCTTTTAATAAATGAAAACATCTAAAATGTTACAGTTTATCTTAAAGCTGGTAATGCTGCGAATAAAATAAGGCATGTATCTTCAAAATTGATGTTCAAATCTAAATTTTATTCACAAAAAGTAAAAATACCCATGTTACATGAATGTTAAACAAGAATCTGCATTCACTTTTTTTCCATAGTGTACTGATTTTTTTGTATGTGCATGACTAATATCATCACCTTATTCAGCGGTCACACTATAAAATTCGAGAATGGTTTGTCAAACTTAGGCTATAACTCAAGAACCCTTTACACGATTTTGATAAGTGATACATCAAAAGATGCATATGAAAATTGTCCTCAAGGTATGTCAACAACATGTTTCATTCGCTCAAGAACTTCAGAGTTATGGTTCAAAATTTTCACCACTTTTCCAAAAAATAAATTTTAATAACTACGGAAATATAAACTGAACAAAAAATTGTATAAATTCAGCTCAAAGACAATTTAGGTCGCTATATATTAAAGTTCAATTTATCTCAATAGGAAAAACTGTTCTTGATATATACAAGTGTGAATGGCTAAAGGCGTGGTCATAGTAGTCATGTCCATAAAAAAAAATCAATACGTGATAGAAAACAAGTAAAAGCTGATTCTTATTTAGCACGTTGAATACCAAATACACTTTTTTAGAAATATCTCCTAAACTATTGAGCGGATAAAAATTTGATAGTATAGCGATTTAAAGCTAATTTTATTCCGCATATCGTGGTATATCATTTATATAAATCGTGCATACCGTTCTCAAGTAATAGTGAAATATACTCGAGTAATCGGCATATTTAGGGCACAATATTAGATACGCCCATAAAGAAAATCCCGACTTGATGGAAAAAATCTAAAATCAGATTCGAGTTTAGCATGCGGAATTCCATCTAGTCTACATATTTTTTTTTTTATGAAGGAGTGTAATTAGTAACTACTATCGAAATGCAGAATACATAAAATCGAAAAGAAATTTTTTAAACGGAACGCAGAATACCAAAGTTGCCAAACGGAATAAATTACGATTCGAATCGAAATGCAAAATAAGGGTGATTAACTGGAAAAAAAATTATGTAAGTTCAGCTCAAAGACAATTAAACTCGCAATATATTGGTGTTTAATTTATCTCGTTCTCGAGTTATACAAGTGTGACTGCCTAAAGGCGGGACATAGTAGTCATGCACATAAAAAAATCAATACGTGATAGAAAAAAAGTAAAAGCTGATTCTTATTTAGCACGTTAAATTCCATCTAAACCACCTATTTTTTTATTTAAGGCGAAAATTTTTTATTTTTTATTTATTGCCCACTAGTGTATTTCCACTTAACTGTAGGTATGCATGGGTACTCCAACTTAACTGTGAATGCAATCAAGATTTGTATTTATTTACTCGTAGTTTTGCCAGCTTTGAGATAAGGATGATAAACTGAAACATTTTTGATGTTTTCGCTTAAAAAAAAGTTCTAGTAAAAGAAATCTTGAATTTAGCATGAAAAATCTCCCATAGGCGGACAGCGATCGTCATGCTGATTTTGTCCGTTATCGGGAGATGTCCGTCTATGGGATATGGTACATAATTTTTTTTTTATACAAGGGGTAATTCAGTACTATATCTTTTTATTTCAACGTCCAAGATTAATTGTAATGAATTAACTTATAGATATACATATTTTCATTTATACATATGTATAGTCAACTAAAATGCAAAAGGCCGTAACCACATAAAAATCAAATGTTGGTTTTATTTACTGGATTATAATGTACTGACCTAAACTACATTTATACAAAAAATTTAATGTTCATATCTTCAAAAATTATATCAATATTGACAAGTCAGAAGATCGTAACATTAACTTCATAAACGAAACAGTCATAAAATTTGTTCAATTTAAGAAACATTTTATTTGAAAAGTGTTTTATGATTTATCTATTTTTGCATTAAGTTAACGTTTGAAAAATTTTACTTAATAGCTTAATTTTAAAGCAAAAAAACTAAAAATTTTATTATTTTCTTTTACATCTGCGGCAAACGACGTTTTGCATTTTTATTTAGACATTATTTGTAATAAATTATGATTTCATGAAATTTATTTTATCGAATTTATGGCTACAGTTTGCTTCTTTCTCTCCGTTTTCATTTTTCGTACGAGAAAAAAATCATCTCTTAATTAGCTAAGGGTCAGACTTCTTTCAACAGCATTTTTACCAACGATTTTACCACGAAATTTTAAAAATTAAAAACATGTTGAGGACAAGTTTGACAACAAAGTCATCTACACATGTTGGCATTTTGTTGGTATTTTAAAAGAACTGGATTAACTTGGGAAAATGATGTAGGTGGCCTGGCCTCGATCTTAAGCAGCACCCAATTACTTTTTTTATATGACTGATGACAATGTCGCTCTGCACAACAAGAGCAGAATTTCTATGCCCTTTGTTCAAAAAAGTTGTCAAGATTTTTAGGAATCTGCCGCCATTGTGTTGTACGAAAAATCATGGACCCATCATCGAGACTGTCTTCAGGACATAGATAACTGGAACAGCATATATTTTTAGGGACCAAGTTTTCATTTACTTTTTTCTAGTATGAAGAATTTTTAATGAAGTGTAAAAGTCAAAATTAAATTAAAAAACTAGTTTTGGCTCAAACCAACAAAAAGTTAACTAAAAAACGATTAGTAAACTATTTATCTTCAAAAAATGTAAGTAAATATGAAATATGAATGCAAACACGGACAAAAATGATAATAAGCATCTTATTATAAAATATTCGGTTTGATTTTTGTTTGCCTAAGAGAGATGTTTTCGCTAAAAATAGGTGTCCGCGTCCGCCTAGCGGAGATTAATTTATTCTAAAAATGCCACCTAAACCATGGGACTTAAAAATTTGTCCGTCTACCGGAGATGTCCGCCTATGGGAGCTGTCCGTTAAGGGAGCTTTTACTGTATAGGGTTTTATAGTTGGAACAAAAAGTCGTAAATTTTTCGACTTTTTTAAATTTTGGAATAGTTTTTTCTGATTTGTTCCAACAATTTTTGACTTTTCGACTATTTATTACTTTTTTACATCAAGAAAGTTTATCGACAATTTTCAATAAGACGATTCGACTTTTTGCAACAAAAAGTGTATTGTTCAATTATTCGAAAGTCGATTTGATGAACATAAGCCCAAATTACATTAGCGCGTACTCAGCAGCAGTGTGTGCTATCACATAATAACATAGAATGCACTGTTTGTTATGGTATTGATTACATTTGGTCAGCAGAAGTTTGCAGTGCTGTTTTATTTAGCCAAACAAAGATAGTAAGCTAGAAATAGGAGTCCCAAATATACAAGTAGAATAAACGCTGTAGGCAGCGGCAGAAACATGTTATTCTGACAGTGAACATCTGACCTTTTTTCCTGATACTGTTGCTGAATACGCGTTAATTTGGGCTTTTGTTAAGTATATAATTTTGAAAGTATTTGCAATGGACACTTTGGACTCCGAGTGGGTGTGCTCTATATAAAGACTATATAAATATTGTCACTTTTCTGAACATAACATAAAAACACTATGCTTCGAAAAAAAAAAAAAAAAATGTTTTTTTTTTTTTTTTTTTTTTTGTACTTTTTTTTTATATAGTTTACTTTTATTTAATGCCACATCATATGATATTTCATATTTGTTTTTGATCAATATTATAAATATTTGTAAGATAATAAATATTTATAGGACATCTGCCAGTGGAACTCCAAAACCAAAAGTTTGTTTAATACTATGCCAATAGTATCGGTACCAGTTAGCTTTCATTACATCATACTCAGAAGCAGGAACACCAGTTTGTGTGAGTTTCATTTGTGTGCAATTTTTCTGAAAATAAAGGAAATTTCACTATTAAATATATGTATATACGAGCAAATAAATAGGTTCACTTTGTAAGCCCATATAAGTTTATTCCTAAAAAATTGAATAAGATTTCCAAAAAACGTATGACATCTGTTGCAATGCTAAACCATAATATTTGTTTAGATTATATAAGAAAGAGGGGTGATATACATAAAAATTAAAAAAATAAGTTCATTTGAAAAAAATTTGATATTCTAAAACAAAAATCGTTTAAGGGAGAAACATTTTACAATATTTAGTTAAGCATACTTTGTGTTATATAGCTCCCAAGAACCTATGAATCAAACAGTTAACCAGTACTTTACATGTTCCTGATGAAATCGAGTACTTACCAAGCAAATCCATAATTCATCTTTTGGTGTGACATTAAGAAGTAAAATAACATCCCTTACAATTCTCTAAAGCTTCTCAATTAGATTTAGATCCAGTGCATAAGAAGTCCACTCCATAAATTTTTCCATTCTAAACTAATATTTTACTATTCTCTGACACTAAGGTATGCTTAGTGTCATTATCTCTCTGATATCGCCACTTCAGAGTCATTTTGCATTCGATATATGGTTGCATTGCATTGTTAAGAATATAGGGAAAGAGATGTTGATTCATATTTTCCTTGATTCTAAAAATTTAACAAACAAATCTGTTCGTGTGAATTACTTTTACCGAACGGCGTCAATGTTATGGAGGTTTAAAATAAAAATTTATAAAAAAAATTGCCACAATTATATTTATAGTCCTAAATCAAAATTCATTGCATTTATGTACTCTACAATGGTGTACCTTAAATACAAATTTAATCGCGATATGTTAAGTACGCGTGGATATAATAGCGATTTAATAATTATTAAACCTTCTTATGAAATTTGCAGTTCATTTTTATACCCACCATCAAAAAGATGGGGGGTATATTGATTTTGTCATTCCATGTGTAACATGTCGAAGGAATCATTTAAGACCCCACAAAGTTTATATTTTCTAGGTCCTGGTTAGATTCTGAGTCGATCTATCTATGAAATGGGCAAAATCGGTTAATAAACAAAAAAGTAATGGGCTAAAAACTAGAAACACAGGGTGTCCATTTCATACTTTTCTGCTGATATTTCTTAAACAAAAGCATGTACGATAACGAAATTTTGTATAAATAGTTTGAAGATCGATATAAATTTGGAAACTAAAAATGGGTGTGGTCCACCCACTTTACCGACCACCTCCCATATAAGGTGAAACTTCAACGAAATTGTGTTCAAATAGTTCAAGGACCAATGTAAACTCGGAAACAAAAAATGGGCGTGGTCCGCCCGCTTTACCGCCCACCTCCCATATAACGTAAAATTTGAAAAAGTTGATGGTGGGTATTTAGATTCGGCCGAGCCGAATATAACATTCGCGCTTATTTGTGATGTAGTCTTTTTCAAATTCATCCATTTGTTGCAAAATTCGTTTTTTTTTTAATAAATCATAGGACAATTTCATTTATATAAATTTTTTTATTTACTAAATTATATCTCTAAAGATGTGTTAAATGCAAAATCGTATTTTTCTTTTTTTTCTTTTTCGAACGCCACATTGATTTTGATATAGGGTATTAAAGTAGTTACAGATTAATATACAGTGCTGTGCAGAACAAAAGCAACAAAATTAGGGTAAACTGGATTGGATCACTACAATCTTCATATAGGAGTGTACACAACAATTGCAACATATTCATATTTAGCTTCATTTTGTTCTATATTTTACATTTTCCATAAAATTTAGTAGTTTTAATGGGATTAAATTGTTAATTGATTCCTCTGGAATGATTTCTGCCATGGTTTTCCAAATAAAAAGAACACCTTTATTTAAGTTTTAAAAGGTTTTTATTACAAAGTTTCGATATTAGAAGAAAGGGTGCGTGTCTTAACCAGCGCGATTCAAAATCGGGAGCTAACAAAAAGTAAAACCAGTTAGTACATGGGTATCGACTATTTATTAGATTTGACTAAGCTGCCAGATCAAATGTTATCACAATTCTCTCACCCTTATTACAAAAATTATAATTCTAAAGTACATATAATCTAAATATATAACATTCTAATTAAACTCTACAATATAATCCGCCAAACGCTTGGGAGTTTTACGTGTTCGTGTTGATAGTATTGTTGCCTGTTGTGGTAAGAGTTGGTTTGAAGCCGCTGATGCGTTTCTTCTAGAGATGGATGGAATTGGTTGATTTGCTGTCGATGGTTGCGCACTTGCCGTAGATGTTGATTGGATGTAGAAGGTTGTGTGCTTCTCGTAGATGTAGATGGTTGATTTGGTATGTGTCTTTTAAATACGAAGACGTCATCTAGCGTCACCATATAGTGGAGATTGCCAGTGATTGTACCAAGTTTCCAAATTGCCTTATTGTTTTATAGTAACGGGCTTGTACCCTCTCCCCCTCGACTAATTGTCTTGCCATACTAGTGGGAAATTTAGTTTTGTTGAATTTGACAGGTTTGATGTAGATGTACATTGTTGATTTGGTTGTGTGCTTCCTGTAGATTGTTGATTTGATAAGTCTTTTAAATACGAAGGCGTCATCTAGCGTCACCATATAGTGGAGATTGCCAAGCTTTTTAGTGATTGTACCAAGTTACCAAATTGCCTTGTTGTTTTATAGTAACGGGCTTGTTCCCTCTCCCCCTCGACTAATTGCCTTGCCATACTAGTGGGAAATTTAGTTTTGTTGAATTTGACAGGTTTGAGAGCGTCGAGCCGTATAAGAATCTGCCTGTCTAAATATTGTTCTGAGAGTGTTGTTATTTATCAAAGGTGTGGCTCAATATCTGAAGAGTATCTCCTGAATCGACAGCGCTTCATTCTCCATTGTGGTTACTTTGTGTTTCAAGGTATGAACGTTCCTCTCGGCTAACCCGTTAGTAGCAGGGTGCCCTGGAGCAATGAATTTTTGAAAAATTCCACTATTCTTGCAGAACGTTGTAAACTCCAGGCTTGTGAAAATCGTTACATTATCGGAAACCATTACGTTCGGAAAACCATTCCTTGAAAAAATATTTTGCAATATCTGTAGTGTTGAAAACGATGTTGGTGCAATTACCACTTCTGCCCACTTTGACTTTGCATCTATTACCACCAAAAAATAGTATCCTTGGAATGGACCCTCATAATCAACATGTATGCGTTGCCAATTTTCATCCGGCTCCTCCCATAGATGTATTTCCACTTTTGCCGGGGAGCTTCGAGTTGCTGCACACGATGGGCAAGATCGTACTAAGTTTTCAATCTATTTATCGATCGACTTCCGATAACCATAACGACGAGCAAGTTGCTTCATCTTAGTCATACCAAGATGTGTTGCATGAAGTTCCTGTAAGACGTGTGGTCGAAGTGTTGCAGGAATTACGACTCTTTGGCGTCTAAATAATACATCGCTGTCGATGGTATACTAAGCTTCGATTCCATGTTCAGAATGTTTTTTACCGTTACGCAGTTTATATAAAATTTCTACCAATTCTTTATCTTTACTGGTTTCCTCTTTGAGCGATTTAAAATTAATATTTAAATTACTAATTTGGTTTATGCTTGCGCTGCATATAAGGTGCACTTCGTAACACATTGCACTTTCCTTGGGAGCCATCGAATAATCTGGTGCCCGTGATAAGCAATCCGCATTCGAATTTTCAACTCCTTTTTTGCATTCTATCTGGTAGTTGAATCCCGAAAAAACGCGACGTAACACTGTAACCGTGAATAGGTCATCTGTGGCAATTTTGCTGTTTGGTGGAAAATTCTCATGATTGGCTGATTATCAGTTATAAGCTTAAACGGACGAGCGAACAAATACTCATGAAAGTGTTGTACGGAAAAAAACTATTGCCAGCGCTTCTCTATCAAGCTGTGTGTAATTTTGCTCCGTTGGCATCAATGTGCGACAATATACCCGCAATACCCGTTGGACTTGCATCGCATGCTAATTGGACCTCCAGGTTAGGATTGTATGGCATTAAAACACGTTCACTTCCCAAATCCTTTTTTAGGGTATCAAACGACTTCTCACACTCACACTCCATTTAAATCTAGAGTCTTTTCTTAACAGTTGTCTGAAAGGTGTAGTTACTGACGATAATTTGGTATAAAACGCGCATAATATGTTACCATGCCCAAACACCGTTTTACATCATTTACATTCTCAAACAAGCTTTCAAATTGTATGTGTACTCTTCTATTGTACGTCCATGGATAATTATATCGTCAAAATACGATTCCGTTTTTGGTATATCACGTAGAATTTGATCGATGATTCTGTTGAATTCTGATGGAGCAGTTTTAATACCAAATGATAAACGATTCATCTTGTAGGTACCTCGATGGGTTGATATTGTCTGTACAATTGCAGACTCTTCATCAACAGATATATGCAAATACGCCTTGTAAAAGTTAAGTCTACAAAAAAATTTTGAGTCACGAAGACTATGAAAAATATCACTAATTTTTCTAATGGGATAGTGTGAATCCATAAGACGTTCATTCACTCCTACTTTGTAGTTAGGTATAACGACCAGTGGCGAGCCCCAGTCACTACTTATTGTCTTTGAAATTATACCAGATTTTCCAGTTCATTCAACTCTTTATCAACGCGTTGGGTCAATGAGTACGGAATTGTTCGCTCCTTGGTATAACTTGGGGAATCGTTCTCACTCAATTTCAATGAAATCTTATACTGGGGGGTACATCCTATTTTCTGTTCGAAAACCTCAGGAAATTCTTTAACAATATCATCAATTGCACTCACCTGTTCAATAACATTTGTTGTATTGATGTCCAAATTATTTAAATCGATTCCCAGTCGCCTGATCCAAGAACGACCTAACAATGCAGAACAGAAATCACGTACGATGTATATCTCATCGGTTATTTCAACATTATTATACTTTGCACGTACTATAATTTTACCATCTGGTACAAATGTTGTTTGGGTATATGAACGGAAAACGACCTTTGTTGGAAGTAGTGGTGTATTAATTTTCAGTTGCCTAAATTGACTCCTAGGCAGGAATGTACATCCTGAGCCAGAGTCCACTTCGAATTTCACATTCTTTCCTTCGATATTTATTTCAGCATAATACTGTTCTGTATCTGCTTTTTGCTCTGAACTGTTTTGATACACATTGACAACCTTGTATACGCCACAGTCTTCATATTCTACATTCTGCACATGATTTGTTGAACTTCGTTCTGGTGACGTTGTCCTACTAGTTGACAGTTTTTTCTGTAATGTGGATATACATACCTTCACGACATGCCCTTGTTTGTTGCAGCCCGTACATTTAAGTTTGTTGCTATCTGATCGACACTCCTTCGCAAAATGGTTATTTCGTCCGCATCTCAAGCACAACCCTTCTACACCCAACTTCTTATAATTGACCGCAGTTTTCCTTTTGTTGATTTTTTCTGCACGAGACTCGTTTTTGTGTTTCATCGGGTTGCGAACTGAAACCTTGTTAATTACTGATGTTGCTGATGTTTTCAACGTAATTTCCCTCGTGTCTGCTTTTGCGGCCTCCAAAGCTATTGCCTTCGACACAATTTCTCCAAATTTTGTAGATTCTGATTGTAATAGTGGTTCTCGTAAATTGTTGTTGGTTATGCCTCTAATAAATTGGGCACGTAAAAACAGATCGGCCACTGATGCACCGCATGCACATGGTGACAAAAATTCACATTCACTTGTATCTGAAACGGATTGACCTTCCTTTTGGTACTTGGACAGAAA
The DNA here is from genome assembly GCA_951394005.1 of Protophormia terraenovae. Classification (NCBI taxonomy): domain Eukaryota; kingdom Metazoa; phylum Arthropoda; class Insecta; order Diptera; family Calliphoridae; genus Protophormia; species Protophormia terraenovae. The sequence goes on from OX596077.1 coordinate 76,635,407, forward strand.
TTGGTGTTGCACCACCAACACATACTTCGAATGTTCTGTCGAATGTTTCGAAATTTGGCAACAATGCGGCGTTTACAGTATTATTTTGCACCGTATTACTTGTTGTATTTTGTACTGCATTTTCATCATAGCGTTCCATCATTCGCTGCATTTGTACCAGCAGACTTTATTGTTGCTGCAAAAACTGATTAAATTGCTTAGCATCCATGACGAACGTTTGTACTTGTATCTGTATAATTCAGTTTCACCTCGTCGCCAATTTGTGATGGTTTTCCAAATAAAAAGAACAGAGCGATTCAAAATCGGGAGCTAACAAAAAGTAAAACCAATTAGTACATGGGTACCGGCTATTTATCAGATTTGACTAAGCTGCCAGATCAAATGTTATCACAATTTCCACTTGAATTTGTTGACTAAACAACACTTTGGACTGCACCAATAATGAAGCCCAAATGTGTTAACATTGTTATGAAATTAGTTTTGTTCTATAAATTTATTTTTTTTTAATTTTGTTGCTTATGTTCTGCACAGCACTGTTTATCATCGCCAATTTTAATTAGCGCTTTGGTTCGACGGTTAATGTTAAATTAAAAGCATCGCGTTCTTAGCTCATGAGTTGTCTGTCTCCCATCGAGCGCGTCCCCAGGTGGCGGATAGGGAAGAATGACTGATCAAATCTTGTGATACGTTTCTATGAAATGGTCGCAAGGAGTGATCAGACACTCGAGTCATTAAGTATTGGAATTGTGAGATACATTGTACAAATGGTCTCTCAACTCAAATACCAAGGCTTTCGTTTTTTTTTTTTTTAGCAATTTTCGGTTTTTTTCGAAACCGTTTTTTTTTTTTAAGGCGGTTAACCGGTTTAAAAAAAAACAGTTTATTTAAATTTTTACTTAATTTTACTCAGAAAGAGAGTGAAATATACATGCCAAGTTTGAACTGATTAAAAAAAATTAGAGGTGGCTCAAAGCGATAAAAATCTTGAAAATGATTACTTTATAAAATGCTTTTTCTTTCATCTATCATAAAAAATTAATTTTAAATGGGTTTATATCTTATTGAATTCCACATACATATTATGAGCTTTCTGAAATTTCAAAGACAACATAATAGTTATTAAAATAAAGCTACTAAGAAACACGTAATTTTCGGGCAAATAGACCCCGAAAACTAAAACTTCAACCTAAAATTGAAGGATAGAAACGAAACTTGCATGCAGTTCCCTACTGACATTTTATATACACTGTAAATAATTTTATTATCCAAAATTTTTGTAATAGTGAAAAAGACATGGGTGAGTTAGAGAGATTTTTGTGAAATTTGACCTTCTCTCCCTAAAATTTAAGAAATATAATTTTATTGTGGTGTATTTGGTCGAAAATTACGTGTTTTATGTAATTTTACTTTAATAACTATATTATTATTAGTTGTTCAATTTTGTTCTTTTTGGTCATTTTAGAAAGGTGATAAACTGTGGAATTCAATGAAAACGAGGAAAATTTAAAATGTAATGAATTAGGTATTGTTGAGCAGAATAAAAAACTAAACTTTTTAATATTTCAATCTCTGAGCCACCTCTAAATTTGTTTCAATCAATATGAAACTCTGTATTTTATAGTTTTTGGGCTATTCGAACATTTCTAGGGGGGTGAAACTGAAAATTTAAAAACCTTTATTTTCCTCCATATTAAAGGGGGCCACCCTAATATACATACCTATATAATTGCTCAAAAGTTATAGCGTGAAATAAAAAACTTTCATTTTGAAAATTATTCACACCAAAATTATTATTTTTTTGGAGTAAAGCTTAAGCCCAAATTACAATAGCGCGTAGTCAGCAAAAATTATCAGCTGATCACTGTCAGCACAACATGTTGCTGCCGTTATAATTACAATTCAGCGTAGACAGCCACAATTTACAACCACCATCTAGCTTTGTTTTACTTGTGTATTTTAGCCTCTCATTTATTTGATCACTCTCTTTGTCTCGCTCTCAAACTGAATGCAGCGCAGTGAATTTAGAAACAGGGCTAAATGAAACAGCACTGCAAACTGCTGCTGACTAAATGTAATCAACACCATAAAAAACAGTGTATTCTAAATAATCAGCTGATTATGGCAGCACACACTGCTGCTGACTACGCGCTATTGTAATTTGGGCTTAACATGTATGTTAGGTCACCGTATAACATTTACCTATTACGTATTAAAATTCATTATTTTATGTTTTATTAATTTCTATTTACTTTTGCCTTTTTATTGTATTTAAATTAATTTATATTTTTGAGCCACTTATCTCACTGTAATTTGATATTAATTTTGCTATTTTGGTCCACTGTAACTTGTTTTGGTAATTAACCGTTAGTTTTTATTATTTTCTTATTTTGTCTTGCTTTAAATATCATAACTTGCATTAATGTTGTTGTTGTAAACAAGAATTCAATACAGGTACATATTTTTTATTTATTGTTTTGTTTTTTGCATATGTATTTATTACTAGTGGTGAATTTCTTTTACTTGTCTCTCAACATAGAATAACAACAACACAGTGGCCCTTACTTATTACATATTATTATGATCATTGTTCTAGCTCTAGTTTAAGATTTTTTAAATAAAGAAATCATTGTTATAGTTGAAATCGAAAGGGCAACATCTCTTGTTTTATTATCGCGTATCACGGTCGCTAATTCTTTTATTAGATCACTTATTAATAACTCTGCCCTAAAAGAACATTTCAGTGGCAATATAGATAACAAATCAAAGTAACTGATTTGCTCTATATTGCTGCCGGTAAGGAAAAAGCTCCTTATCGTACATTTTGGCGCCCAACGTGGAGCACGAGTTAATTTAAAAAGTGTTTCTTAATTTTTCGTTGTGCGGTTCGTGAAAAATTCTAAATATTTTTCGTTTTACAACTAAAGATTTTTTTGTGGAAAAACTTAATATTACTCAGAAAGAGTACAATAAAAAAGCAAAAGTAAATAGAAATTAATAAAACATAAAATAATGAATTTTAATACGTAATAGGTAAATGTTATACGTGACCTAACATACTAAAATAATATTTTTCGGTTTATCCGAAAAATATTATTTTAGAAAAAACAGGTTGATCGGTTTTGAACTTTTGAAAAAACCGGTTAACCGGTTTTCAGTCAATTCAATTTCTTATGAAGAAAATATTATTTTTTTTTTCTTACACCGTACGTGTGCAGTGCATAAAAAATAGTGTCGCCATTTAAATAAAAATTAATTTGGACATTTTGTGGTTCATTTTCATAAAACAAATTGTAAATTTTTGTGGTTCAAGTGATTTTAAAAATTTTGTACGATGACGTTAGAAGAGGTGAAGCATCAACGGGCTAATACGAAGAAAAGTATTACTCGTATAAAGAACCAAATCGAAGCCAATGGTCGGGCTGAAGGTAGGACGCTTTCTTCAGCTGAATTAAAGTGCCGCTTGGGGATTTTGGAGTCATATTTTAAGCAAATGTTGACTTATCAAACGCAAATTGAGAAATATAATCCAGACGACAACGGTAGACCCGAAATTGAAGATTTATACATCGCAGCTAAGAAGATGTTCATAATGCAACGATTCTACGATTTGTTTCCCGGTTCCCAACCATAAATTGCCCCAGCTCAAATTGCCCACATTTAGTGGTAAGTACAGTGAGTACAAAAATTGTATAACGTCGTTCAACCAAGTTATTGATCGTGAATACGGCCTGTCGAATATTGAAAAATTTAATCATTTGCTCAACTGCCTCAGTTGCCAAGCACTGGAAACGGTCAAAGCTTTCCAAATTACAAATGAAAATTATCCGAAGGCTCTAGAAAGGCTCAAAAATCGTTACGACAATAACTCGCTCATTTTTATGGAAAATATAACCACACTTTTTGAACTACCAGCCATGCCTAAATACAATAGTGCGCAATTACGTAGCCTAGTTGATAATGTTTCAGCTCTTTATAGCTCTTTATTGTCTCTTGGCTCTGATAGTGATATTCCAAATTCTATGCTGATTTATATAGTGATGGAAAAAGTTGACGATGAAACAAAAAGAAAGTGGAAAGATTCTTTGGACTTTACCAAATTCTCGTCATGGGATGATTGCTCCAAGGTTCTTGAAAGGCGTTGGATATTTTTGGAGTCTGTTGATGCCAGCCATTCTCATGTGACCCCTCGTAAGTTTGAAAATCACAATTCTGGTAAGTCCAAACACAAATATTCTAAACCTGGCTATAGTTTTTCGGTTTCAAAACGCGTTTATGTTACGTAAAATGCAAAACGATTAAGTCTCTGTCTTAATTGTCTGTCGAAAGGGCATCAAGTTAACAACTGTTCCTCTATTTTGTTCTCGCTCGCATCATAGTTTGCTTCATCGGTCTCAGCCAGCTTCCAGGCCCTCGTCCCCGGCTGCTGAACCATCCACTTCTCGTGTTGCCTTGAATGAAAAGCCCGCCTCGGTCCATACCCATATATAAAAATCCTCGCCGGGACAGGTTTTACTTGCTACTGCCATTGTTCTCGTTCGTGATGCTAATGGTTCCGCTAATGGACGATCTTTGTTGGATTCCTGCTCTCAATTGAATTTCGTAACTGATGAATTCTCGCAAAAATTACATTTGTCTCGCAAAAAAACAAACAACTGAAGTAGCTAGCATTGGAAATACGATTAGTAAAAGCAAATATTGGTCGTCCACAAATGTTAAATCTCGTTTTACAGATTTTGAAGTGCCTCTCTCGTTTTGTGTGACCCCTAATTTTTCGTATCAACCCGATTCAGAAATAGATGTCTCGTCATGGAATTTGCCTCCAAATACCCAGCTTGCTGATGAGAAATTCTACAAATCAAAAAAGATCGATTTACTGATTGGTACTGAAACATTCTTTGATATTTTGTCGGTTGGTCAAATAAAACTTGGTCCTAATTTGCCCAAATTACAAAAAACGCTTTTTGGATGGATTGTTGCTGGTCGTTATAAATCAAATCAATCGAAAGCTTCTGGTTCTTCTTGTATGCTCTCTATAGAAGAAGAGATTGATTTAAACTTATAACGCTTGTGGGAAATCGAAGAAGTTGAATCTGGTCCAAAAGTTTTGACTCCAGAACAATCTGATTGTGAAACATTTTAAATCAATACAGTTTATCGTGAATCTTCTGGCAGGATTGTTGTTAAATTGCCCTTCAAAGAATCATCAGACACTTTAGGCCTCTCTGGAAATATGACTCTTAAAAGATTTGTATCCCAGGAGAGACGGTTTGCTCGTGACAATTTAAAATCGCAATATGTCGCCTTCATGAAGGAGTATGAATATTGTGGACATATGAGTCTAGTTCGCAACCCCCGCTTAGATGAACCTCACTATTTCATCCCTCATCATTGCGTTTTTACGCCCAATAGTACTTCCACCAAACTAAGAGTTGTCTTCGACGCTTCATGTCCCTCTTCTTCCCATAAATCTTTAAATGACATTCTTATTGGGCCGACCAACTATTCAAGACGAGCTGTACAAAATTCTTCTTCGTTTTCGCCTTCATCGTTATGCCATCACAGCTGATATTGTCAAAATGTATCGCCAGGTCCTAATTGACTCCCATGATCGTAAATTTCAATACATTTTGTGGAGAAATTCAGAGGAAGAAGAATTACGTAAATATTAGCTAAACACGGTCACTTATGGAATGTCAGCAGCCCCTTATCTTGCTATTAAAAGTCTTCACTATCTAGCTGATCAATATATGGACCAATATGAACTTGGCGCAAAAGCTATAAATTCGTCGTTTTATGTCGATGATTTCCTTGGTGGAGCCGGGACAATAGAAGAATTGGCTCAAATTAAGAAAGAGGTAAACGAAATCCTAAGTAAAGGTTGTTTCGAATTAGATAAATGGCACTCAAATCATAAAGATTTTCAAGATGATAAAACAACGAAAAATTTGAATATTGATGACTCTGCTGTAACTAATGCTCTTGGTATTACATGGGATCAACAACAAGATGTTTTCCTATTTTCTTTTTCGCCTAAAGTTCCATTAGATGAAAAAATTACCAAACGAACAATTTTGTCGCTCTCGTCTTCTCTTTTTGATCCCTTAGGATTGTTGTCACCATTTATTATTAATCCCAAGATCATCATTCAAGAATTATGGATTCTGAAAATTGGTTGGGACGAATCTATACCTCAAGAACTAAACTCAGCTTGGAAATCCTTTATCTCAGATCTTCATTTGTTATCTTCGCTAAAAATTCCCCGTTTTTGCCTTGCTCCAAATTCTCAATTAGTTCAACTTCATGGTTTTTGTGACTCGTCAATTCGCGCTTATGGTTGCTGTTTCTACTTTCGAGTAAAAACTTCTTCAGAAAATGTTTCAGTTCGTCTTTTGTTACTGCCAAATCTCGAGTCGCTCCTACTTATAGCAAAATTGTACTCCAAAATCAAAGACCTTTTTGCAATACCAAATCTCGAAGTATTTCTCTGGACAGATTCCCAACTAGTTCTTCATTGGCTCAAGCAGCATTCTTCAACATTATCCGTTTTTTTGGATCATCAACTGAAGAAATTTATGTCGCAACATCGTCAATTCGTGCCCACAATGCATTCGTTATCGCCCAAAATTGCTACAACAGATGATGGGAAATTTGCCCGTAGAGCATCTCAAACCAGCAAGGCCTTTCGCTAGATGTGCTGTTGATTTTTGTGGTCCAGTCAACACTTATTTTCGCATCAGAGGAAAGGTCCTATATAAAACATACATTGCTGTATTTGTCTGCCTAGCAACAAAAGCAGTCCACATAGAAGTTGCCTCGGACTTATCAACTGACGCATTTATTGCTGCTCTGAAAAGGTTGATTGAACGAAGAGGTTTGCCCACAGATATATTCTGTGATAATGCCACCAATTTCGTTGGTGCAAATTCTAAATTGGTTCAATTTAAGTCGTTCCTATTCGATCCTAAAAACTCAAATATTATATCTAATTATTGCTCAAATCAAATTATAAATTTTCGTTTTATTCCCCCTAGGGCACCACATTTTGGCGGATTGTGGGAGGCGGCCGTAAAATCTGCAAAGGGCAACTTAACAAAAACTCTGGCTAACACTAGGCTCACATATGAGGAGCTAACAACAGCGATGATCGAGATAGAAGCCATTTTGAACTCAAGGCCAATTTCGCCCTTATCATCCGATCCCAGTGACTTCGAAGCTCTTACACCAGGCCACTTTCTAATTGGCGCTCCCCTACGTAGTTTGCCAGAACGTGATGTCCCTACAAAGGAAATAAATAACCTTGAGTATTGGGCCCGAATAAGCGCCATTAAACAACATTTTTGGAAGAAATGGTCCCACGACTATATTAATGAGCTGCAGACCCGCAATAAATGGACTAACTGCAACAACAACATCATCAATGGTTCTATAGTAATTGATAATCTACACCCACAAAAATGGCTCATGGGCAAAATCATCAATACTGTGCTTGGAAGAGATAATCGTGTTCGAGTCGACATCAAAACAACAAAAGGAGTTATACGTCGCCCTATCCACAGACTTGCTCTACTATGTTCATCTTGAAAGTGTCCTTTCAATGGGGCCGGCATGTTAGGACACCGTATAACATTTACCTATTACGTATTAAAATTCATTATTTTATGTTTTATTAATTTCTATTTACTTTTGCCTTTTTATTGTATTTAAATTAATTTATATTTTTGAGCCACTTATCTCACTGTAATTTGATATTAATTTTGCTATTTTGGTCCACTGTAACTTGTTTTGGTAATTAACCGTTAGTTTTTATTTTCTTATTTTGACTTGCTTTAAATATCATAACTTGCATTAATGTTGTTGTTGTAAACAAGAATTCAATATAGGTACATATTTTTTATTTATTGTTTTGTTTTTTGCATATGTACTTATTAAGCCCAAATTACAATAGCGCGTAGTCAGCAGCAGTGTGTGCTGCCATAATCAACTGATTATTTAGAATGCACTGTTTGTTATGGTGTTGATTACATTTAGTCAGCAGCAGTTTGCAGTGCTGTTTCATTTAGCCCTGTTTTTAAATTCACTGCGCTACATTCAGATTGAGAGCGAGACAAAGAGAGTGAGCAAATAAATGAGAGGCTAAAATACACAAGTAGAACAAAGCTAGATGGTGGTTGTAAATTGTGGCTGCCTACGCTGAATTGTAATTATAACGGCAGCAACATGTTGTGCTGACAGTGATCAGCTGATAATTTTTGCTGATACTGTTGCTGACTACGCGCTATTGTAATTTGGGCTTTACTAGTGGTGAATTTCTTTTACTTGTCTCTTAACATAGAATAACAACAACAACACAGTGGCCCTTACTTATTACATATTATTATGATCATTGTTCTATCTCTAGTTTAAGATTTTTTAAATAAAGAAATCATTGTTATAGTTTAAATCGAAAGGGCAACATCTCTTGTTTTATTATCGCGTATCACGGTCGCTAATTTTTTTATTAGATCACTTATTAATAACTCTGCCCTAAAAGAACATTTCAGTGGTAATATAGTTAACAAATCAAAGTAACTGATTTGCTCTATATTTCGGTAAAGAAAAAGCTCCTTTATAGTTCTTGGGCTATTCGAACATTTCTAGGGGGTGAAACTGAAAATTTCAAAAACTTTATTTTCCTCCATATTAAAGGGGGCCACCCTAATATACATACCTATATAATTGCTCAAAAGTTATAGTGTGAAATAAAAATCTTTCATTTTGAAATTATTCACACCAAAATTATTATTTTTTTGTAGTAAAGCTTACAGCACGTAAAAATTTCGGCTTTTGTTAAAAAAAATAATATTTTCTTCATAAGAAATTTAATTAACTTAAAACCGGTTAACCGGTTTTTTCAAAAGTCCAAAACCGATCAACCTGTTTTTTCTAAAATAATATTTTTCGGATAAACCGAAAACCGGTTTTCAAAAAAAGTCGGTTTTTGGATACTCCAGGTACATTGTACAAATGGTTTCATGCTATATAGATCTAATCCGAAGTCGCTTTTGTCAGACCGGAAAGATACATTTTATTACAAATGGTCGGAAAAATCTGCACAAAACTCTTTAAGAAATTGAGTTGTATAACAACGACCGCGGACCAAAACAGAACAAACCCATCTCCCACACTTCCCATAACCTTATATTTTCCTTCCATTTCCCCATTTTCCTTTCTCCCCCACTTGTAAGGTTAAAGTGCCGAGAATCTGAATGGCTAGTAAGTGGTAAAAGATAACTAGTCGCTAACAACTCCCCTCCGACGCCAGGGCAAGGGTCGGTTGTAACACTTTGCCTAGTCCATGTACGCCGTCACTGCATGGATCGTCCATCCCCTTACGTGCCTTCTCGTGGGAGTCAAATGGATAACCCCTAGCTGTCCGTCTGCAAGAAGCAGCCCACTATCCAACCTTCCGGTGATAGTGAGCATAAAAGCAGCGAGATACCTCTGCCCGTCGTAGCAAGTACCTCCAAGGCTGCAATTGCCCTCGCTGATGAAAACTCAGCTTACCCCATTATTTCGGACAGACAAGTCGGACTCGTCCTCCATACCCTTTGCTGCCTCTACTGCCTCAAAAATCCTCAAAGAAGGGCATTCATCGAAAGGCGTGCCAGAGCCACTATTGCCTAGCAAAAAGAGCTAGCCCCCTCCAACAACGCAGACGCGGAACATCCCGCTGCAACTGGAGCGCATAAACGGCAGAGATCAGGTGAGGAGACTTCTCCCTACGTTAAACAACAGCCAGAGACTAAACGTCCGAGGCAAAACAAGTCAAAGGTTGTGAATAGGCCAAGGAACTCACTAGTTAGAGCCATAATCGACAGAAGTGTCAGTGGCGGAGCCATCTCTCATGAGAAATGGAACTTAATCCGTCAGAAACTGTTGGAGGTGTACTGGAAGATCCTCAAGGAGAATCCTGTACCATCTCCCCAGAATGATGATGCTGGCTGGTTCCAAGGCCACATCAAACTATTTGCCTGAACTAGTGAACGATCTGCGTTCCTATTGCAGCTAGTAGTCGCGTCCCTAGGGGAATTGTGGCCTGGCGCAATACTTGACTTGATCCCGGTAAGTGAGATTTCTCGCAGTCAGTCCGGCGGAACCACATGAACCTGCGGAGATTCTGTCGTACATCCAGATCGGAAACTCTGATTTACCAACCAGTGACTGGAAGGTAGTCAAGGTTTCTGTTCCTAAAGGTGCGAATAGAAATGTGGTCGTAGTTCTTAATAAAGAATCCCTGGCACCACTAAGGCAGAAGCAAGGTCGCATATACTACGGATTCGATAGTATAAGACTGCGCATCTACCGTGGTGATGACAAGGCCGACGCCGAAACCCCTAGCGTCAAGCTTGAGGAGCCACATGGTAAAGACGCCAAAACTGACGTGGCAGACGACACCGCGCTTTCAGACTACACAGAGGCATCCCAATCAGACCCAGGTAAGATTGGGGAACTCTTTGGCAGACTGGGAGTAGTGGAGGACGAAGACGCTCTTCTGGACTCGGATTCAGAGGACGTCGACGTCACTCTCCTCTACGATCAAGATGGTGAGATTGATACAAATTAACCTCCACCACTCAAAAGCAGCGACTGCTGCACAACGGTAAAATTCTTGGCCTCAGTGCAACAAACTACAAACTTTTGTTTGCAAACAGCACAGGTAACATAAGATCTAGCATTTTAGCTAAAATACACCCAAATTTCTTCATCCTATCTGATTATAGCGATGCAGACACGGTGGCAGCAGCATTAGAAAGAGGAGGGAAGACTATCTGCCTTCTTTCCTGCTATATGCCGCATGACCATGAGGACCCACCACCAAACAAACTGGTCCGAGAAATGGTGAAATAGCGAATCTCAAACGGACTCCTATCATAATTGGAGCCGACGCTATCGTCCATCATTCTGTATGGGGCAGTACAGACACTAACAATAGAAGTAAGTGCATTTTGGACTTCATACTAAATAATAATATGGTAGTTGTCAACAAAGGGTCAGAACCTACCTTCGTGGTTTCTAACAGACAGGAGGTTCTGGATATTACACTAATCAGTGGTGAACAAGTTCATCTGATTGACAATTGGAGAGTGTCGGAAGACTGCTCTCTATCTGATCATAGATACTTAAAGTTCATAATTTGTGAAAGCATAGGTATAAGTAAACCATTCCTCAATAGGAGGAAGACTAAATGGGATGAACAGAAGCTCATCCTGAGATGCTCTCATCGCCTCCCGAGATCTGTGACAAAAGTGACATAGACAAGGCTGTGTGTAGCTTGACTGGAGCCTTTAGGCTAGCCACCGCATGCACGTGCAAACCCTCTAGACTTAAGGGGAGAACTAAGCCACCATGGTGATCTCAGATCTAGACGAATCTCGCAAGAGATCTCGGAAACTATTCAACAATGCTAAGAGAACAGGAGACTGGGCACTCTACAAGGCATCGGTGAATTCTTTTAAAAATTTGGTCAGGAACGCTAAACGCAAATCTTGGAAAGATTTGGTCATGCCTTGGCTGGAGAAAATATATCAGGCCTGCTTCTCCTGGTCATACGTTCCCCGGGAGTGCTCCCTTAGTGAAGTAATATTTATCCCGAGTAAGTACCTTTCCAACAATACCAAATACTTGCATAAATACTTTACATAATCGTTTAAAAACTAACTGAAACTTTACCCCCTTCGGCAAAATTTGCATATTTTCCTTCAATTTCTATGGTAAATGTGTGCTGAAGTATTCTATATACATAAGTGCACACCAGTTTCAACGTTTTTTTTTTTTAATAACTTTGTATCTTTTGAACGGATAAATATATTTCAATGAAACTTCACATAGTTGTTACTGAGGTAGTTTGGAGTAGTACAAGTTTCTAGGTGGTCCTGGGGCAGGGAGGAAGACCACCGAAATGAGTCACATCGGATATTATATAAGAATTAAAAGAGTTGACTACTTTAGGAAGTTCTCATCCTGCCCACAGACCAGCTAGAAATTTGTAATCCTTCAAAATATTTGGAAAATACTTCAGTAATAACTATGTTAAATTTCATTGAAATATATTTATCCGTTCAAAAGTTACACAATATTATTTTAAAAAACACCTTGAAATATACATATACAGTTACGGACAAAAAGTATAATTATTTGAAATTTTTTGAGTTTTCGACAAAATTTTATGCAAAACAGTAAAACTTTTATTCCAAATCATTGCGTATATTGGGTTATAAACCTATACAAAAACAAAATCCTTTAACATTATCCCGAACACGGTACATCATCTCAACCTCAAATAGTCCTTTTCAGTGTGGACAAAAAAATAGAGTCAGCAGTAATTTTGTTAAAATTTTTTAATTTGTTTGGAAAAATTTTTATGAAACTTTACTTTTTTTAAATCTCGATAACGATATTTAAATAAAAAACTGAAAAAAGATGTGAATCATCGATTATATGCAATTCCGAGAACTATTCGTTTCAGAAAGTATCTATAGATTTGGCACTTTAAAAATATGGGTAAAATCGAAGGCACCAACAAAAGATAAGTACCGAAATTGATTATTATAGTTAAATAATTTTATTGAAAATAAATGGCAGAATTTTAGATCAATTAAAAAGATTATGTGCAAAAAAAGTTCATCGGAAACGGAAAATGATCCAAAAATTTTACATAGTCTAAAAGTTTTAATTCTATTAATTCGGTTGAAAATCTACTTGGAACATAAATTTGTTCTGGGAACATAAGAAAATAATTGGAGGAAGCATTATTTCTTTGGAAGACCATTCCTGATTTTAATACTAAAAAAAAAACAATCTTTTTATTTTTATTTCAATCGAAAAACAATCTTTAATGTTCAAAAAATAATAAAAATCAAACATGATTTTTTTATTTTCATCAATAGTTTAATTTTTTTCATCATGATCGAAATAAAAAATATAAATATCTTTTGTGATATTTATTACAAAAGTTGAAAATTATTTTAAACTTTTTTCATCGGATGGAAAAAATTCTAAACAACAATTTCATTGAGTAAAAAAATATTTTGAAAACAAAACAAAAGTATGAATAAAAAAAAACAATAATTTGAAATTTTTTCGAACTGATATTTATCTTTAAAGATATTTATCGTTAAAGATATTTATTTTTTTCATCATGAGGGATATTTATTTTAAAAAATAAAAATTCCTCACATATTTTTTTCAACAAATGAAAAAACATTTTGAATATTAAAGATATTTATATTGATTGAAAAATAAAACGTTTTCGGGTGCTTGTTCTAGAGTTCCCTGATGCTGAGATATCGACCTGACAATTTGAAATTGTAGTAACCCTCTCCCATGTATTACAAACACCATTATGTTTGATAGTACATGTGGTATTATATGTTTCTAAATCTGTATTTTTGGACCCATGCGAGACTTTTACTACCAAGTTGAACATTTATATTTTTCCATAAAATAATTACTTATTTTTTAGAGGATAATAAGCAATTTTGATATTTTTGGGTACATGAGGATACTATTTTAGTCCTTTCTCGGACTGTATTATAAGACTGGGGCTTTCCAGATTGATATTTGGAATAAATTGTGTTTTCACCAATTGTCTTCTCATTTTCTCAGAATAAATTTAAATTCCTACCGAATTTTGAATAGACTTATTGGCATTGAAAGTCCAGGACTTGATAAAAAATGTTTGTGATCTTCTGTTCCTAAAGAACTTATTTTACATTAAATCATTTTAAATTGTCTGTAACTGCGGCCTTTTAATTGAAAACAGAATTATTTAACTATAAGGACTATTTGAGGTTGAGACGATGTACCGCGTTCGGGATAATGTTAAAGGATTTTGTTTTTGTATAGGTTTATAACCCAATATATTCGCAATGATTTGGAATAAAAGTTTTACTGTTTTGCATAAAATTTTGTCGAAAACTCCGTCCGTAACTGTATATGTATATTTCAAGGTGTTTTTTAAAATAATATTGTGTAACTTTTGAACGGATAAATATATTTCAATGAAATTTAACATAGTTATTAAGGTACGGTCACATTAGGCAAATGTTTGTTTCAAATTAGTTTGCCCGAACATAAACAAAATTTTTCCAAAGCAATATGAAATTTATTTTATGGTCACATTACTCACATTTATTTTCCCATTTTTGTTTGTTCAAACATACAATAATTATAGTCAAATAGGAAAACATGTTTTCTCATCGGTCACATTTGAAAAATTATTTGTCTTCAAAAATTATTTCATCAAACTGTCTAAAACAATAAAATTATTTTTATTGAAAATATAATATAGAACATGAAAATTTTTTGATTTGTGATGTAGAGCAGCTTCGATTGCTTTTTGGAAAAGGAAGAAAAGGTAAGACAATGGCATAGCCATCGGCAGACACTGTTCTCGAGCATGTGTTTTGCCCCCAATACCACCAGCGCCAAGAACGTAAAGATCCCCCTGCTGCCGCTCATTTTCAGTACTGAGCCTCATCAAGAGGCTCATTCTTCATCACCTTCTTGGGAAGGTCAACCAGCAACTTCTTAAACACCACCTTCCTAAAATCCTACGTGATCTTCTTCACATGACCGACCCATCCGTCACTCTCAACCGACGTGGTGGCCTTCTTCCTAGGGTGCTCCGTTCTACGCGTCTTTTCGGCAGCTTTGCCACAGGAAGCACCAGAGCACCCTTCGTCCCACATGCATCACTAATAGCCTTAGCAGCGACCTCACCACCACTCTCCATCAACATAAACGATGCCGGCTTGAACCGTTTGTCATAAGTCCACCTCCAAACTGAACGAATTTAGTTCACACTATCGCAAAATAGCCGGCACTGACAACATAACGTCGTCATACTGCAAAAGGTAACATATAATCACGTTTTTGCTACACGGGTTATTCGCAGTTAAAGGATCCAAAAATCAATTTTTTTAATATATCTCGCTTATTATGCATCATACGTGTTTTTACTACATTATCTATAGAATATAAAATTTTCAACAATATTGCTAAACTAAATATTTATGTACCATCCTGTAGTGATAGTCCCTTGATTTGCTCAAGTATGTGCACGAAGTCTTTTCATTTTATTATTGTAATTTTACTCCCTTGCCTCTTTGAAAATTTTACATTTTCGGACACCCTAACTTGAACCACAAAAAGTTTTTTCGACAATATATGCAATAGAAGATAAGTAAGTATCCCTAGAAGATGATTAGAAGTAAAATTGTAATACTTTATCGCCCTGCTACACAAGTTATTCACGGTTAAAGGTGCCAAAAATCAGTTTTTTGCATACATATATCTCGCTATATCGTCCTGAAATATAGCTGATACTAAAAAAACATTAGATATATCATAAAATGCATAAAATGATTTTTGGCACCCTTAGATTCAATAGTAAATATGATGTTGTTTTCTCTTACAAAAATTTTGTAAGTTCAAATAATTATTTGCTCAAAAAATGGGAAAATATTTTCCATTATGTGGTCACATTGCGTTCATATTATGAACATTTTTGTTTGCTATCAAATAATTTTGTTTGCCCAAAATCAGCTGATTTATTGTTTGACACACAAAAATATTTTATGGTCACATTACGGCAAAGAAATATTTGTGAGTTTCTGTCAAATGTTTCCCTAATGTGACCGTACCTTTACTGAAGTATTTTCCAAATATTTTGAAGGATTACAAATCTTTTAATTATTTCTTATATAATATCCGATGTGACTCATTTCTGACTTGTGCTCCTCCAAAGCAGTTGGAAACTACCTCAGAAAAGTTTCATTGAAATATATTTATCCGTTCAAAAGATACATAAAGTTATTTAAAAAACACGTTGAAACTGCTGTGCACTTATGTATATAGAATACTTCAGCACACATTTACCATAGAAATTAAAGAAAAATATGCAAATTTTGCCGAAGGGGGTAAAGTTTCAGTTAGTTTTTAAACGATTGTGTAAAGTATTTATGGAAAGGTTATTACTTGAAAAATAATATATAAATAATAAGGTATTCGAACTAAATTTGGTCCTTAAATTTATTAAAAAAATAAAAAATTTTGTATTTAGTTTATTAAAAAAAAAAAAATAAAATAAAAAAAATAAAAAATTAATATTTGAACTTAAATAAAATCGACATTAATTAAGCTAACATTGTGAAATTTTAGTATAATATAAAAAAAGTTTGTCATTAAAAGAAAAAAATAAATAGATTCCCATTTTCTTACTTCGAAATACCCAAAATTCCACTTCGGGGAAAACTTTCTTCAAAAATTTACTTTTTTCAGTAAAATCGTTATAGGAGGCGTGGCTTATTAAATATTTTTTTTTTTTTGTGTTTAGCTAACATATGTAGGTAAGTTTCCAAGGTTTATTTTAATATTAGCTTTGACATTTTTGTGCTCCACAAAAAACTAAAAACCCAAAAATTTAAATTAACGAAATTCTGATAGGGCTAGCGGGGAGACTGTTACCCCAACTGCCCTCGAATTTGTTTTTCATGCATTTATGTTAAGTATTCTTTTAGAAATGTAAAAAAATGTATGATCCAGAGGAAAATAATGGATTTTAAAGTGAAAAAATGTTACCACCTTTTTGAAAAAAATCACAATTTATTTCAAATTTTCTACCTCAAAATAATATAACTTTTTATCTAAACTAAACAGTTATATGATCCTTGCATGAAAATTGTTTAGAATTTTGTACAGAATTCAGAGAATATTTTAGAAAAATTATAGGACTCAAATTGAACTTTAAAAAAACATTATCAAATATGGGTCAAAATTTTACTTTGGTCCAAATATCTCTTTAAAGTAAAAAAGATAACCCACACATGTAAGCATATTTTTTGTAGAGAATTATAAGGGCTATCTATGCGCAAATTTTTTTTCAATCAAATCATAAATCAAATTTTGGCGATTTTTAAAAAAAAAATTTCATACCCAAGGTGACCAACTTTGGAGGTCCACCCCTCGTCCCCTAGACTCGCTAAGAACCTGTTCTCCTCCAAATCAATTGGCATACAGCTCAGAAATTTCGTTTTGGGACCACTGTGCATTGGCAATATCTGAAATTGCCAAATACCTGGACATTATTCTAGATAACAGATTGTCCTGGAAACCCAACTCCATTGTAAGAACAGCAAAAGCTACAATGGCAATGTATGTATGCAGAAAAGCCATCGGAGGCACATGGGGATTGAACCCAAAGAATGTAAATTGGAATCACGAAGCCGTGATCAAACCAATTCTTTTCTATGGAGCTACAGTGTGGTGGAAGTCGCTGAAAGTGGCTTCAATTCGCTCTAGCTTTGAAAGAGTGATGCGTAGAATAGTACTTCTTATTACGGGTGCAATGCACACCACTTCAACCAAGGCACTATTTGCTTTACTCAACTGGATTCCAGTTGATCTTCAAGCGAGAAAATACGCGATAAACACGGCGATGAGTTTGAGCGCTAATGATTGCTGGTTTCACAGGCCATATGGGCATGCTAGCGTTCTGGGAACTACGATTGTAATTCCAGAATTTATGGATTACTGTAAGCCTAAACGTCTATCAACAAGGCTCTTCATATCCTCTACTTCGGTTCTAATTGGAACCCTGGAGCATACCTCATCAACTAGTAGAATTCTTCGTGTTTTCACAGATGGTTCCAAGATGAGGGATGGTGCTCCCAAATGAATGTAGCATTCTACAGGCTAAAATAATGGCCATAAATAAGGCGACAAATTGGCTAAGGTATTATAAGATATACGGTAGTGATATCGTAATATTTACCGACAGTCAAGCAGCTATAAAGTCCCTGACAGGTGTATTTTCCACCTCGAATATGGTCCATGAATGTCGGACATCCCTGAATGAGATGGCGAAACATTCGAACATCGCACTGATATGGGTGCGCGGAGACTGGACGAGTCAAGGCAATTGTATTGCAGACGAACTGGCAAAGAGGGCTGCTCAAATGCAGGATGAAAGCGTGGATCAACTCTGTGGCATCCCTCTCAACGCCTGTAAGCAGCGTATTGAGGATACAATGTATGAAATGGCACAACAAAGATGGGAACATGAACCCACGTGCATAACAACTAGAATGATATGGCCTACGTTGGATAAGCGCAGGTCGACGTTTCTTCTAAAACTGCCTAGGATACTACTAGGTAATTTAACAGCATCAATTTCTGGTCACTGCAAATTTGGGACTCATGCCACAAGATTGGGAAATCCATCCAATGATTTTTACAGAAGCTGTCATAATGAAGAGGAAGAGGAATATATTCAACATCTCTTCTGTAACTGCCCTGCACTGGAAAATCTCCGTTTGGTTCATCTAGGACAGAGATATTACAACAGCCTCACTGAACTATTCAGTATCAGAATAGAGAGCATTAGTGCCTTTGTGCGGGACTGTGGTTGGTTCTAACCACCATACTCACTGGAGACGCCTGCTTTATCTTTTGAATAACTTCACTATCCATCATTACCTATTTCCTAATTCTATTGCTTGACAACTTTCTTCTCTATAATCTACACATTACTTTCTCTTTTATCTTAATCTATTAATATCTCTTTTTCCATTCTCTCGCCCTCACCTATTTTTTCCTTCCACTCCCTCTTTCTCTCTCTTTCTTGTACTTACAAGTAACACAAAGGGACCTGAAGGACCCAAGTGAGCCAAAAACAAACTTGTTGGAGGTCACCTGTCTAACCTAACCTTATCTAGCTCATGAAAACCGTTGTTGAATATTTTCAGTGAAATCATATTTTTTGCGTAAGTAAAACTTATCACAAGAACTTATTTCAGATTAAAATTGAGTTATGTCGCCAAAAATGCGCTATAACAAAATATGCAAAATTATTAATTTTTTTAAAATAACTATACGCTTTTAGCAAATTAATATTTTAAAATGCCACAATGATTTTAAAATGTAATTTGAAAACCTTCTTTGATAACGCGATATTCTAGCTGAAATAACGTTGTGAGTGTGCCTCGCGAAATAAACACCTCTTGGAGCCATTTACGTTTTTTCTCTCCAAGTTGGGTACCTCCCTATTAAGGGCTATTAGGCTCCGTTTTGAATTTTGCAACACACGAAACGGCGTAAAATCCCTTTGACAATTTGACAATGGTTAATGGCACGCTAATTAAATCAATGCTGGTCTTTTTCTACAAGTGTTTATAGCCTACATTAGAAGATTTAGACACTTATGCTAAAAATCGCGATTACAGCAATCAAAAGAAAAAAAAATAGATTACGACATGAAACCGTTTCAGGTCTTGAATTTTTGTTCTGTTACACCACCAAGTATTTTTAACATAATTACACCAAAAGTAATTTTAATTTCGGCCCGTCCGAATCTATATACCCACCATCAACTTTTTCAAATTTTACGTTATATAGGAGGTGGGCGGTAAAGTGGGCGGACCACGACCATTTTTTGCTTCCGAGTTTACATTGGTCCTTGAACTATTTGAACACAATTTCACCTTATATGCGAGGTGGGCGGTAAAGTGGGCGGACCACGCCCATTCTTGGTTTCCGAGTTTATATCGATCCCCGAACTATACGTACAAAATTTCGTTGTCGTACATGCTTTTGTTGAGGAAATATCAGCAGAAAAGTATGAAACGGACACCTGTGTTTCTAGTTTTTAGCCCATAACTTTTTTGTTTATTAACCGATTTTGCCCGTTCAATCCCAAACAAACCTTATATAAGACAAATATTTTTTGCCAAATTTCGTCCCTCTGAGTTGTTCCGTTCGAGCCCTATCCTGCTTTCAATAGACGGACAGACATAGCTAGACGGACATAGCTAGATGAACTCAGAATCGAACCAGGACCCAGAAAATATATACTTTGTGGGGTCTTAAATGATTCCTTCGACATGTTACACACGGAATGACAAAATCAATATACCCCCCATCTTTTTGATGGTGGGATAATAAACAGAAGTTAAAAACATATTTGAGGTTAAAGGTCGGTTTCATAAAGGTAAACGTAAAATGAGAATTGCCCATATCTCTCCCTATATTCTTAACAATGCAGTGCTACCATAAACCGAATGTAAAATGACTCTTAAGACGCGATATCAGATCATATCCACTGGATCTAAATCTTATTAAGAAGCTTTATAGAATTGTCCAGGATGTTATTTTACTTCTTACAATCGCAAACAAAGATGAATTATAGGCAATAGAACGGAATACATGGTACTCGTAAGACTTATAGGTTTTTGGGAGCAATATAATATATGTATTTGCTCGACTAATGTTAACATTTTTTTAATTATTAATTATATCTCCCCTCTCTCTAATTAAATCTAAATAAATTTTATGGTTTATCAAAGACTGCCATTTAATATTGCTGCAGAGGTTATGAACTTTTTTAAAATCGTAATTATTTTTTTAGGAATAAATGTATAAGAGCTTACGAAGTGAATTGTTGAAAGCCAATATGATTAATAAATTTAAAAAATAAATTTAAAAAATAAATTTAAAAAATAAATTTAAAAAATAAATTTAAAAAATAAATTGAAAACCAAATATGTTTCGATATATTACAACGAATTCACAACACCCATTGAATACCAAGGAGCTAATGCCCTAAATCAATTATTCTAAATCACTTTTTTGAGCAATTTTAAACGTATTAAATAAAAATAACTATAATAAATATAAAGTGACTTGGATCTAATTCTCACTAGTATTAAAAAAAAGGATTTTTGTAAATTTTTTAATGAAGCAGTGCATTTCACTAACGAAAAGCTATCACCACAAAACAAAGTCAATCTTCCAGAAATTTGGATCATTTCCCTCCTAAGACAACCACTAAACTCATTTCGTTTCAACAAAATTGGAACTAGTTTGGCTTCATCTGCATTTGTGAATTTACTAATGAATAGTATGCTCTTTTTTGCTGGGAAGGCTAACTTAAAGCATTGCAACAGGTTGTACTACCCATGTAGAAAAATACTACCCATTTGTTTTTAGCATCGTTGGTTAAAAATTCCGAAAGCTAAATATCTATCGAACTGCCAACAATGTATATATTTTTTAAATCATTTTTTAGCTCTTTAAACTTCCAAAAACAGTGTTTCCTCAAGTTTCCAATAGCAAAAATATTACAAATTAAATAATAATAATAATCAGATAGGTGATGTAAAAAAATATGTGGCATAAACTCCATTAAGCCTTTTATCAATTTCAGTTTTGTGAAATTGCAAAAACTCGCGATTAAATTTCGCTTTATAATTTTCTCAAAAGTATGTAACTTAGAATAGCAATATTTCTGAAAAGGCTTTGTGAATTTTAATGATTTAAACTGCCATTGAATTTCGCATATGGCGGCTTTACGACGAACATTTTAAAAATAAGAAAGATTTTTTAAAAATGCATTTTAATGCAATTGAATTTTTCTTTAAATATGCTATTCAAATTTTTTAATTTTTTAACATAAATGAAAAGTTTGGAATCTTTACATTAACCCTGGAAGGGCTTCGTTAGTCGTTTCGACTAACAACAATGCTATTTTGAGTAATATTTCTTTATTCGTTGCATATTTTTTTGAGATTTTTGGTATAACACCTTCCGTAAATAAGATCTTGAAGTGTCCAGACGTATGTTGCTGTGAGCGGTCTGGAAGTTAGTATTTTAAGCAACCTTGTTAGTCGAAACGACTAACGAAGCACTTAGTGTGACTTTTTGAGCTTTTAGTGATAAAGTAATTTAGTAAATAAAGTAATGCAGTGTATTTAATATTTGTTCCTATAGTGTGCAATATATTTTTTGGGGGAAAATAAATACAATATGACTTCCAGAAATAATTTTAACAACACATAAGTATATTTTTTTGTCACATTACACAAGGATGATGAGGAAGCTCTATTTCTAATATCAAATAGAAAAGGCATGCTGAAGACTGAATAAAGTCATATTATAAAGTACTAACGATCACAGATCGATTTCATCTTATGAGTTCTGTAATAAAAACTAAGGACGCGATTGATAATTTCGACCAAATATGCAGTGAAATATCTCACTAAATCAAGACTTATCGGTGCTGCTCTACATTTTCTGCATCAAACTAAACATTAATTATATTAATAGTTTATTAAAAAATATGTTAAAAATAATTAAAGAACCATTTTTTATAAAATTTCCTTAAAAACTGCGTAAGGATGTAATTTAGCGACAAATATCTTATCGGCTGTATTCTACTAACAATATAAGAACCAAGCATCGTAAAAATGTAGAAAATTTCCTATATTCAGGTAAATTTATAACAATAGTGTAAATTTTAGATGTTATTTTTCTTTTTACAATAGCGTAAAAAGAAAAATAAGATTTGCAGCTTCTGCAGCTAAAAAAACACAGAACTACTAAGGTATATGTTGTATAGTTATTATGTATATAAGTATTAAACTTAAATTTACTTTTACAATGACTTAGGTTGTACGTTTCACACTTATACATAATGATTGTACAATTCGCCTTGATATATTTTATTAGTTGGCAAGCTTGATATGTAAAATAAATAGAACACTTCTATTTTACGTCTTACGAATAAAGAACATTGAATTGTATAATAAAATAAAACATGGTGTCAGAAGTGGTTTTCAATATTTAATTTAAATTTTCTATATATAATTAAAGTTTGTAAAAAAATAAAATAAAAACTAAAAATTTCACACGACGATCAGAAGTCGTCAATTATTTGCTGCTACATTGCAACCTATAAATTTAAAGGCGCCAAATTTGGCCAAAGAGTGGAAAATGTGGCACACTCAATTTAAAATATTTTTGAGGGCATCTGATTTAGAGTCCCAATCTGATAAAAGGAAGGTGGCCTTGATGTTGCATTATCTTGGCAGCAAATCACTGGAAATTTTTAACTCGTTTGATTTTGATATTGACACCGTCAAGTATGAAGACTTGGTAAACAAAATGGCGGCATTTTTTATACCACAAATAAATATTGTAATGGAAAGGCATAAATTTTTTACTAACAAGCAACAGGAAGAGCAAACTGTCGATGAATTTGTAACAGTTCTAAAAAACCTTAGCAGTCTCAATAGCTAACACCATGGTTATAGCAAAACAAAATTCTACAATATTACAACAAGATTCAGATGCAGAAGGTATTATAAATGTTGTCACTAGAAAAAATGGCGAATATTCACAACACAATAATGATTATCAAAGCAACAATGCCTACAACAACAGAAACAAAAAAAACTATAACAGAAAAAATAATCAAGCATGTATGAGGTGTGGACAGTCTCATAACGTAAAATGTCTAGCAGAAGGTGTAAAATGTTATGAATGCGGAAAAATTAACCATTTTGCTAAAATGTGTTTGCTAAAAAAAGGGTGGTCAAACAAATGGTTACTGATGGCGAAACAGAAGAAGAAGATTTATTTGTAGGAGCTGTTACCAAAAACAATAAAAATACAACAGAATGGAATGTCGAGGTAAAAGTAGATGATCAGAAAATTGTATGCCAAATTGATACAGGAGCACAGGCGAATATTTTGTCAACAGTTACTGCAGATTTATTACAAATTAAACATAAATTAAAGCAGACTAGGGTTAGAATTTGTACCCTCAGTGGAGAAAGGGTTCCAGTGTTAGGAGTAGCAGATATACAAATTAACTACAAAAATGAATATTTCATTGTAAAGTTTTTTATTGTTAATATACACTGTAAGAATATTATAGGAATTGAAACTGCTGTAACAATGAATTTGATATTCCAGGAGTTATTATTTATATTGATGACTTCTTAATTTTTTCGTCTAGTATTGAGGAGCATATGAAGATTTTAGAGACTGTTCTTATTAGGGCAAGAAGTGTGGGTCTAAAATTCAATATAGCTAAATGCAATATTTTTAAGAATGAAATAAGATTTTTAGGACACATATTTGACAAATCGGGAGTAAGGGCTGATGAGGAGAAAATAACCGCTATCATTAGGATGCCTAAACCTGAAAATGTTAAAGATTTACAGCGATTTTTGGGCATGATAAATTACTTGGGTTCATTTGTTGAAAATTTGTCATTGAAAACAAAGAATTTACGGGAACTATTAAAAAATGGGGCTAAATGGCATTGGACGTTGGCACATGATGCAGAGTTTGATAATTTGAAATACGGTTCTCCGGTTCTCATTTATTTTGATCCAATGAAAGAAATAATATTGACTGTTAATGCTTCTAAATCCGCATTAGGAGCAGCAATAATGCATGGGAAGAATCCTATTGCTTATGCGTCTGTGTCCCTTACAGAGACCCAAAAGAATTATGCACAGATAGAAAAGGAGCTGCTGGCAATTCTTTTCGGCTGTACGAAGTTCCACCAGTATCTGTATGGTTCTAAAGTAATGGTAGAAACCGACCACAAACTTTTTAATAGGCCTCTTCACAAAATTCCTCCAAGACTTCAACGATTTATGTTGCGCCTACAATGTTACAATATCTTGGTAATGTACAGACCGGGAAGGGATTTAAAAATAGCCGACACGCTTTCTAGGGCACCATTGAGCCATACGGCTTTATCTGAAGTTGATAGTGAGATAGCTCTACACTGCAATTTTATTGCCACTAATATGGAAATTCCATTTGTGAATATTGATTTGTTGAGGGAACATAGTAGGAAGGATGAGACATTTTTGAAAATTATAACTTATGTTATAGATGGTTTGCCTAAAAGTCGAAAGGATACTGCGGAAGACGTTGTGCCTTATTACAGAATAAAGGATGAGATTAGTATCTTAAACGACATTTTACTAAAAAATCATCAGATAATGATCCCAAAGAGTCTTCGAAAATGATGATCTTAAATAGAATACATGAGGGTCACATGGGCATTCTAATATGCCAAAATTTGGCACGACAGTCCGTATATTGGCCTAATATATACAACGATATTGATAATATTGTATCGAATTGTGAAGTGTCTGAGGCACAAAAACTCAAATACGAGGCCGGAATTGATGCCACATGAAATTGTTGATGTTCCCTGGTATAAAGTTGGGTGTGATCTTTTTGAATTTCGGGGAAAAATATACCTTTTAGTTGTAGACTATTATTCAAAGTTTGTGGAGATTGAATTGCTAAATGCAGGATATAGTGCTTTTTATGTTATATTGAGATTGAAGTCAATTTTTTCTAGATATGGCATAACATGTATTTTTATGTCCGATAATGGACCACCATTTAATTCCAGGGAATTTAAAATTGTTTGCAATGACTGGGGAATAGAGCATATAACTTCTAGTCCGTATTTGGCTAGATCGAATGGTTTAGCTGAAAGGACAATTCAGTCGGTGAAGAAGTTATTATTGAAAGCACTTGAAAGTAGTTCTGACCCTTACATAGCCCTATTGCATTATCGGGCAACACCTAAGGGTGATTTACCAAGTCCTTCCGAACTGTTGATGTCACGTTCGTTACGCACCCGTGTTCCTACGGTCGTAAATAACCTTTGTCCAAAATTAGTTGATGCTGAAAAGTATAATTATAAAGTAAAATCAAAATTGCAAAAAACGTTGAAATATTATAATAAAAAAATCTAGAATAGATAGAATAATGTTTAAGAAAACACTTATGGGCTGTTGGCACAACGGTGAAATAATAGAGGTTTGTAAGGAACCATAGTTTAGATGGTAATGGGTCGCGTTTTAGGAGAAGCTTAGAACATATTAGAAAATCGCCCAGTAATAATATAGCTAATGAAGAGGATAGTAATAATGAGAATATTATCAGTAGTGATATTGGCCGTTATAAAGAGCACAATGAGAACAGGGATTTAGTATTTGACCGGAATGTAGGAACTGATTCTCAGAATGAACAGTATGTAACACGTAGTGGTAGAATAATCAAAAAACCAGAAAAACTAAATTTGTAATACTTAATTATTTTATAATAATTCTATTAATTTCTTTTATTAAGATTTTTTGTATTTTATATTATTTGTATATAAGTATTAAACTTGAATTTACTTTTACAATGACTTAGGTTGTACGTTTCACACTTATATGTACATAATGATTGTACAATTCGCCTTGATATATTTTAGTAGTTGGCAAGCTTGATATGTAAAATAATTAGAACACTTCTATTTTACGTCTTACGAATAAAGGACATTGAATTGTATAATAAAATAAAACAGTATACTGTAAAAAAAAAAATTCAAAAAGTATCCCAAGTTTGAAATATGCACAGAGTATGCAAAAACATTAATTTTTAAACTCTTTTTTAGTTAGAATAATTGTAGGATGCACACATTTAAAAAAATTTATCTTGCCTATTCCAAATTTTTTACACAACTAACAAAAAGGGTACTTATGTGACGCCATCTCTGAAAATGTACAAATATTAAGGTCGTTTCAGTTTTTGCTTAATATTTTGAAAACAACGGAATGTATTTAGGAATTATTGCTGTTATTTTATTTAAATTAATTCATCAATTTTACATTGATCCTTGAACTATTTGAACACAATTTTTTGTTTCCGAGTTTATATCGATCCCCGAACTATACATACAAAATTTCGTTGTCGTACATGCGTTTGTTGAAGAAATATCAGCAGAAATGTATGAAACGGACACCCTGTGTTTCTAGTTTTTAGCCCATAACTTTTTTGTTTATTAACCGATTTTGCCATTTTCAATCCCAAACAAACCTTATATAAGACAAACATTTGTGCCAATTGTTGTCCCCCTATGTTGCCCCGTTCGAGCAACATAGGGGGACGGATCGACTCAGAATCTAACCAGGACCCAGAAAATATATACTTTGTGGGGTCTTAGATGATTCCTTTGACATGTTACACACGGAATGACAAAATCAATATACTCCCCATCTTTTTGATGGTGGGTATAATTAGTCTGATACATAAAGTTTTACTATTTTTAACGATTTTTTAAAAAATAACACAATACATTTATTTTTAACAAAAAACGTATAGATACTCATAATACCAGAAAATATAATTTTTATATAAAAAAATTTAAACTAGTTGAAGAAAAGGGGAAATTATGCACAGTAAATGTGTGCGTCCCAAAAATTTGAGATTTTTATTTTAATGTAAAGATTCCATGCTTTCCAAATACGAAAAAAATCAAAAAAATTTAATATCATATTTAAAGAAAAATGCATTTAAAAAATCCAATTGCATTAAAATGCATTTTTAAAAAGTACTTTTTATTTGTAAAATACTCATGTTTAAGCTGATATAATTACAATTTAAACGCCGTTTAAATAATAAATTTCCGTAAAGCGTTCACAGAAATATTTGTATTTAAAGTTGTACACTTTCGAGATTTTTTAGATTTTTTTTGAAAGTGAAAAAGCGAAATAAAATCGCGAATTTTCTGAATTTAGCGAATCTGAAAACGGAAATATTTATAGACACCCATAGACCTTATACGTATAAAATTTTATAAAAATCGGAGGACACTTGGTATATTTTTGGGAGTTCTTTCATGGAATGGACGATATATTTTTTTTAATAACAAAATTGGTGGAATAGATGGAATTAAACGTTAGATAAATTAAACTCAAATAGATAGCGATTCAAATTATTTTTGAACTATATTCATATAATTTCTTGTTGACTTCATAATTCCGGAGTTATTTGGAAATTAGTATCGAAAAAAATTTTAATTTTTTCCTGATAGAAAAAAAGGGAAAGCAGATTTTTGTTTAGCTCGTCCAAATTCCATTGTTTTGTTTAAAGAAAAATGAAAATATTTTTTTCCCCCATTACTGTATTTCTACTTCATTGTAGGTATACATGGGTATTTTCTCTTAACTGTGAATAAAATCAAGATTTGTGCATCAATTTTAATGATACATATCTTATTTTATTTGCAGCATTACCAGCTTTGAGATAAAGATGATAGTGTGAATCATTTTTGATGCTTCCACTTATCCAAAACAATTTTAGTAAAGAAATCTTAAATTTAGCATGAAAAAGTTTTTTTCGGTCACTAGTTTCGGATTTATTAAAAAACTTTTTCATGCTAAATTTAAGATTTCTTTGCTAAAATCACATAAAAATGAAGTGATATTTAAGATATTTATAGTCCGTATCTTTTTGTGTATAACTTATGTCTATAGTACACACCGGCCCTTACTAGAGTAAGGGCCTTACTATGGGCAAAATATTAGACAAATCCAGTTCTTAAGGAAAAGAAACAAAAACTGAAAGCAGATTCATGTTAAGCACATCAAAATCCATCATGTGCATTTATTCGTCTTTGGGGGAGGATTTTTTTGCCGACCAGTATTATTGTAAATAACTAGAGTCTGACCGAACACACTTTTTCAAATCGAAACCGTACCCGAACTTCGGTAAATTTTGCAAAGTTCAGCCGAACCTGAAGTTTTTGTTATAGCACCTAAAAAGTGCAAAAAAATATTATTAACAAAAATACACGAAAATACTTTATAGACGCTGTTTAAATGCATATAAATGAAATAGAATTTGAAAATGAATAGATGTTTGTATTTTGAGAAGTTAAAGTTGTAATCAAATAAACTTAATTTTCTTTGTTAAAGTCATTTTCATCCTTTTCTTTGTGTTCTTTTCCTAATTTCGATTATAATTGCAATTGTACTGTTTTTATGCTTTTGGTAATACAAATACATGTTAAATTCTGATTTAATAAAAAGATCGGTGTTCGGTACAGCTCGGCCATAAAAATTGTTGAACCCCGAACACCCATCGAACATCACTTTTTACCAAACACACTAGCCCGAACGTTCGGTCGGACACTATAAATAACTAGTGTCCAACCGAACGTTCGGATCTAGGCTCCTTAAAGAGTACAAATTAACCGTATTCCTGTTGAAATAGTTTGAAGACTTTAATTGTCGTTTTAAAAATGAATCTTCGATACTTTTAAAATCTAATATTATGTTTGGCCTTAACTCATCATTCGGATCGGATATAAAAACTGTAGGGATACCATGTCTCGCAAAAAGGGATTTCAATTTTGTAATAATCTATAAAGATGTATAACTTAAATTCAAAAGCTCTATCTCAAAAAATCAAGAATAATAATCAACTACGATCAAATATTTTTTTAAAATTCAAACAAGTCACAACCTAATTTGTATCAAGGTAAACATCAAATCTCATGACTTTTAACATTTTTCTTAGGATTTACATTTCTATACCTTAGGCAAACGTCGTAGTTAGACAATACATTGTATATATCGTTGTTTATTTTTGGCCAGTAAACTGAACTCCTTGCCATAGTCTGGGACCCTTAAATACCCATATGACCCTTGTTTTCTGGCCAACCTTCTTTCAAATATTGGTTCAGTTTCTAGAAAATAATAATATTGTATGATTATGAGATATTTTATTGTTAATAGCATTAAGAATAATATATATGCTAGCCTGTAAGAAATTGTATTTTCATTGGCTATTGAATTAAATAAATAAATAAAACTACATCCTTTCAGCTTCTTCCTTAATGATTTCAATTTCACAAGGTGGTAACGTTACTTGACAAACTAAGGAATTGTATTGCAAATCAATATCTTTATAAAAATTCGGAAGAGCCTTATTTCTTAAAGGTGCCCTAGACAATATATCTGCAATGAACAAATCCTTACCAGACTTATATACAACTGTTAAGTTATAAGATAACAATCTGAGCATAAATCTTTGAAAACGGGTCGGAATATTATAATATATATGTATATTGGCATATTAAATAATGGAACAAGAGGTTTATAATCAGTTTTCAATGTAATCTCTATATCATAGATATATTGATGGAAATCGCCAAACAAAATGGCGAATAGTTCTTTTTCGATTTAGGTATAATTCGTCATAATTTTCCTATACATGATTACAGCGCCCACAGCAAATTTGGAGGCATCAACTGACTATTTCAATGGTTTATTAGTATCATAATATGATAAAACTGGCATCTTAGTGATTTCCTTCTATAAATAATCGAATTCAACCTGTTGTTCAATATTCTCAACCCATTCCACATCTTTCCTTAAAAGATCCTTCAAATGTTTATTTTTAGATGAAAGATTGTCAATAAATGGCTCTAATTTATAATCATTTCTAAAAATCTCTGTAAATCTTGCCTATTTTTCGGTAATGTAATTCCTAAAAAAGAATCAATTCTTTTCGCATCCGGTTTTACGCCACTATTGGTAAAAATGTGACCAATAAATTCTATTTCATTTCTGAAAATCTTCGACTTTGTGCGGTTAAATTTAAGATCAACAATTCTGGACCTCTCAAGTACCATACTAAAAATTTTGTTGTGTTTATCAGCAGTAGGGGCATGAATCAAAAAGTGATCCATGTAAATAAACCGGGTATGCCTTGTAATTTGTTTATGAAATATCTCGCGGTGCTGAACTGATAAAGGGGTATTAAAACTGCATAGCCTAGATAATTCATCGCCAAGCTGCAATATCCAAAAACCGCAATTTGCGTCTAAAGTAAAAATATTAGAACTACTTAAACGAGATTTGCATTCCTCAATTGTAAGAAAATCAAACCTAGGCCTAAATATTGCCTTGTTTAGGTTGCGTAGAATCACATAACCATATGCTCTCATTAGGTTTTGTGACCAATACAATGGAGTTTACCCAATCTGTTGGTTCTTTTATCTCAGTTATAACATTAAGATTTAACATCCTTTCAATCTCCTCTTTTAAAGGTTGATGAAGGCTGAAAGGTACACGGCGCGGTGGATAAATGACAGACTGACAGTTATCTCTAAGTTTTATTATTACAATTCTGTTAACAATATAAAAACGAGAGAAAAGGATATAGTCGGTCAAGCCCGACCGTATGATAGCCTACACCATTGCCTATGTGTACCAAAATTCGGGAAGGGGCTAATTATGGACCTATACTTGTATTAAGTGTAGAATAAAATACTAATACAGAATATTACATAGATACTAATATTCACATGTATTTATGCACTTTTGGGTTATTCTTTAAATTGGGTCTTATATGAGAGCTATGGTAAATTATGAACCGATCTTCATAAAATTTTGCACTGTCACTTATTCTTATAAAAATGTTATTTGTGTCGATTAAGTTGATACTAAAATGTTTATGGGATTTATACACGTTAAAGTGATTTTCGAAAGAAGGGTTCATATGGGAACTATATTCAATTATGAACCGATATTTGGAATATAGATTTACATTTAAATTAAACTTATTTGTGCCAAATTTCATTTTCAAATTTTAAGGTATTTATGAGTGTTAAAACTCTATTTCGGGAGGACATTTGTATGGGGCCAGGTGAAATAATGGGCCGATCATTACCAAATTCAATAGGATTCGTCCTTGTGCAAAAAAAATAAAATATGTACCAAATTTCATCAAATTATCTTTAAAATTGCGACCTGTACTTTGCGCACAAGCTTTACCTGGACAGCCAGCCGACCAGACGGACGGACGGACATGGTTAAATCGACTCAGAAATTGATTTTGAGTCGAACGGTATACTTTAAGGTCGGAAGATTTTTTCTCTGTGTTACAATATTTGCACCACCTATGGTGGTGTAGGGAATAAATAGTAGGATGAACTAAATTTTTGTACAATACATTAACTATAATTTTACCAATAATTGGTAAATTTTCTTTACTAAAATGTAATATTTTCGTTAATATATTCTTATCTACCTTAGTTATTTGCAAAGCTTGCATCGTATTTTTTGTCATCAGATTTACCTAAGCGACATTGTTTACTTAAATTTTTCCATTCGGTTGATATATTTGGGGTCTTTATATTAAAAGCCGCCATTAATGCTGCCATAGACATTTTTCTGATTTTTCACCTTCTGGTAATGACATTGTTTTGAACAATTCTTAAGCCCAAATTACAATAGCGCGTAGTGTGTGTGTGTGCTGCCATAATCAGCTGATAATTTAGAACGCACTGTTTGTTATGGAATTGATTACATTTGATCAGCAGCAGTTTGCGGTCTGTTTTATTTAGCCCTGCTTCTAAATTTACTTCGCTTCTTTCAGATTGAGAGCGAGACAAAGAAAGTGAGCAAATAAATGATGCTTTAATAATGTTTGTTATGGAATTGATTACATTTGATCAGCAGCAGTTTGCGGTCTGTTTTATTTAGCCCTGCTTCTAAATTTACTTCGCTTCTTTCAGATTGAGAGCGAGACAAAGAAAGTGAGCAAATAAATGAGGCTAAAATACACAAGTAGAATAAAGCAAGATGGTGGTTGTAAATTTTTGTTCCATACGCTTAAATGTAATTATAATGGCAGCACTTAAGTAACAGAGAACAGCTGATATTTTTTACTAATACTGTTGCTGACTACGCGCTAATGTAATTTAGGCTTTAAACAGCGTGGGCAGTACTTTTTATTTTTTTTTTTTTTTTAAGTGACTAAAATTTTTCTTTTAATTGATTCGAAGACCTGACACCATGTTGTATGTCACTGGAACACGTTTTATTATATAATATAAATTCAATTTACATCAAAAGCTTATTACTCACTTAAGTAACTAGTGTAGTTAAACAAATCTATTGTTAAAAAAGTCATGTTAAGTGTATTCTTACCAAATTTCAAAATGAAAAAATTCTATTACACTTTTACATCGATAACTTTGAATATACATGTAAAATCTATATAATTAATAGGCAAACACATTTCCTGTAATCCCTTTTACGCAAACATTAAACATGCGATTTTAATAAAAAAAAAAAAGATATTTTCTCATATATGTGTAGAGTATACATTTTATTAAAATCTATTCAGTATTTGAAATGTTATAAGCGGTAAAAGTTAATACTAATACGTATACCAAAACTCACATGTACATATATATGTATGTATTTGTATAAACAAAACAAAGAAAATAGCGCCTCACATTATTTAACGCTATTTTATTTCTCATGTATACAACTCTCTCATTTGTAATTTTTTTTTTACAAAAACAAATAATGAAATAACAACAGTGTTGTTATTACAACAAGCTAGAGTTTTTTTTACAATTTTAACTGCGAGTTGTAAGAAGAGCGATATAAAAAATAAAAAACAAGCGCGAATGTTATATTCGGATCGGCCGAATCTATATACCCACCATCAACTTTCTCAAATTTTACGTAATATGGGAGGTGGGTGGTAAAGTGGGAGGACCACGAGTTTATATCGACCCCCAAAGAAAATTCCATATCACAGTCGGTGGAGAACAATTAAAATGCAAAGCTGTGGAGCTGCACAAAAAATTCTACAATGGTCAGTTTTGTGCCAGTGATGGTTGGCTAATAAAATTTAAAAAGCGTTATGGAATACGATTGTTAAAAGAGTCTGGTGAGAAATTATCTTCTTCTAAAGAACTTGTTGCGCCATTCGTTAATAAGTTAGCGTCTACCATTATGGAGCATGGGCTATCAAACGAGGCAATTTTTAATGCGGATGAATCCGGTCTCTACTGGAAAATGTTGCCAAACAAAACATATGTTCACAGTGGAGAAAACTCTGCTCCAGGTAGAAAATTGTCAAAGGAGAGATTAGGTTCAAAAATTCTATCTCAATATATTTGGAATAATAATCCACGACTAGTAAATACATTCTCTTGTTAAACTCGAATAAATCACAACCTAATTTTAACCATGGAATATCTACAATTTCATGTGATAACATATTCGGTTTAGAATTTGAATTCTGGTGTCGCATACAAATTTCGCAGTTAGATACTAAATTCTCTATCTCACTATATATACCAGGCCAGTAAACTGATTGCCTAGCAAGATTTTTACACCTTTCTATACCTAAATGACCCTCATGAATCTTTTTTAAAATAGTGCTACGTAAATTTTTCGGTATAAGTATTTGGTGATCTTTCAATAAAATATCTCCTAAACAGTGAATCCCATCTTTTATTTTAAAATAAGGCATTACATTTGCTTCAATTTGCTTTTTGTTTTTAGGCCACCCATTTTGAATGTATTCGAAAATCTTCTGAAATGTTTTATCATCCTTTGTTTGTCTATTCAGCTCCTCATTATTTATAAATGTTATTTCAAGGTTAAACCTTATGAAATTGCAATGAAGAGTAATTTCCCTATCCATTTCTTCCAAAGCAGTGTCAGCTAAAGGTGCTCGCGAAAGGGTGTCTGCAATTTGTAAACATTTTCCCGGTCTATATGTTACTAAAAGATCATATCGTTGTAAGCTCAGCATAAAACGTTGAAGCCTGGCGGGTATTTTATATAGTGGCTTATCAAATAAACTAACTAAAGGTTTGTGGTCTGTTTCCACAATAACCCTAGACCCATATATATATTGATGAAATTTTGTACATCCAAATAAGATAGCAAACAGCTCCTTCTCTATTTGAGCATAGTTCCTTTGAGACTCTGTCAGAGACACGGATGCATATGCTATTGGGTGTCTTTCATGCATAATTGTTGCTCCTAACGCAAACTTTGAAGCGTCTACTGACAACACCAGTTCTTTGTTTGGGTCGTAATATGTAAGAACTGGAAATTTCGTTATTTCCTCCTTAAGATTTTCAAATTTTAACCAATGCCATTGTACATCATTGCGCAAGAGTTCTCTAAGATTCCTATTTTTAGCAGATAAATTTTCTATGAATGATCCTAAGTAATTAACCATTCCTAGAAATCTTTGTAACTCCTTAACATTGGTAGGCCTTGGAATTTTGATAATAGATTCAATCTTATCCCCATCTGGGCGAACACCGGACTCATTAAAAATATGACCCAAAAATTTTATTTCAGTTTGTAGTACTTTACATTTCGATTCATTAAACCTTAAACCTACTTTTCTTGCTCTATCAAAGACATTTTTCAAAATGTTCATGTGTTCTTCCTTTGTGGATGAATAAATAAGAAAGTCGTCTATATATATTATTAAACCCGAAATATCCCCAAACAACTTCATCATTTCACCATGAAAAATTTCTGGTGCTGCGCTTATACCGAATGGTAGCCTTAAGAAGCGATATCGTCCAAATGGTGTATTAAATGTACACAGCCTGGAGGAGAATTCATCCAAAGGTACCATCCAAAAACCGCTATTTGCGTCTAGTGAAGTAAAATATTTGGCCCCGCTCAATTTTGCTCTGCAATCTTCCACATTTGGGAAGGGAAAATGTTACCTTAAAATGGCTTTGTTTAAATTTCGCGGGTCTAAACAAATCCTCAAGTTCCCATTCGGTTTCGTTACCAATACCATCGAATTTACCCACTCTGTTGGTTCACTGACACTTTCAATAACCTTTAAATTTATCATTCTATTTAACTCTGCTCTTAGTCTATCATATAATTTAAATGGAATTTTTCTTGGTGGATCCACTATCGGAGTTACATTTTCTTTTATTTTCAAATTGCATTTACACTGTAAAAGACCAAGACCTTTAAAAATGTCTGCATATTGCTGCATTAAATTTTCAGTAGATAGTAAATTAATATTTCTAATCAAATTTAAGTTGATAGCAGCTTGTAAACCTATAATATTTTTACAACTCATCTTAATTATAAAAAATTTTAAATTATAAATTTGTTTTTCGTATGATATTTTCAAATAAACACTGCCTATTACATCTAGTCAGAGAAACAAGTCGATCGGCGCAAAGTCGGCTAAGAGCCGCCGCCGAGTATTTTTCAGGAGTCCAGCCGCCGCCGACTTAAGCGATTCGTATCGGCTCATATATATTAGTCATTATTTTGAATAAAATTTAGTAATTTTATGTATTTTATATTTAATATATGTTTTTTTATTTAAAATAAATAGATTTTGGAGTCAGTATGAATATTTGTTGGTTTCTTTATGTTATTTTTTCCGTAAAAATTTAAAAATTAACAAAATTTGTTCGTTTAAATAATGCCATCTAATTCAAGTGTAGGCTAAAAAAACTATTCAGTTTAAACGAAATTGGCAACTTTTTACGTTCAAATATTGGCAACTAAATGAATGTATGTGTAGCAACGCTAAAAGTATAACTGTTATTTTTTTTTTTGTTCAGTAAGACACACATTGACTAGGTGCTTGGAAACTAAAATATAAGTTTAATTAAAAAATGACACAAAAAAATATAGAAAATTATTTTTGGAAGGAAAGTGATCCTAAAATAAGAAATATTTCTTCAGATTCCGATTCCAGTAATGAAATTGAAATAAATAAATATATATCTCCCGCAAATGATATTTCCTACTACAATGATCTTTTCAAAAGAAAAGAAGATTTAAAAAAGAAAGCAAAAATTGTCACATGTGAAAACGCAATTTCTGAAACTTGGAAATATTATGGTGATTTATATATTGGGGAGAGAAAAATCCTCGAAAAGTACAAATTTTGCAAGTTATGTTTCGAAAAAAATGAAATGATATTAAAAAGGTAAGTATTTTTTATTATTTTATATTTAAATATGTATTTATTCAAGTTGCTTAAAGCTTTAGTAAAACATCATCAACCACTAATCTCATGAACCATTTACGTGCTACACACGACTTAGATGTTAAATCTGCAAATTACAAAAAAAATGCCGTATTAACAAAAAATGCATTAGACCCAAAAAATAAAAAAAATGACAAATTCGTTAATGCTCGTCGAGTTGCAGAAATGTGCTGCATTGATTTGCAGCCATTCAATATTGTTGAACGGAAAGGATTTCAAAAATACGCAACATTTTTAAATCCGAAAGTGGTTTTTCCAAGAGCTTCAACTGTTGCAACAACAGCTTTAAATGATGTATACTGCTTATATTTAGAGCATATTAAAAAAGTTCTCCAAAATTCTCCGAGAAATATTTGTATGATTTTGGATATGTGGACAGATCAATTTAAACATTTGTCATACATAAATATAAAAGTGCATTATTGCGATGATTTTAATTTAAAAGTAATAACTTTAAAAACTGAAATTTTTTCACGGCCACATACGAGTGCAGCCGTTGCCGAAAAAATTAGAGAAGTGATATCAGAATTTAAAATACAAAACAAGGAAATCGTTTCGGTCACAGATGGTGGTACAAACATAGTGTCTGCACTAAAGCAGCAAAATATTGTGCGATATGGATGCATCGCTCATATACTACACCGCTTTTTGTCTCATGATATTTTAAAAAATGAAAAATTTTCCCACTTGAATATAATAATTGCAAAACTCAAAAAAATTTACCGGACTTTAATGTATAGCACGGAAGAAATTTTGAACATACAAAATTTAAAGCAGCAGGATGATTTGGTTCAAATTCTTTTAAAGGCGGAAGAAATAGTTCGTGAAATAGATAGTGGGGAACACTTTCCATGCGGTGAAGATAATTTTGAAGAAGAATTTGAAAACGCTATGCAAACTGCTAATCTTCCATCTTTAAAAAATGATATTCCCACTCGATGGAATTCCCTGCTAAATTTGTTAAATAGTTTCAGCAAAAATATTGATGTTATCAATATTGCATTGTTAAAAATGAAAAAGGAATTACTGATAATACCAGAAATGGAAAGAGAAATTATAACGGAATTTAGTAATTTTTTAAAAATTTTCGAAAAAGCCACTAAATATTTGCAGGGTCAAGAATATCCAACAATTTCCTGCTGTATATTTTTCTATGAAAGCATTATAGCGTCGTTGGAAAAAGCTGCTGAGGAATCTTCTTTTGATTTAACAATAAAGCTATGCCAATTTGCAATAGATAATTTTAAAAACAGATTTAAAATATGTAAAATACATGTCATAGCAGCATTGTTGGATCCATGCCAAAAAAACTGGGACTCTCTCAACAAATATTTAAAAAAAATACCTAATGATAGCAATATCTGCAACACGTACGTACTGAAAAATTATATAATCCAACACATTTCTAAAGAAGAGTTACTTGTTTCGGAGGTTAAAAAAAATGTCACACAAGATGAAACACCTTGTACTAGCAGAGAGGCTTTGGAATCAAATAGAAAAAAACAAGTAAGTAACTTAAATATTAATGTTTATAGTATTAACAACTGTATTCTATTTCAGAAAATTTCCGACTCCAGACAACAAATGTTAACGTATTTGTTTAAATCCTCCTCTGATTCAAACCCCATTGAAAACGAAATTAGCAAATATTTGTCAATGGATGTAAAGGAAACAGAAAGCTTGGATTGGTGGCAACAACACAAGCAGGTGCAATTTTATGAATAAAATTAAATGTATAACATTTTAAATGAAATATTTTATGTAGATTTTTCCAAACCTGGCAATGGTAGCCAAAATTTACTTTGGAATACCAGCAACATCGGCTTTCTCCGAACAATCATTTTCGGCTGCAGGGTCATGTATTAATGAAAAAAGGAGCCGATTAAATCCGTCTACCGTAAAAAAACAGCTATTTGTCCATGACAATAGAAAAGTTAAAATTTTAGTATTTTTTTAAACTGTAATCATTTTTTTATTTTTATTTATTATTTGTTTTGGAAAAAAATTAATGAATGAATATATTTTTTGTTCTTAAAAATTTTTGTTTTCAAAATTAATTTTATTTAACGGCTCGAGTCAGCCTCAGCCGACTTTGAGCCGCCGCCGATATTTTTTCGATCAGCCGCCGCCGCCGACTTTTTTACGTCGACTTGTTTCTCTGCATCTAGTCTTTCACCACTAAAGGTAAAAATTTTTATTTTAGATTCCTTACAAAAATTTGTTACGTTTAATAAATTTGCGGTGTCTTTAGAAATAATATTAACCTGAGCACCGGTATCAACTTGACACATAAACTCAATGTTCTCATTTTTTACCTCTATGTTCCATTGCGCCGACCCTGTAGCCGTTAGCGCACCAACAAATAAATTATCTTCTTCTTCTCTCTCTTCACCAACACCATCATCATCAATAAACACGTGCTTAACCATTTTTTGAGTACTAAAGCACATTTTAGCGAAATGGTTAATTTTTCCACATTTAAAACATTTTGCGCCTTCTGCAGGGCATTTGCTTTTGTGTTTTTGTCCACATTTTTTTGCAAATTATTGCTATTTGTTTGTATGCTGATGTTTTGTAGCCAATTTTGTTAACTGTATTTATCATTGTGTCCATTTCCATTAATTGATGAAGTTTTGTAGCATTTTCTTTCGCAATAACCATATTTTTTGAAATTTCCACAGCCTTATCCAACGAGATGCCACCTTCTCCTAGGAGCCTTTCCCTTATATGTCCCAGTTTTGGTGACAAGCCACAAGTAAAAATATCTCTCACTAAGTCTTCACGAATATTGCCAAATTCACAACTCAAACTTAAATTCTTCAGAAGAGTGACGTACTCATCAATTGTTTGACTATCTTGTTGTTGGCATGTAAAAAATTTATGCCTCTCCATGGCAATATTTATTTTTGGTGTAAAGTAACTTTCCAACTTTGTAACTAATTGATCATATTTTATGGTGTCCACATCTTCATTAAACGAATTGAATATTTCCAAAGAGTTACTTCCAAGGTGATGTAAGAGTAACGCCACTTTTCTTTGATCTGGTTGAGATTCTAAGTTTGAAGCCCGAAGAAAAAGCTTAAATTGTGTGTACCATATTTTCCATTCTCTTGACAAATTTGTTGACTTTAAGTTTATAGGATTTAATGATGTGGAAAAAAATTGACCTTTTGTTTTAGAATCTTCCTCAGCACCAAGCATTTTGTTTTTATTCTTTTACTGATTTTTTTTTTTTTAACTTTTAAATTAAATCACTTCTGACACCATGTTCTGTTTTATTTAGAAACTATCTTCTTGACTTCTTTTATTTTAATGGATCTCTCTGTTACAATGTTGCCATATTGCTATATATAACTAATATAGTTGCAATACAATAAATACTATAGTGTTATAAAGTAATCGTTATAATTATATACAACAGTTTACAAAAGACGTGTTTTCTCTCCCGCTCTCTTATCGTTTTTGCATCTACTTTTGTTTAATATTTTCAAAAAAAAAAAAAAATACTCTATTAATCACAAATTTGTTTTTGCGTTTTCTAATTATTTATAATGGGCGACCCTCCGGATCCCGGTATAAATGACAAACCTCCCATTATTATGAACAAAAACAAATCCCTAACAATATTAACACCCGGTCCAAAATATCTTTTAATGAAAAGAGTGAACAGCGAAAAAAATTTATCTGAAGTCTCACCTTTCTTAATAAAAAAAAAAGTAATCGACAGTACTTGCGGAGGTGAAGTGGAAACCTGCAAAAAATTACTTAATGGTACAATTTTAATAAAAACTAAAAACTTTATACAAGCTAAAAATTTAATACAATTAAATTCCCTCTCGCCGTCTATTGAAGTAGAATTATCCGAACATCAATCACTAAATTATGTTAAAGGTGTTATTTATTCAAATGACCTTCGCGGGATTACAGAGGACGAAATCTTAATCTAACTTAAAAAACAAAACGTTTACAAAGTAAACAAAATATTAAAAAAAGTAAACAATGAACTAAAATAAACCGGTTTAATTATTGTTACATTTGCTTCCACCTCCCTTCCCACTGAATTATCAATAGGCTACGAGAGAGTTAAAATAAAACCATACATTCCTCTCCCCCTATAATGTAAAAACTGCCTTCATTACGGTCATTTATCCAAATTTTGCAACAACAAGAAAATTTGTTTCAACTGCTCATTAGACTACCACCTAAACGAAGAGAACAATGAAACCTGCTCAAACAAACAAAACTGTGTAAATTGTAAAGAAGAGAACTCGGATAATACTAACCACTCTGCAAATGATAAAGCATGTCCAGTATTTTTAAGGGAAAGAGAAATCCAAGCAATTATTACACTAGAAAAAAATAACAGATAAACAGCAATAAAAAAGTATAATGATCGTCACCCTTCTACTACAACAACGTATTCATCAGTCATAAAAAATAACAATATAATTAATCCCATCCACCAAAAATCGGCAAGCCTTAACTCTGACTCTACAATTAAAAACAATAGCTCAATTGCAAAAACTTCCAGTACTAACATGCCACCTCCAGGAACATCCAAAACAA
This sequence comes from Protophormia terraenovae, assembly GCA_951394005.1. Classification (NCBI taxonomy): domain Eukaryota; kingdom Metazoa; phylum Arthropoda; class Insecta; order Diptera; family Calliphoridae; genus Protophormia; species Protophormia terraenovae. Next base: position 76,676,456 of record OX596077.1, read on the forward strand.
CGACTACAGATTTAACATTAGATGCAACTTCAGACACAGAACTTTCAGACATTACCAGCACATCATCACAAAATAATACAGATAATAATTCAATAAAAATACTACCTAAAAATACATCTAAAAGAACTAGAAGACAATTGCGAAATGCTAGTAATAATACTAGCAAACGTACAAAAAAGGCCTAAAAATGTTTTAATAATCTCAAACCAAAAGTTCATTACACGCAACTTAAAAATTATATCATTACTTTCAAATACTCATAATTAATCATCATCATTAATTTTATTATGACAATAAACGTTCTTCAATGGAATATAAACGGCTATACCAATAACTATAATGAACTTTTACTGCTAATAAAACAATACTCTCCGAAAATAATTACACTACAAGAAACACACATCCACGACATATCACACATACCCACTCCAATAAATTATAACTTTTTCACACTTAACTCATCCAACACCCGATTTGGAGGTGTTGAAATACTAATTCATAATTCCATACAACATAGACAAATCGATGTAAGCGATGATTTTGATACCATCTGTATCGACATACACTCTAAAATGAAACTTAAAATAGTATCATCATATATATCCCCCAATAAGAATTTTTCTCGCGAAAACCTCAATAATGTTTTTAATAATATAAGCCACCCAGTACTAAAAACTGGTGACTTCAACAGTTGGCACCGATCCTGGGGCTCACCGTCCAACAATAGAAAGGGCAAAATACTTGCTAATTATATAACTGACAATGACCTCACATTATTAAATGACTTATCGCCAACTCTCTTTAATACACACTCCACATTTTCATATGTCGATTTATCATTTTGTTCATCCTCGATCTCTCCACACACTGAATGGAAAATAGAAAACACTTTACACGGAAGTGACCACTTTCCTATCATCATCTCCTTATTCCGTCCCTTTTACAAAATTAAAGAAGCTAACTGGTCATATTATAAAAATCAGTGTATACTTTTTGAGTCCCAACGCCCAATAACCAGTAATATTAATAAAGAGACAGCAAATGTCAATAAAATTATTCATCAAGCAGCGAACATTTCTATACCCCAAACTCATCCAGCGCCGCGGAAACCCGTTCCATGGTGGAATCCTAATCTAAAATGTCTAAAAAAAAAAAAATAAAAATAGAGCATGGAACGCATTCAAATGGAAAATGACAACTGACAATATAATCAATTATAAAAGAAACGCTATACTTAAGCGAGAAATAAAAATATCAAAAAAGCTGGCTTTATTTAGCCTCACCATAAATCCTAATTCACGAGCGGAAAATATATGGGCAAATATAAGATCCCTCACAGGTTACAAATCGTCACCTATTATACATGGAGTTGTTCCCTTAACATCCCCTGATAATCTTTTAACCAATAAATATGAAATAGCCACCGAATTCGGAAAATTTTGGTCACAAAAATCATCTGATATAAACTTCCCCACTAAATTTCAAACAAAAAAACTAAACACCATAACAAATCTGCGAGTAAGTCATCCAACACCTGAATCTTCCAAAATAGAATCCAATATAAATTTATGTGAATTAAATACAGTCTTAAAAAAACTAAAAGGTAAAACCCCCGGCCTAGATAGAATTTCTTATCCAATGATAAAGGAACTTCCAGACATAATGAAACAACAATTGCTATATTTATTCAATAACATATGAAATTCATTCATCCCACAGCAGTTAAAAATTAGCATAACTATACCAATTTATAAAAAAGGAAGTAACAAAACAAATTTAGAATCTATATCGCTAAATCCCTGTCTTTCAAAAATGCTAGATAAAATTGTTGCTAACCGATTATGGTGGTTCGTAACAACGCAAAACTTATTAGATAAAAGACAGTTTGGCTTTACAAAAGGTAAATCAACAATAGATAGTATGTTGTACATGGATCATGAAGTCATTAGCTCTCTTACTCTTCGTAAACATATTACAATTGTTTCATTGGATTTCCAAAGAGCATTCGACAGAATTGGTGTACATACAATAATAGATCAACTTATTTCTTGAAAAGTTGGACCGAAAATAATAAATTATATAATAAATTTTACAAAAAACCGTCAATTTAAAGTAAGAGTTGGATCCAAATTTTCAGATAGTTTACCCCTTTTTAATGGCATCCCGCAAGGTTCCCCTCTTTCAGTCATCTTATTTCTAATCGCCTATAATAAACTTTGTCAAATTATCTCAATCCAACGAGACATCGACTTCACATCGTATGCTGACGATATTAACCTAATTATAAAACTATACTATAAACCTAAACAACCTATTTAAAGATATTCTCGAATGGTCAAATTACTCAGGAGCCACTCTATCCCCAACAAAGTGCAAATATATCCACATATGTCGAAAAAAAACTTTGTAAGTGTACAATACTTTCCAACCAAATACAACTTAGTGAAGTTGAAAATCTCAAAATACTTGGCCTTTATATTAATAAAAGGTATAAATGGAACCAACATATAAATTGTTTACGTAGTACTATTAATAAACAACTAAATATTATTAAATGCCTATCCAGTTCCAAATTCAACTGCAATACCGCCATACTATTAAGAGTTGTGAAAGCCCTTGTACTCTCAAAAGTAAATTATATGGTTTTGCCTCTAAATCTCTACGAGATAAATTAACAAAACTTATTAACTCTTCAATTAGATATGTTTTAGGTGCATTTCGCACAACTAGGATATACAACCTTTATGCTGAAGCTAACACTTCTAAGGATCAGAAGATCAAAAAAAAGTTCCAGAATTCCGTCAACTATTACCAAAATAAAACACTTCTGTGAGGATCTCAACATACCAATTACCCATGTTATTTATTTAGGCAGTCTACCAGAACACAGTTCTATACTGACGGCAGAACTAAATGCGCTAAAAAAAAGCCTTTGAATTTATTGCTTTTAAAAAAGGGAAATTCGCTATCTGCAGCGATTCTCTCTCCTGCATTAAATCGATTTTGAATACTACCAACAATAATCTATATGTTTCAAAAATTCACTAGAAAATATCCCGACATTAAATTAATTTGGATTCCTAGCCACTTCAATAATTAAATATTTACAGGTAGAGACATTTTTAAAAGAAAAAAAAAACTGCCAATTAAGGCTCTTCTAATATTAGACAACGCTCCAAGTCATCCACCGGCAGATGAACTGGTTCATGATACTAAAGATGGACAGATTTGGGTAATGTATATGCCCCCCAATGTAACTCCACTAATACAGCCCATGGAACAGAATGCAATTAGGCTCTTAAAACTGCATTACCGTAACAGTTTACTGTCAAAATTGTAAACGTCCCTCAAACAAACCACTTTATTTGAAGCCGTTTCATTGGTTGCCTTAGCCTGGGAAAAAGTATTCAGTGATTCCATAAAGAAATGTTGGAAGAAAATTTTGGGCGATGACAATTTTGAGGTCGAGGATGATATTCCACTATCAGTAGTGCGTGACAGTGAGGAGATAAGAGCAATTTCCAAAATGCACAATTTACTACATGCAAATTTTCCAAATTCACAATTTGATTTTCTTGATTTATTTGAATGGAATCTTGATGATCCAAGTGAAGAAATTGAATTGGATGATGATGTCAATGAGGATAATATTTTATTAGTTCCTGACAATAACTCTACAAAAGTAAAACAGACGGATGCAATAAGCTGCTTTGACACATGTTTTAAATGGGCTGTTGAGAACAATATTGAAACCTCGAAAATACTATTATTAAGTCTTCATGAAAAGGCTGCAGAAAGTTTTTTTTTTTTTGTTATATGTATATGTACATACATTAGTATGTTCTTTCATGCCTGTTTAAGTACAAAAAATTAATTCAAAATAATACAAACTAATTATATCTTGTTTCGTTATGTAGTTTTTTGTAAAAATATATATATTTATATACAGTTAGGGACAAAACTATTTGCATTTCGTATATCTTCAATAATTTATAAAGAATAAAAAATTATTATATGTAGTTTTAATTCAGGTCCATTTTTATTGAATTATTTGATAAAAAATAAATTAATATATAACACATTGTTAAAAAAAAAAAGTACAATTTAAGTAAAAATCTTAAATTGTCAGTACTTTGTACAATTATTTGTACGTTGGACTCTTGTATGATGATTTTTTTAAATACCGTTATATTTTGAGTTTGGATATTAAAAATTTAATTATTGATGAACATAAAAAAGGAAAATCTCTCCGGAATATAAGTAATTTAGTAAATTTGCAACATTCCACAGTACAATACATTGTAAGCAAGTATAAAAACAGCGGATCTGTTGAAAATGTGCGTGAAGGTATACGAAATATATGAGGTGTACAAATAGTTTTGTCCCTAACTGTATATTAATAAAATAGAAATATTTTATGTGAATTATTTGAATTAGAACATAAAAATGCGTTGTTCAATAATACGAATTTTTCGATACTACGAAAGGGCCTGACAATATATAATTCGTACTAGCGAACGTCCACTGTACTGAATTACATTGGTATAAATCAATAAAATATAAAAAATGTTGTTATCCTGATTTTTATGGACTATATATCTGCGTTACCATATGGGTGCGCCAGGCACAACACGGAAATTATTTTTGTAGAACATTTCTTTGAAAATTGTGTCAGGAAATGTATTTTTTTTTTTTTTTTTTTTGGTAAAATATTTGTTTTTCCGGTAAATTATCCCCCAATGGAGCTTGAAAGTGGCAATTATGAATATGTCGAAAGATTTTCATCGAAAATCATAAAAAATTATAGTGATATTAATGATGAAGTCGCTGCAGGTAACGTTTCTAGCAGCAGTATTTCACATTAAGTCCTTGAAAACATTCCTTAAAACCAAAATGTGATTGTTTATCATAAAGAATATAAAATAAGAACAACGAAAAGCAGAATTTTAACGCATATAATGGCATTTATGTTAAATTTTGTGTCAGGTTCAGAGAAAATAGAAATCAAGTCTTAAATAATTAAAGTATAGGACTCCAAAAGTCATTTGCTACTCTGTAAATTGTATTTAGTGGATGTCCTCCAATATTCAAAGGTAGATTCCTAACACAATAAGTTTTTATAATCGTGACGAAAGTAATTTTTAGTTCCAACAGCTATAATAAGGCGTTATATCGGTGAATGCTCCAATTAAAGGGGGTGTAATTAATGCTGAATGTTTGATATGTAAATTATAAAATACAAGAACTCATATTGAATTGCATCTCCTTAAGAAATTTGTCAATAAAAATTTTTTTTGCTAAATTTTCTGATTTTCTTCAATATAAACAATATAGAAAAGAGTTGAATTGCTTTGTTTATATTTTTTTGTATTATGAGAAACACATTTTTATATAACATTAATTGTTCTTTTATTTTGGTTATTTAAAATCAGGGACTGTAACTGTTGAGAATTTTATTATTTTCACTTTTATATTTTTTATTGAGTCAAAATACAGTTATTTGATTTTTACTTTTTAGAAGTGAAATAAAAATGTAGAATGAAACAAAATCGCTAAATTGGAAAAAATAATCGATATGGAGAGGGCTAACATAATTCCATTTTTGGGATTTTTCCAAATCGATTATTTTTTTTCAAATTTAGCGTTGTAGAGTTTTGTATACGTATTTAACCATGATTTTGAAAAATTTGAATCTATAATCTTTTAAAATTGGATAAAAAAATATTTGAAAAGTATTTATTTACTAAGTTAATATTTAATTAGCTACAATCGTTAAATTCCCGAAATTTTTTGTTAGATTGTTAATAAGCGGGTTGTACTTTTGTAAAATATTTATTTATATGTAATAAATTCATCTTATTCACACTAAACTTTTTTATTTCAATACTATAGGGGTAGCGAAGCACCCCAGATATACTCTCGTTAATTCAAATAAATAAAAATAAGAAAACCAAAGATTATTTTTTTAATTAAAATCATTCGCAAAACATTTTACTAGTAGTAAATTCCATCGTTAGCAAACACCTTTTTGTTTGTAAAAAATATTTTGCCTGCGCTTGATTTTTTGTACGGTTGTCAATTTATGCCTGGGGTGTTTTGAATTTGTTCTATTTTATATAATGCGTTTGTGTTGATGTTTGTAACACACAGAAAAAACTATCGGACCCCCAACTTAAAGCATATAGAATCACTTTCTGAGTCGATTTAACGATGTCCGTCCGTCCGTCTGGTCGGCTGGCTGGCTGTCCATGTAAACCTTGTGAACAAAGTACAGGTCGCAATTTTAAAGATATCTGATGAAATTTTGCACGAATAAATATTTTGACACAAGGACGAAGGGACATATATACAGTGAAAGCTCCCATAGGCGAACAGCGATCGTCACGCTGATTTTGTCCGTTATCGGGAGATGTCCTCCTATGGGATATGGTACATAATTTTATTTTTACAAGGGGCAATTCAGTACTATATCTTTTTATTTCAACATTCAAGATTGATTGTAATGAATTAACTTATAGATATACATATTCTTATTTATACATATGTATTGTCAACTAAAATGAAAAAGGCTGTAACCACTTAAAAATCAAATGTTGGTTTTATATATTGGATTATAATGTATTTCATGGTCATATCTTCAAAAATTATATCAATATTAACAAAAGTCAAAAGATCGTAAAATTAACTTCATAAACGATACAGTCATAAAATGTTTTCCATTTAAGAACAATTTTATTTGAAAAGCGTTTTATGATTTACCTATTTTTGCATTAAGTTTACGTTTGAAAATTTTTACTTAATAGCTCAATTTTAAAGCAAAAAAAACTAAAAATTGTGTCTTTTTTTTTTCTTTTGCTTCTGCAATAAATTATGTTTTCATGAAATTTATTTTATCGAATTTGTGGCTACAGTTTGCTTCTCTCCGTTTTAATTTTTCGTACGCGAAAACTTAATTTGCTAAAGTTCAGACTTCTTTCAGCATTTTTACTAACGATTTTTTTTCACGAAATTTTAAAAATTAAAAGCATATTGAGGACAAGTTTGACAACAAAGTCATCCACATATGTTGGCATTTAAAAAGAACACGATTAACGTGGGAAAATGCAGTTGGTGGTCTGGCCTAAAATTCTTATTGATGTTACGACTTTTTGGTTTTAGAAAATACCCATCACAAAAAAACCTAGTTTTTTATTCTCCCCCTGTAAATTTATGAAAAGTGATGTTACGTTGTTTTGTACTCACCATCTCTTCCAATTCAATGACTACATTTGAGAAATGTCCCGATGGCCATGATTTCAAACGCCATCTTAGAATAATTTTTTTCTCTGGTACAAGTTCCTCGAAATATCCATGGACGTTACCACCATACAAATTGAATCTACAAAATTAATTGCAACATTTTATTATTTTAATTTGTTTATATGACAGTCTTAAACAGTGACAATAATTATATAAAAAAATTATTTTTCTTTTTCTACGCATCTTCGGAAGTTACCGTCATTTTACTTAAGCCGCTTGGTTTTTGCCTGTGCAAAATAATAGTAGCAAAATAATAAACATTGGGAAATAGTATTATTGCGTTATTATTTTGAATCCTTTTGGCGTTTAAGTAAATTGTATAGCCGTGTACTATACATACAGTGAAATTTGTCTTTTAAAAAATATTAAAATAGGTGGCACACCAAACAGTGTATTCCTAGCACCCGAACCTTATTGGTAAAAATACTTTCAGAAGGTAAAACATACAAATTTCTTCAAAAAAATTTTGGAATGTTCTCCCGCAGTTATTGCAAAATTCAAAAAATATAATCCAAACCAAGAAACATGAACTCGCAAGTAAAAAAATATTCCAAGTGACTCTACGCGTACAAAACGAATGGTTAACTCAAACTCATTTGTGAAATCCACTAAAGTAAAACAGGACTTAGAGCTAAAAGTTGATGCGTCAACTATTTCTTGACATCTCCCAAAACAAAATCTGTAAGCAAGATTTCAAAAGAAAACCCCATTACTAAATTACAGACAGGCACGCAATCGCCCTTATTTCGCGATACTTTACTCCGACTGTCCCCATACGAAATGGCGCACATTCCTATGCACAACGCATCCAAAATAGTTATTTTTGGTGCATACGGGACGCATGGGACAAGAATATATGTGACGGGACCAAATAACAAATAATATAACCCAAAATTTGTTTAAGTCCGTCAAGCACTGTGGCGGGAAAATTAACATTTGGGGATGTTTTTAATATAATGGTCCATAGTTTGGATAAGAGGTAACATGGATACCAAAAGGAATGTGGAAATAGTAAGAACATTCATGTTGTCTTATTCAGAGCAGAATTTGCCACTCAAATGGGTGTTTTAGCAGGAAAATGTTCGTAAGAAACGACCAAATTGACAAAAAGAAATGCTTTTCCGAAAATAAAAGTGATGATTTAAAGTGACCGACTTTGTCACCATATCTGATCTGCATTGAAAATCTTTGGGAAGATGTCAAAGATGATCTTTTTAAAAAGAAACCGGGAAATTTGCAGGAATTATGGACGCCAGAGCAGTCAGCTTTGAAAAATATTCCCATTGAGAGGACGAGGGGTTATTAGTGGAGTCAGTGCCCGCCGCTGTCAAAGCCAATAAGGTTTAATCCACAAAATATTAATATGTATAAACAAAATATGACGAATTTAAATCTACATTAAACATTAGTCCGATATTATTGAAAAAAATTATATTTACATAACCTTTAATCCCTTCATATATTGCGTTTCAATCGGCTAGGTAGTTTCGGAGTTATAATAAAAAATGAAACAAAAAATATATTTTTTTCGTGAAAATAGCAAGTTTTTTTATTTAAAAAAAATCGAAAATGACAAAAACTGTTCTGATTTATTGCTTTATCGTAAATCCACATGTAATAGCAACAAAATGAGATATCGATCATAAAAATCGATTGATTCTTTTCGAATCTAATCGCAATTAAGGGAATTCGCTCATTTTCACAAAATTTTAGTTTTTTGAAAAATTTCTTCAGTTATGTTGTCATAACTCAAAAACAACTTGTCCGATTTTGTTAAACTAAATTTACAAAAATTTTCGCTAACAATATCTTTAAATGATACATACAATTGTTTTTGATGCGATCCAGTTTCAAAGTTATGAAAAAAAATTGTTAGGCAAAAAACATAAACTTAGTAAAAAAATTAAGAAAACAAACGAGAATGTTATATTCGGCTTTACCGAATCTATATACCCACCATCACCTTTTTATATAGGAGGTGGGCGGTAAGGTGGGTGACCACGCCCATTTTTTATTTCTGAGTTTACATTGGTCCTTGAACTACTTGTACAAAATTTTGTTGACATTTCACCTTATATGGGAAGTGGCCGATAAAGTGGGCGGACCACGACAATTTTTGGCTTCCAAGTTTATATCGACCCTTGTACTATTTACAAAAAATTTCGTTGTCGTACATGCTTTTGTTTCAGAAATATTAGCAGAAAAGTATGAAACGGACACCCTGTGTTTCTAGTTTTTAGCCCATAACTTTTTTATTTATTAACCGATTTTGATGGATGGTATTTTGGTTTTGTCATTCCGTATGTAACATATCGAAAAAATCATTTAAAACCCCACAAAGTATATATTTTCTGGGTCCTGGGAGTCTATCTAGGTATCTCCGTCTGTTGAGAGCAGGATAGGGCTCGAACAGGACAACGTAGTAGGATGAAATTTGTCACAAATATTTTTCCTATATAAGATTTATTTGAAATTGAATATGGTCAAAATCAGTTAATAAATAAAAGTGTTATAGGCTAAAAACTAGAAACACAGGGTGTCCGTTTCATACTTTTCTGCTAATATTTCTGAAACAAAAGCATGTACGACTACGAAATTTTGTATAAACAGTATGGGAGTCGATATAGGTTAGGTTAGGTTGAAAAGGGTGGCGTATTCACGCCTCCACCCAGAGACCAAAAAGGTCCATTGTGATCCCTTTGAGAAATAAAGAGAAATTGAAAACAGAACAAGAGAACAAGAGAATAGAAAACTTAGATAAAGAAGAAGAGGAAGAGTGGAACCTAAACCCTAGCAATTAGTTTTGATTGCCCCTAAGCCATCTTATCCCCATTACAAACCCTATGAGATTAGTAAGTCCGTTGCTCGTAACCTCATCTAGTTCATGCAGTGTGTTGCTTCCAAACCACTTCAACCTACGCCGCTGAAGTCCTACGCAATGACAGAGAGTGCGCTCCACTGTCTCTAGCTCGTCTACATCATCGCACGACCTGCAAAAATCTGTCGTGCCAATGTCCCATTTACTCATCATATTCCCTATTGAGAAGTGACCAGTAATAATTCCTACTATGATTCTTATATTACTACGACTCATACCCAGAAGATGTTTCGAATCTGACAGTTTAAGACTAGGCCATAATGCTCTAGATATCCTGCAGTCCGTTCTGTTCCTCCAGGCACGATTCGTGTTGTCCAGAATCCATTCCCTTATGGCCCTAAAGTAGGACCCAATTGGAATTCTAACGAATGTCTCCACGAAAGACCTATCCAGTCCCGTGTCCGTTACCGTTCTGTCGCCCTGCGACCGTTCGTCATCTTTCGTCCGATTTAGATTTTTATTTATAGAGTAAATTTTCGTCCCACGAGTATGCCAGTATAGGGAAAGACCATCTCACGCAGTGACGGCGTGCGCGGACTAGGCTAGCCAACTAGGCTAAAGATTACAACCAAACTTTTACAAAAAAGTTTACATTCTTTTTCTGTTATATAAAAATTTTCTTAAGTAACATATAATTTATATCTTTCTGAAAGATGACAACATAAAATACTCTAAAGGAAAAAAATGTTTAAAAATTGATTTTTGCAGATATTAGGATTCAAAGATAAACATTTTTTAGCCTGCATTGGTAAAGCTTTTTCGTAGATCTCGACTAGCAGAATCCTTCTATATAAAAATCTTTGAAATCGACTAAGGTATAAGGAATCATGATCGTTTTTATCGTTTCATTTACCACTGCACAGTGGGGCCAAAAGCAAAATAAATGGTAATATTTAGATGAAACTTGAAAAATCAGTAGAGGAGGAGCTAGGCTTTCAGTATATTGTTGAGGGTATTGCTGAGGTGTGTAGCTGGAGCACGGACGGCACTACAGTGGGCAAAAGTTGACCACCTCGAGGGTAAAAAACATATCGGGGTTTATAACTTTTACAAATATAAGCCGATTTTAAATATTTTTTTATTTTCGAATTCTCCTAGCCAGGCAATGAAAAGACAAACGTACTATACTAAATTATCTCTCATGGTTTAAAAGATATTTGACTTCAAAAATTTAATTTCTCATTTTTGGCCTTAACTTTTTTGCGATTTTGCCCCATAACTTTAAAACTAAAATTCCAAAAAATTTTTTTAAAAATACGGTGAAATTCTTTATAATTTTCTAAATTATGTTAAATAAAATCTTTTTTAGTCAAATCAAATGTCAAATGCAAATCAAAAATTTAAAAACTGGTAACTTTATATATTTAAATATCTTTTTAAATTTTGCTTTAAAAGTTTAATATTTTTTGGAATTTTCTGAAAGACTGGACCTTAAGAAAACGTGTAAGCGTAATTTTGAAAAGCTCTGAACGTTCACCCTGCATCCAGCAGTAGTCAAAAATGGTCAATTTTGGATGAAAAATATTGTAAAAGAAATTGATTGTTGATTTCGGTACTTCTCTGAATTAAATTAGATAGTTCAATATGTTCTTAAAGGTTTTGCAAAAAATTATGACAGCCTACCGGTAAATTTTTTTGAATAATAAAAATGTTGATCTTTAAAAATACGTAGTAAAATTTTATATATTTTTCTGATCCTTATTTACATTTATCAAATCTTCATTAAATACTTTATAAAATGTGAAAAAATTATTTTGATACCTATTAGCATTTAGAAAACATTCAGGCTCAAATGTATGAAATATGTCCCTGTAAACATAATTTGCATTTGTTTGTTTTGTTTTAAGAATACTGTGCTAAAAATTTTAAAATAGTAAAATTTGATATACATTGTTTTAAAGAAGACACAAATTCCTTTAAAATGATGTATAACATGACTATTGTGATTTTATTACCTTTCTAGTAAATAAATTTCAAATAAGCAAAACGCGAAAAAAATTGTCAGATTTTCATATTTCCTTCAATTTTTGGTAATGCAGAAACAGTGCAAAAACACATGAAAAAACGAAAGATTTTACAATTTCAAACTCTATGCTAATTTCAAATTTATTTACAAGAAACATTGGAAACACATATATCATTTTAAAGGAAATTGTGTCTTCTTTAAAACAATGCATAACAAATTTTACTATTTTAAAATTTTCTTAAAATGTAACATTCAAATACAAATATTTACAGAGACATATTTCAAAAATTTAAACCTGAATATTTTCTAAATGCTTATAGGTATCAAAATAATTTTTGCACATGTTATAAAATATTTAATGAAGAATTGATAAATGTAAAGATCGGAATATACAATTTTACTACATATTTTAAAATGTCAAAATTTTATTATTCAAAATTGCCTCGTGTTACTAAATTTACTAGTAGGCTGTCATAATTTTTTATAAAACATTTAAGAACATATTGATCTAATTTAATTAGCAAAAGTACCGAAATTAATAATCAATTATTTTTGCAGACTCAAAAATTTTAACTTTTCATCCAAAATTGTCCATTTTTGACCACTGCACATGTTATAAAATATTTAATGAAGAATTGATAAATGTAAAGATCGGAATATACAATTTTACTACATATTTTAAAATGTCAAAATTTTATTATTCAAAATGGCCTCGTGTTACTAAATTTACTAGTAGGCTGTCATAATTTTTTATAAAACATTTAAGAACATATTGATCTAATTTAATTAGCAAAAGTACCGAAATTAATAATAAATTATTTTTACAGACTCAAAAATTTTAACTTTTCATCCAAAATTGTCCATTTTTGACCACTGCTGGATGTAGGGTGAACGTTCAGAACTTTTCTAAATTACATTTACACGTTTTCTTAAGGTCCAGTCTTTTAAAAAATATTAAACTTTTTAAACAAAATTAAAAAAAAAAAAAAATGTTGAGACCTGTTTATAAATTTTGACTTTGAACATTGTTTAAATTAGCACAACGCTGCTTAATTTTATTTGATATAAAATTAATTTTTTTATAATGAATTAAAATGAATTGTTATAAATGAATTATTATTATTGTTATTATTATTATAATTATTATTATTATTACTTTATTATTTTTACTTTTATAAAGTACACTTTTAAATTGAATTTGGTTAAGTGTATTATTTAAAGTTGTTAACTCTAATTATAACAATTATAATTATGTGAAACAAAATGAAAAGAAACAATAATTATGTTCTAAAAAGCCTTAGCGGCAATTAAAAAGAAAAATGTAAATCACTTATAAACACAACTCGAAACGGTAAGCATCTCTTGCTTTAATAAACAACACATAAGCAAAAAACTAATTTCTTTGCTTTTTTCATTTATTTTTTCTACTGTTCCCAAAACCCGCACAACATAACTTATAATTTCTCATCTCTGAGAAATTATAAGTTTTTAAGGATTTATTTTCATCCAAAAAATAAATCCAATTTAATACATGGTCCTTCGAACCGGATAGTCCTTCTCCACTAGTGAACTGGTGGAGAAGAATAAAAAATAAAATAAAAATAGTTCAAAGAATTTAAAAATTAAAATTACTGAAACTTTAACTTCAATTTTAAAAGAAAATTGAAAAAAGAATATATAAATAATATTTCTAAATTAAAGTAAATAGAAAAAAAGCTAAAGTATAAAAGTGACAAACATAAACACAAAGTGCATAAATAAAACATATTGTAAATAAATTGCCAAACAATAAAAACAAAACACACAAAATAAAACCCAGTTGCCAAATTTCCCAAAAATTAATAATACAAATTAAAAAAGTTTAAAAGTGCAAAAAAATCCAATAAGGAACTGTAAATTTCTTAAATTTTATAAAATCTCTTTTCTTTAAAAAAATTACTTAAGTGCATAAAATAAAAAACCACCACCATTTAGTCAACGATCAACAACAACAATAAATCATCAAAGAGAATAAACATAGCATACATACATACATACAAATTAATTTATTAGTGATGCTCTTACATGTGTACTCTTAAAAATATTGTGAAAGAAGAAAAGAAAAACAACGGAACAAACAGCACAGTGGGACCAATTAGAAAAAATATTGGTCAAATTTAAAAAGTTAAATGAATATTTTACAATCTAATTATTAGTAAAGGAAATTAATGCTACTAATAAAAAATCAATAAAAAGCAACATTTTACGAACATCGAACGCATAGAAGAGCTACCCTTAAAAAAAAAAAAAAAGTAATAAAAAATATGAAAATAAAACAATTATATTTATTCTCTTAAAAGTATTAATCGGTGATTTACATGGTTTTGTTGTGCATTTATTATTCTTGTAGTTTGTAAAGAGAACATAAAAAAAAAACATTTATCAACAAAATTAATTGCACTCTTAATAATTTTAAAACTTTTTGGAATTTTTTGTGCTCTTATTTTACAATTTTAAAAATAGTGTGATTTATAATTGGCAATTTATGATTATTTATGCTACAGTGGTCACTTAGGAAAAAAATCATAAAATAATTTTTTTTTTTTTTTTTTTGGAAAAATTTTATTTTTGGCAATAATTAAAAAATACATATGTATATAAGCAAGCTCTTGCTCTAAAACAGTGACCGCTAAACAAAATAGTACAAAAATAATTCTTGCGTTTAAGAAGAACGAGGTTTCTTCTGATAAAATTTTTGTTTTATAATAAATAAAACAAAGATAAATATACAAATATTTTACTAATTATATACATCAACGACAAAAATTCTTTGGCAATAAATTTTTTTTTTTTTTTTTTTTTTTTTTGGCATTTAATAATCGACGAAGAAATTATTTAGCAATTTCTTGCTAAAATCACAATCTAATTGTCAAATCATTTAATTAACAAAAAATTTCAGTGACATACTTCAACGATAAAATTAAAAATTATTTAAACAAAAAGAAATTTTTTACTACAAACATAAAATAAAAAAATATTGTTACTAATTTTACATTATTAGTAATCAACAAAAAAATTTTTTCACAATTGACAACTAATAAGAACCAAAAGCTAATATTCCAGTATTAGTAAAATAATTAAATTAATTTTAACTCATTTTATTTTGGAAAATTAAAAATTAAAAAACAAAATTAGCAATTTCTTACAATATTGGGAAAATTTTTTTGTTGCGATCAAAAACTTTAAAAAAAAACTTCAACAAAATTTATATAAAATTTAACATTTATTTATTATATACAAAACATAAATTTTTGAGCGTTACAGATCTCTTTCTCTCTCTAAAGCAATTTCTTGCAACATTTGATAATTTTAATAAAAATCTAAATACAATTTCTTGTAATATTCTCGATCGGCAAATAAATTTTCCGGGTTAAAAAAAAATTAAATTTAAATTTAAATTTCTCAGATAAATTTCAAATTACAGTCCACTTACACAATTTATTATTCAAGATTCCAAACATTCTAATTCGGGGTTTCGGTTTATCAGTAGACTGCAATCTAATTACATCATTTCGTCGAATATCAAGATAATTAATTATAATTTTCTTTTGTTTTTAATTCAATATTGTTTAAAATCCAAATTACAAAGGATTTATTTCTATTTTTCAAATCGAATATCAAGAGAATCAATTTACAATTTTCTCTTGTTTTTAATTCGATATTTTTTTTAAAATCCAAATTACAAAGGATTTATATTTTGCTATTCGAATATCAAGAGAATTAATTTACAATTTTCTCTTGTTTTTTAATTCGATTTTTCTCCGAATCCAAATTACAAAGGATTTACTTCTCTCCGTGCGGAGTCTTTACTTATTTTTACTCCCATCGGACGCGTCCCCAGGTGGCGGATAGGGGGTTCGGATGTAAGGTTTTTGATCCAATTGTAGTCAGTGAGTTGGAGATTATCTACCACCGGTTGCAGATCCCCTAGGCACTGACTATAATCGGATCCTACGCATTACATCTAAACCTAGTAACTCATGAAAGTTCTCGCGGACCAAATAAATCAAGTGCACTTTTAAGATCAAGGTGAGTGGTAGCAGTGCCGAGGATCTGCATGGTTAGTTAGTGCCTAAATAAACTAGTCGCTAACAGCTCCCCTCCAACGCCCATGGCACGGATTGGTTGTAACTTTGAAGCCTAGTCCGCGTATGCCGTCACTGCGAGAGATGGTCTACTTAGAACGTGTATTCTCGTGGGACCAAAATTAGCCAGAAAAAAGAAAATATTAAGGATGTAGAGAAGGTTAGGGCAGATTCAGTAGGAGTTTCGGACACTGACTCTGACCTTGTAGGAGTTCACAGCGACATAATTGCTCAGAAAGAACAGTTATTGAGTGAACTGGCCGAAACGGACGACCTCTTGGGTTCGCCTAAAGACTCTCTTGTGGAGACGGGCGCCACGGAGAAACTGGAGGATCTCTCTCTTGGTTCTGATGAGGAACACGAAATCACTATGATTTCAGTTCACGCTCAGGATCAAGTGAAAGATCTTTCGGTATCCGAAGCGTGATCTGCACGGGTTAGTAAACAGGCGTGCTCAAAATTAGTTCGGCAAGACGCGGTGAGACCTAGTGTAACTCCCGTCGTCGACAGCCGAACAAAGGAGGAGAGAGCAAAGAATGGCGTCAGAGCTTCCTTGATCTATCTGAATAAGATGGCCAAGAAAGATCTGTCGACATTCAGTGGTAGGGATAAGTACCTTATCAAGAGGCATAGGAAGAGTGTTATTAGATTTGAAAAAATCTATGGCTCTACCACTGCTATCTTGGGAATGTCTTATCCCGAGAGACTAAATGCGATGTTTGACATCGTTCCGGAAAGTGCTCTTGATAGTACAGGAACCGTGTCAGGGGTCTCATTGGAGTCCAAAAAAAATGGAAACGATAGCAGCCGACCAACTAAACCAATCACTTCTTCGGAACGATCGGTTGAAACTGGGAAGCTGACTATCATCGCAAAACAGGGGGCTGATCGTAAACCATTCGGAAGTTGTTAACTTCTCTGACTTGTAAAAAGAACCTCGGAAGGGACTTGCGGTTTGCTATAGACCAGGAGTCCCTTAGGAAACTGGAGTCAATGGGGGGAGTTTTTAATTTCGCACTGGACACGATCAGGTTCCGGTATCCGAAATCTGATGGTAACAACGATGCTGCTAGTGGTGCATCACTGTGAAGCAGCCTCAATCTAATTAGCAATGAACCTTACTGACTCCAAAGTGGATGTGGCCTTGATCCAAGAGCCCTGGATCAACAACACCAGTTTATGTGGATTAAGTGTCAAAGGATATACACTTTTCGTACCATCCACTGAGGATAAGGTAAGAACGTGTATACTGGCTAGGAATGAGTTGAAATTTATAAACTTTCATTCTTTCAGCAATGGAGACCTAACGGTCGTACAAAGAGAGGATAGAGACGGAAGAAGTCTCGCATTCGCCTCCGTATATATGCCCTATGATACAACCAACCCACCCGGCGATATGGTGAACAAACTAATGGAGTACGCAAAGAGAAGAGGCATATATCTGGTACACCACTGCCAGTGGGGCAGCGCTGATATAAATAAGAGAGGTGAGTCAGTATTCAACTTTATAACTACTAACAATCTTTTCATCTGCAACAAGGGCAATATGCCCACATTCAGAACTAAGGATAGAGAGGCAGTTATAGATATAACACTGACAAACTTTAGGAGCGATTATGTTTTGAATTGGAGGGTAGATAGTAAATGTTCCTTTGGGATCATAGTAGGATATCCTTTAATTTGAATTTCGCGGGTTCAAAAGGAGAACCATATAGGATTTCCGGTTGGAACTCCTTTAGGGCCATTATGAATAGTGAACTAAACGCCACTCCTGGATGGCAATTGTCATCAGAGAGAGTTTAGTGAAGGATTTCACAGGGAAAGTTAGGAATAGTTATGAACTAACTTGTCCGGTAATATTTCCGGGAAAAAGGAAACAGCCTAAATGGTGGACCAAGGAACTTAGGAACCAAAGGTCAACCGTCAAGAAGCTGTTCAATATGGCGAAATTAACACGTAAGTGTGAGGATTGGAACAGCTATAGGGAAAGTTTTAATAGGTATAAAGCAGACATCAAGAGAGCAAAGAGGGACTCATGGAGGAACTACTGTGAGTCCATCGACTCCGTAAATGAGTTATCCAGATTCTGGCGAATTTTATCCAAGGATCCAAGTGCTCCTGGATATATTCAGCGCGCGGATAGCTCATGGAGGGAGTCTTGCTCTGAGTCTCTGAGTTTACTTATGGAAACTAGTTTTCCAGGCTGTAGGAACTTAGAAGCAGATACACAGTCAGGGGGAATCTTCAGATTCTCAGATTGTATATCTGATAGAGAAATTAGTGAAGCAGTCAGTGACATTGTCTCGATGGATAAGGTAGTATGGGCGGTGAATACCTTTGAACCTTACAAGTCACCTGGTCCAGACGGTATTTTTCCAGCCATGCTTCAGAACATCAACGACACGGCACTAACACTTCTCACGGAGCTTTTTAGTGTATGTCTTATTAGGAGATATATTCCCAGGAGGTGGAGAGAGGTTAAGGTAATCTTCATACCTAAGGCAGGCAAGGCGATCCACTCGAAACCTAAAGATTTCAGACCGATCAGTCTATCGTCTTTTCTACTGAAGACATTAGAGAGACTGATCGATCTTTATCTGAGGACGACAATTGACAACCATATCATCAGCGGGGCTCAACATTCTTATCTGAAGGGTAAATCTGTTGAGAGTGCGCTGCATGATGTGGTGAGTTATATTGAACGTGGCCTACAGTATAGGGAGTATACCTTGGCAGCGTTCCTTGATATAGAAGGAGCTTTTAACAATATTAAGATTGAAGCTATAAGAGAATCACTAGAATCACTATGCGTTCAGAACTTCCTAATCGAATGGATTATCATGCTGAATAGCAGAATAATAAATTCGAACTTGGGAGATGCATGCATAAGGAAGCTAGTGACTAGAGGGACTCCGCAAGGAGGAGTTCTCTCGCCTTTCCTATGGCTCTTAGCCGTCAATGTCATTCTAAGACAATTTGACGCAAGAGGGCGAAAAATCGTTGCCTATGCTGATGACGTTGTTATACTAATCACAGGAAAGTTTCTTTCTACGATCAGCGACGTCATGCAGTTTGAACTTAACGAACTGTCCTCATGGGCTACTAGTAAAGGTTTAGGGGTTAACCCGGAGAAAACGGAGCTAGTTCTTTTCACCAGAAGGTACAAGATTGTGCAGTTTAGGCTACCGGTACTAGGGGGAATTGAACTTAAATTGGCAAACGAAGCAAAATATCTTGGAGTGTTTTTTGATAGTAAACTATCTTGGAAGAGGAATACACAGGAAAGGCTTAAAAGAGGTCTCAACGCCTACTACACATGCAGGAACTCCATAGGTAAAAATTGGGGCCTCAAACCGATGGTAGTAAATTGGATTTACACATCGATAGTGATAGGGACCAATGGCCAGGAAAGGAGAAACTATTCAGTGGAGCATCGGTATTCACTGATGGATCCAAAATGGATATAGGCACTGGTGCAGGTGTTTATCTGTTTGAGGAAAACGTCAGGGAATCGTATAGGCTCTCGGATAGTTGCAGTGTGTTCCAGTCACGGAATTGATAGCAAGGAACATCGAAGAGAATACGGAGGTAACTCTGTATGTAGATAGCCAGGCGGCGCTAAAGGCCCTGAAAGGACATTTTGTCAAGTCTAGGTTAGTTAGCGACTGTAAGAAGGCTCTTAGGAGATTGGTGAGCAATTATCATATTCGATTCTGCTGGGTACCGGGTCATTGCGGGATAATAGGCAATGAGGTAGCCGATGAATTAGCTAGGAACGGCTCAGCTTTGGATGGTGCTGTAAGTGAAAGTGGTGTAAGACCACCTAGCTTTTACTTAAGGTTGATTGGAGAGTGGATTCAGGATAGAACCAATCATGCATGGAATCGTAGAACGGACTGCAGATTGTCAAGGGCCCTTTGGCCTAAACTTGATACAGCAGATACAAATCTACTATTAGGCATGAAAAGGGGAAACCTGAAAACTATGGTAGGTATTCTAACAGGTCATTGTCCTATAGGGGGAATGACAGGGAATTGGGAGATAGGTTCCTCCGGTCTTTGCAGGATGTACGAAGATAATGAGGAGATAGAGACGGTGGAGCATATTTTATGTCACTGTCCATGTCTGCAACTAAGTAGGCAGAAATGGCTAGGCATTCGATTCGTCGACGAATTGGATAGCATATCAAAGATTAATAGGAATCGTCATGAGAATAGGCTGGCTAAGAGAGTGTAGTTGGCTTACAGCGAATGAAATAGGACGGTAATATTTCCTTCTGTCCTAAGTCTTTTCAATTCTTTTCTTGGTCTCAGCTTTCTAATATTTTTCCTTTCTTAATTTTCACTTTAACACCACTACTTCTTTCTCTATCAATTCTTCGAAGGGACTCACAATGGACCTCTAGGTCTCCGAGTGGATGCACAGGAACTCTTCTGAGTACTGTGCAACCCTTCTCTACCTACCTACCATCATAAATCATTCAAAAACCTCAGCCATGTGCAAAGGAACGAAAAACTTAAGTAAATTGCGAATTTCAAAAGTAGAATAATCACAAATTTCGCAAAGAAACTCTGGACCAAGAGATTTGTGGCAAATAAAAAAAACTTTAAAATGTACTTAAATATCTACTAAAACCAAAACCAAATGTCAAATGTTATGTCAAAGAGAAAGTAAGTTCTTTATATCAGTTAACGAAAATACAAAGAATTTAATCTAAAGAAACCGCTTGGATGAGATGCATAAAATATTTGTCAATAAGTTACATAGACTGTTTAAGTTAGATTTGTTGGTAGCTTCTTTTTACTAACAATCAAATATACTATTTTTAACATTGCTAGAATTTATTCTTGCTTCCTTTATTTGCAACTTTGTTGGAAGTATTTTGACATTTATACTAACGAGTAATCCGTTAACGGTGACTTAAAATTATAAATATAAATCTTTCAAAAGGTGTTCCTTCTACGAGGTAACAATTGATTGCAAATAAAAAGAGATCTACGTCTCCACTGAAATTTGAATCTGTTTGTTTTATTTTGTATTTTTACATATTTTGGATTGATGCCCCAACATAGATTTAAACAATGTTATTTTCAATGCAATGATAAGATTTAAACTCTTTTTTTTAACTAGAATACTAATAAAACTTTTTAATACTTCTCATATACCAATTACCAGCAATTTATTGCACCAGATAGTATCGATATAAAATATATTAAATATTATCAGATAGTTTATAAATTTTAAAATGATTTTTCAACTTTTATTCTTCTTTTGGAAAAGAATTTTCTTACTAAATCCTGATTTTTTGATCTTCTAAATTCGCGAAGTAACTCAAACCGTAATTTTAGTAAACGAATTTAAACGTTTTGTATTGCTTTCGATGTTATAGATGATTGTCGACCATAATTAAAGGACTATCAAGGTTTCTGAAAAATTTCATAATACTTTTATTAAAATTTTTCGCGAATTTTATTAAATGTCGAATATTCGAAATTTAAGGCGATTTAACCAATTTTGATATGAAATTTTTCACGAAAATTGCAGTACTTTTATTTTTAAATTGTAATTTATATCAAAAATTACTTTTTTTCAAAGCTTGCATAGATTTTTTGTAATAAATAATGTAAATGGGCTAATTTGCTGTCCCTTGATTTTTATAGGAATATTTTGTTGAACAATATTTTTAAGTAAATTGTTAGTTTATTAGTGCAAGTTTTGGCTGCAATGTACTAAGTACATAATGGTCAATATATTGAATTAATAAAACAATTGAAAACTTTTTTCTAGAAAAAGAATTTTAAAGCTAAAAAAAAATTAAGGTCGGATGGACTAATTAGCTGTATATCAAAACAAAAATTGATCCTGCTTTTGAATGTATGTCATATAATATTATCTATACAATTTTCTAGAAGAAGGAAATTAAAATAAAAAATCCCGGTATCAGAATTTAAAAAAAGAAACCCTATCTACCAAATATGTTTGAAAAATATAATGTAGTTGGTTTCACATACTCGTTGTTATTTGAATATGATGTTTTTCTTTCTCGTTGTATAAAGCCCAAATTACAATAGCGCGTAGTCAGCAGCAGTGTGTGCTGCCATAATCAGCTGATTATTTAGAATGCACCCTCCAACGCCCATGGCACGGGTTGGTTGTAATTCTAGCCTAGTCTGCGCACGCCGTCACTGCGCGAGATGGTCCTTCCCTTTACTGGCATACTCGTGGGACAAAATAGACAAATTCAAAAATTCCTCAAATCGGACACATGATGACGGACAGTCGCAGGGCGACAGGACTGAAACGGACATGAATACGGACGACGATGAGGTGATGATAGGGGTCCAACGTGACATTCTTCTTCAGGAAAGTCAACTGTTGGGCCAGCTTGGGACCAGCGCCCCTGAGGAACTTGAGAATCTTACTCTCGGCTCTGAAGATGAACATGAGATCACTGTGATCTCAGTTCGCGCTCAGAGTCTGGAGAAGAACTCGAATGTTGAGGCGGGGTCTGAGCGGGGGGTTGACTCGACGAACACAGAAGGTCACTCGTCTAACAGTGGTTTAGTTCGGCAAGACGCGGTAATGCTTGATGCAACAACCGACTATGTAAGCCGAACTAAAGAGGAGAAGGCTCGTAGTGGCGCAAGAGCCTCTCTTAACTATCTGCATAAGATAGCCAAGAGAGGCCCTTTGCCACTTACAGGTAAGGATAAGTACCTTACCAGGAAGCATAGGAGGAACGTTAAAAGATTCGAACGAATCTACGGTCCTGTCTGTGCCTCTTTGGGAATGCCTTATCCTGAAGGATTGGATGTGGATGCTGGCAACACTCCAGAGGTGTCTCGTGAGAGTACAGGAGGAAAGCCAACCTCTTCATCAATCCCTACCGGAGCGGAAGTTTCTGGTAGTGGCAAACCGGTCAAACCTGCAGTCCTAGTGAAACAGCAGGTAACGTCTGGTAAGCCAACAACTACCATTAAAATGGCTGGTCATACACCATCCAGCAAACCTGGCAACCAACAAAAAGTTGTCAGGGATGCTAGGTCTGGAGATGATCAGCCATCTACAAGTAAGAGAACTTTACTTTCGAAGTCTGTCAGCTCCAGCAGTGGGGCTGTTCGATCTTCAAATGTTAAGTCCTCTACATCGAAGAACGCTGGTCAAAACCCATCCGGCTCTCTTAAAACTCCTCAGAAGGGTGTGGTTAAGAGAGCTAGGTCTGGCGATGACCAACAACCTTCGATGGCCAAGAAGGTTGTTCACACGCCTAACAGCTCTAGTAAGGGTCACCATAAGGTCATTAAAAGAGCTGTATCAGGAAGTGAACAACCCTCAACATCGAAAAGAGCGAAGGAATCAGGCAACCAAGGCAGAGACTTCAGATTCGCAGTGGATCAGGAGTCTCTGAAGAAGCTGGAGTCACTGGGGGGAGTTGTCAATTTCGGTCTTGGGGTGATCAGATTTAGGTACAACAAAAAGGCTGTCAGTGGTGCAAATTAACTTGCATCACTGTGAGGCAGCCTCAGCCGAACTGACAAGACTCCTCATTGACTCCAAAGTGGACGTGGCCCTCATACAGGAACCCTGGATTAACAACACCAGGGTATGTGGTCTGAGGGTCACGGGGTACAACCTGTTCATACCATCCACAACGGAAAAGGTACGAACATGTATATTGGCTAGGAATAATCTGAATATTAATTTTCTTCATTCTTTTAGCAATGGGGACCTTACAGTCGTCCAACAGGAAGCCGCAGGAGGTCGCGAGCTTATAATGGCGGCTGTGTACATGCCGTGCGAGGCAGCCGATCCACCAGGTATCGCTCTGCAGCAGCTGGCGGAGCACGCTAGGAGGAGAGGCGCGTACATGGTCTTGGGATGTGATGCGAATGCTCACCACTATCAATGGGGAAGCAGGGACATCAACAAGAGAGGTGAGTTGGTATTCGATTTTATAACTTGTTATGATCTACACATCTGTAATAGGGGTAATACTCCTACGTTCAGAACGAAGGATAGGGAAACAGTTATAGATGTAACGCTAGCTAACCGTGGGGGAAATTATGTTATGGATTGGAGAGTAGTGTTGAATTATTCTTTTTCTGATCACAGCATGATATCTTTTAGTCTCAACTTTGAGAAAGCGAGGGAGCAGCCCTATAGGAACTCGAGAAGGACAGATTGGAAGTCCTTTAGGAGGTCAGTCTGTAGGGACCTTAGGGATACTGAGGACTGGAGAAATTCAGTTGAGGGTATCGAGTTGGTAGTGAATAATTTCACAGATGTCATTAGGAATAGTTTTGTGCTCAATTGTCCAGTGATTTATCCGGGCAAAAGGAAACAGCAGAAATGGTGGACTAAGGAACTCAGGGACCAGCGGTCTACAGTTAGGAAGCTGTTTAATAGGGCCAAACTAACGAGGAGCGATGATGATTGGAATAGCTATAGGGATAGTTTCTCTAAGTATAAGAAGGACATTAGAAGAGCGAAACGGACTTCATGGGTAAATTTCTGTGAATCTGTGAACTCTGTTAACGAGTTATCTAGGTTCAGGCGAGTATTGTCCAAGGACCCAGTGGCACCTGGATACATACAACGTGCGGATAACTCGTGGACAGAGTCTAGCTCAGAGTCCCTCAGTTTACTTATGGAGACTCATTTTCCAGGCTGTAAGGATTTAGAATCTGAAGGAGGGGCAGGTAGCGTCAGTGATAACCTACAACCCGATTCAGATGCTGGGGATACCGATGTGATAAGGGGGATGATCACTAGAGACAAAGTAGCATGGGCGGTAAATTCATTCGAGCCATATAAATCTCCGGGCCCGGATGGAATATTTCCGGCCATGTTACAAAATGTCGATGAAAGGGCCATCTCTCTATTGACGGAGGTTTTTATGGAATGTCTTAGAATGAGGTATATTCCAAGAGGGTGGAGAGAGGTAAGGGTCATTTTCATACCCAAAGCGGGTAAGACGACTCACTCAAAGCCCAAGGATTACAGACCGATCAGCCTATCGTCTTTTCTATTGAAGACACTAGAAAGACTGATCGATCTTCATCTTAGGACTGGTATAGGAACTCAGGTCATTAGCGAGTCTCAACATGCTTATCTTAAAGGTAAGTCCGTTGAGAGTGCTCTGCATGACGTTGTGAGTTATATTGAGCGGGGTCTGCTGCAGAGGGAATATACCATGGCAGCTTTTCTCGATATAGAGGGGGCCTTTAATAATATCACGATAGAGGCTATTGAGAAATCACTTGTTTCGCTGAATATAAGTAAACTTCTTGTTGAGTGGATAACTCTGATGCTTAGCAGCAGAGTCATCAACTCAAGCATGGGAGGCACTTGTATAAGGAAACTCGTGACTAGGGGCACACCGCAAGGGGGGTTCTTTCTCCATTACTGTGGCTCTTGGCCGTGAACGTCATTTTAAGACAGTTTGATGCTAAGGGACGGAAAATTGTGGCCTACGCCGATGACGTTTTTTACTGGTCACTGGTAAGTTCTTATCTACGATCAGTGAGGTCATGCAGACAGGTCTACGTGATCTGTCCCTTTGGGCCAACAGTAAGGGATTAGGTGTTAACCCCGAAAAACGGAACTAGTTTTATTCACTAGGAAATATAAGGTAGAGCATTTTATCTTACCGATATTGAATGGAATTGAGCTTGCATTGTCAAGTGAGGCCAAATACCTGGGTGTGTACTTGGACAGTAAATTGTCTTGGAGGAGAAACACCCAGGAGAAGGTCAAGAAGGGACTCATTGCCTATTACACCTGCAGGAACTCTATAGGTAAGAATTGGGGTCTTAGGCCGCAAGTTGTATACTGGATTTACACTTCGGTTGTAAGACCGATTCTTACTTATGGCTGTACAGTCTGGTGGGAGGTATTGGGTAAAGGAACGTATAGGAACCTTCTCTCTAAAGTTCAGAGGTGTGCTTCAATTGGCATCTCAGGAGCCAGGAGAAGTACACCTCAGGCGGCGTTGGATATCATCCTCCACCTTATTCCAATTGAGGAATTTGTGAGGGGTATGGCTATCCGCGGCCTATTTAGATTGAAGGAGCTGGGACTATTAGGTACCTCTAGAGCGGGGCATATCAGCATACTAGATGAAGTCCAAATCAACGGTCGGACACTATCCTTGGCTGAACCAACGGATTATGTCGGGACCACGATTGACTTCGGTGCTACTCCCGTTTTGGCATTACCTAACAGGGACCTCTGGGTGGGAGCAGAAAAGCTCTACGGAGGGTGTGCGGTCTTCACGGACGGTTCGAAGATGGAAGTTGACACTGGTGCAGGTGTATACTTTTTGGGAACTAATATCAGACGAAGCTACAAATTGTCTGACAATTGTAGTGTCTTTCAGGCGGAGATTCTTGGTATCTACCCAGCAAAAACTTCGCCTACTAAATAATGTGATTTGTAAGCGAAATCGGTATGAAAAACAGCTTCCATTTTTAGTGCTATAACTGATGAATTTTGTTCGAGATGTCCAAAATTAAATAAGTTTTTATTTGGGTTCCAAAAGAGTTGTTTTGGATGCTGATTTTTTTTTTTTTTTACGTACAAAAAAATAAAAAAAATAAAAAAAAAAAACATTTGGCTCGGTTGAGATTTGAACCCACGCATCGGCATACTGGTTGTGTTTGTTAGTCTGCCGTCTTACTCGATACACCACAACCGACTTATGTTTTTATGTGCTAAAATGTGGTTTTCATATAGGGAAATAAATAAACTCAATTTATCTATAAAAAAATATAAATAAATATTTGCGTCAAGTGGGGGTTGAACTCTCTTTGAATTTAAGTACGCTTTTTTATAGTTAGGCGCTCTAGACAACTGAGCCACGTAAAAATCAAATTACTTTCATATTTACTAAATATTAGTTATTGAAGTACTATTAGGTAATGCTGCGGGTGGCGAATAAGGCTACATTTAGAGTATTCATTTTACTCGACTTTTTCATTGTTCGAATAATCAAATAACTCGAAAATGCAGTTTTTAAGTTACTCGAATAATCGAGTAAAACTTTTAAGTTACTCGAGTTATTCGAGTAAATTATGCCTTAAAATTTTACTCGTTTTTCAATGATAATTAAAAAATTAAACAAAAATATAGCTTAAAACAAGAAATAGTCTTTCGAAAATAATATATAATTAAAATTTGCGTAAATATTTATGAATATTTGTCTTTTTTGATTATTATGTCTAACCATTTTGGTGTATTAATTCGAACAAAATTTTATATTAAAGTGAGGTTAAATTAATGGAAATTTTCTATACTTTCGATAACAATTTAATGTTGAGTTTTTAACCACTTTGAAATAATTAGCGATTTTGTCTCACTTTTCAATTTGGACACATACTAATTAATCTATGTGCTACACAGAGGTTTTCAGTTATATTCAAAATACTTATATATACAATATTTGGGAATGTTTTACCCATATACTACGATGACTAATCGCCAGACATAGACAATTAAATTAAATATTAGACAGTCATTTAATAATATACAACTGTATATAGTTTTTAAGATAATTTACTCTTATCTATTTTGTCCAAAAATGTTTCGCAACTCTTAATTTCCTAACAATACCGGTGTAAAAGTATAGAAAATTCTTTATAAATTCTATAAAATTGTGTAGTAAATTAGTCATATATACAGTAAGTTAGAACTTACAACTTTTCTCCATTTAATAGACAAATTTATTGTAAATTTAAAATATATAATTCTTTCTCCCAAATGTACGCGTAAGAATTATAATTGGCTCTATTATGA
The DNA here is from genome assembly GCA_951394005.1 of Protophormia terraenovae. Lineage (NCBI taxonomy): Eukaryota > Metazoa > Arthropoda > Insecta > Diptera > Calliphoridae > Protophormia > Protophormia terraenovae. Next base: position 76,704,516 of record OX596077.1, read on the forward strand.
AATTAACGATAACTTTTACCCATAATGTTCAATATTTTATTTTTTCTTTCTGCCTATTTTTGATTCCATCTAAGCCATCAACATCATATCCTCCACACCAGACTGAGAATTTATTGATATGTTTTTGTTTTTGTAAATCAAGTTTAAAATCCTCTAATTTATTTCTTATAAAACATTTAATATAATAAGGAGGATCCGTTTTCTTTATCCTTCTCAAATTATTAAAATTATAAAAAATTATTTGAACTTTGCATTACAATTTTTTAAAGCGACGTTTGTATTTTTGTGATCGAAACGACCTTTAATTACGTGCTGTAATTTAGTCATATATTCGGTTCTTTTACTAAATATAAATTTTTTTTAATAAACTTCCGAATTGTGGTGCCACTTTTAGATTCTATAAACATCCTATGAAAATTTTGAAACATTTGGGGGATTCACAAAGTGTGCTATCATGTCGTATTGTCATAATGTCATAAAATTTTACAAAGGAAAAACAATAACAATATTTTGTATACATTGAAATATTTTACGACATATGACAATACGACATGATAGCACACTTTGTGAATCCCCCAATTGTTTTCAAGCTAAATTTTTTAAAAAATTTAAACATCCTAAAAAATAGTTAAGAAAGGAACTATTTAAAATATTTTTTTACTCGAATTATTCGATTAATCGGCATAATTTTCTCGAATAAATTTTTACTCGAAATTCTTGATTTTAATTTAATCGAACCAATATTTGATTTTAATTTGACGATTAATCGAGCAAACAATATTCGAGTGAATACCCTAGCTACATCGTAATGCATACATGAAGCTGTTGCTTTTCAAAATAGAAGCTAAGTTTTTGCTGGGTATAAGGCTCTAGGCTTGATTGAGGGGAATGTTGAACGAGGGTCTGAGATTACTATATATGTTGATAGTCAGGCAGCGTTATTGGCCCTGACTAGTCTGTTTGTTAGGTCCAGATTGGTACTTGAGTGCAGGAAGGAATTGAGAAGGTTAATGGATTCCTATATGATTAGACTCTGTTGGGTCCCTGGTCACTGTGACATTCATGGCAACGAAATAGCTGATGAGCTAGCTCGCAGTGGCTCGGAGGTGGATAGGTCTTTCATAGAGTCATCTGTTAAGATTCCAATTGGGTCCTTCTTTAGGGCCATAAGGGAATGGACTCTGGACAACACGAATCGAGTCTGGAATGATAGATCGGACTGCAAAGTTTCTAGGGCGCTATGGCCTAGCTTACGGCAGATTCAAAGCATCTTCTAGGCATGAGTCGTGGTAGTCTTAGAGTTATAATAGGCATGGTTACGGGTCATTTCTCAATAGGGAACATGATGAGTAAGTGGGACATTGGCACATCAGATTTCTGTAGAACGTGAGATGATGTTGAGGAGCTAGAGACAGTGGAGCACATACTCTGTGTAGGGCTTCAGCGAAATAGGTTGAGGTGGTTTGGAAGCCACACACTACATGAACTAGGTGAGGTTAATGGTAAAGGACTTGTCAACCTCATAGGGTTTTTTGTAATGGGAATAAAGTGGCTTAGGAACAATCACAACTGATTGTTTGGGTATAGGTTCCACACTTTTCTTCTTTCCTTTTCTCTTATATTTTTTAACTTATCTTCGTATATCTATTTCTCTCTCTCTTTCATAAAGGGATCACAATGGGCCGTTCAGCCTCTGGGTGTAGGCGTGAATACGCCACCCTTTTTAACCTAACCTATAGTGTTGATTACATTTGGTCAGCAGCAGTTTGCAGTGCTGTTTCATTTAGCCCTGTTTCTAAATTCACTGCGCTGCATTCAGATTGAGAGCGAGACAAAGAGAGTGAGCAAATAAATGAGAGGCTAAAATACACAAATAGAACGAAGCTAGATGGTGGTTGTAAATTGTGGCTGCCTACGCTGAATTATAATTATAACGGCAGCAACATGTTGTGCTGACAGTGATCAGCTGATAATTTCTGCTGATACTGTTGCTGACTACGCGCTATTGTAATTTGGGCTTAAATCACTACGATAGCTACTGCGCAAAAGTGTTAAATTAACCATATGATTCGAAAGTGCTTTTTTGACATATGCCATTGGTTTCCTGTCTGTGTAGTCTGTGGTTTATTGGGAAATATTAACACATTATAATGCATATCAGAGAAGCAAGCCGTATCGGCTTCACCGGCGGCTAAGCCGATGAATTTTTACGAGCCGCGCCGCCACCGATATCATCGGCTCATCGGCGGCTTATTTTCCAGCCGTTTAAATCCGCTAAGTCGACAATTTTACATACTAACATTATTATTACGTTCATACGCACGATTAATGCAAATTATAATAAAATGTAAATAAATAACTTACTGTTTATACGCAAAATGCACTAAGAAATATATTTCTTTATTTATCTTGCCAAATGGGAAAAGTACAGTTATTATCATCAAAGGATTAGTTACTAACTCGCAGATAAAATACTAGGCTCACCGTTTATACGCTAAAATTTTCATATCAAATGTTTAATTTATAAAACATTAATAGCATAAAAAAACTTTTTAATTAAAAATGCTAGGCCCTTTCGTTATGTTTTCAATAAATCGTATTGAATTATAATAGGTTTTAATTTATTTATCGATAATTTAAACAATACAACCAAAAAGAAACAAAGATAATCTTTATAATCTTAACGATCGTATAAGCCTGGCTCCGTTAGGATTTGTAGGACGAAAATCTTTATAAATAACTATAATTTTAATTTTCTACCATGTCTGGGAACTTCAGAAAGCTCTGGAAAGAGAAAATTTATCAGAAAATGACACATAAGTGAGGTTATTTCCGCTCCCTGATAAACATTTTTAAAATCAGGCTCCCTTAGGATTCATAGGATGCAAAGTTACATATGTAAGTCAAATTTTAATCTTCTATGTCGTCTGGGAGCTTCAGAAAGCTCTGGAAAATAAAAATTCTTAGCAAATTATAAATATATATAGATAATACCTCCTTTTAGACAGTACATGGAAGCAACTTAAAGCAGTTTTATATTCGATATATCAGGTGTAAAATTCTATTTTCTTTTAATATGTTCACATGTTTTTGAAAAACGAGTCGTTTTCTTAAAAAACGCAAACAAATTGACTTGTTTTTTCATATATTTCAAAGCCAGAAAACATCTCGATTCGAGTTGTTTAATAACACAATAAAAACATACTAAATTTTCACACAGGGAAGAAATTTGTAGTATTTTTAGTACATAGAAAATTGTTGAAAAAGGAAATCCGTAAAAATTGTCAAACAGTTTAAAAATTAAAAATTATGAATGAAATTAATATTTGTTCATAAATTTTATTTCTTTAAAAAATTTAATTTTTTCAATTAGAAAGTGTTTTTGTGTGAAATCTTTATTTAAACAAAAATTTTTAAAAATATTTTGGCAAAAGAAAACCAGGCCAAAAGGAAAAACAATAAAATGATATGTGAACAGTGATGTTTAAACTCATTGTGTTTTTCAAAAAACAAGTCGAACACGAATATGTGAGAACATAATATAAGATATTTAATGAAATTATATATTACCAGGGAAACCACAAATATGCAATTGCATGTTTATTCCTGGACGTTGAATGAATCCAACGATTAAATAGTTATCCGTTTCAGAACAAATCATTTTGGCATCGATTTGTTAGTGCATATTTTACTCTTAACGACATATTTTTGCATTTGTTATTATCATAGCTGTAACTTATAAATGAAATAAAAAATAAAAATACTTTTTATTTCATTTCTATTTCTTATTTCTAATTAAAAAATATTCGTTAATCAATCTATTATCTTTTGAATAAAAATATTAAGGATTTCTATTTATACTAAAACAATTGAATTTATTATAAATTTGTATCTGATTGAACAAAAAAAATTAAAAATTAAAATATTTTATTTAACCAAAAGAAAAACAAATATATTTTTATAAGAAGATAATCAAAAGTTTTTTATTTGACTATTTTAAAGTTTACTAATATTCATATGTATTTTATTTAAATAAAAAAAATTCAACAAATTTTTCTGATTTTTATTCAAAAACTTTATATTCAAATAGAAACATTTAAAATAAATATTTTTATTATTTTATTCAACAAAAACTCCAAAAAATAAAAACATTCAGCCTCAAAAGGCTTGAATAACAAAAAATTATAAAATTTTTTCAAATATTCAAGTATAAAAAAAATATTTTCCTTATTTTTCTTTTTCAAAGTAAATTTAAAACTATTCAAACAAATTCATGTTGAATAAAAATATTCAAAAGTTTTCTATGAATAAAAAAAATTTAATGTTTTAAAACAGATATTATTTTATTTTTAAAATGGAAAATAAAATAAAGAACAATTGTATTCAAACTAAAGAAATAAAATATATTTTAAAATTAGTTAAAGACTTAAGAATTTGATTTATATTTTATAAATTTATATTCGAATACTTTTGTGGAAATATTATTTTATCTAACTTGTTAACAAATGGAATAATATTTAAATAATTTTTATTCAAATTAATTTCAAGTAATTGAAAATCATATTACAAAGAGTATAAAATAATTTTAAAGAAATTTATTTCTAAAAATATGAATAAAATATTAAAATAATTTATTTTTAACAAATATTTTGATTGAAAATATTCACAATGAACAGCTATGGTTATTATTAGGTCATATTTAACCCTTTTAGATCATATTTTGATATTATAAGATAAAAATAATTTAAAATAAAATAATAATAGAAATAAATTCGACTGAGCCGAAAAAAATCATAAGCCGGTGGAAAATCGGCGCGCAGCCGATTAAATAATAGTCGGCTTGCTTCTCTGATGCATATGTATGTTTAATAGAAAAATGCATTACGTTTAATACAAGTATTGGTCCACAATTAGCCACAGGCTGTATCATAAATAATTATTTTAGTAGTTTTTATTCGGTTTTCAATAAAAACTAGATGAAAGTGGTTTTTGATTTGTATGGAAAAACAAAAGAAATTCATGTAGTTTTTTAATCAAAAACCGAATTAGGCCAAAAACTACTAGTTTTTGTTCGGTGTAAATGGCATATAATTTAAATTTAAAAACAATTAATTGTTTTTGTTTTTTTGTCATAGTTAAATAACACAGGACAACAAAATGGCAAACTAAATTTATATCTGGAATAAGTCTACAATATTATTATTCCTTAGGCTTGATATAGTGTAGAAAGTTAAATGAAAAAATTCCATCACGTCACATTTTTACCCCATTGAGAACCAAAGAAAATTTGTTTGCTTGAGAAGTTTTTAGGTTAAAAAATTTTCCAAGTAATAGGTAGAGGAAATTTTTCACACATGTTTTAGAGGCAAGAGATGGGGCTACAAAAATGTAGTACTAGTGAAGTCTCTAACTTCTCACACATAGCCACTAGAAGTCGTTAAAGTTGTAAAAATCAAGTATTTCTCAATTAACACTCATGAAACTATGGAAAAATGAGGGCTAAGCAGTGGGTGTATAGAGGAAATTTGTATTTCCTCTATACACCATGAAACATTTCCATCACATAATTTTGACCAAATGAAATATGTACCTCTTATAAATTTTTAGGTTATATAATTTTCTGGGTAATAGATAGAGCAAATTATGGATCCGTATTTTATAGAGAATTCCTTCAATAAAACAAAAGTGTAGAATATGCCATGTCGCTAACATGCCCTCCATAGCACCTACAAGACTTTAGTTTCTAAAAGCACTGAAAAAATGGGAAAAATATGCGAAGAACAATGGGAGCTTTTGCACCAACATGTTTTTACTGAGAGATTTTATCAAACACATATGGAATCCTAATTTGGTGACAGATTTTTACAGCTTCTTAATATGAGAAAAAAATTATAAATAGTACATTCTTAAATCCTAATTAAATAATAATAAATTTTTCAATGAAGTTTAAAATAAAAACATTATCAGCCTTATTCATAATCATTTTTAACAGTTTATAAAAGGTTTTATTAAAGGTTAATAAGAAATTTTGAAAATTTTTTATTCATAACCACTTTTTTGTTTTATAAAATTTAAAAATTTGATTGTTGGTGAGAACCTACTTTAACAGATTGATAAACAAATTTTTAGAAATATATTACTTTTTTTAGCAAATTGAATGCATTTACAAAAAAGTTTTGCATAGTTTTAAATATATTACTTTATATTTAGGTCTTATTGCACAGTTCTATAGAGTGGGATTTATAACTGCATTAAAATCTTTTTCACAGACTCACGATAGTAATTAGATATACTACTGTCATATCATTCTGGTGCATAAAATACATATGGAACTATATTTTGCAAACAAATTTGAAGTATATATATTATATATTTACAAACATTTCGTTCGAAAAATTCACAGTATATTTGTGCGAAACATCAACGTTCTTTTAGCTTTTTAAGAGTAAGACCAAATGGACTTGTGCTTTGCTTGTTGCTAAAACCAAAAAGGTTCGTATTATTTTAAACCAACCACCAAAAAGATCTAGTTACTATCTGGCCAAATACTACGAAATTAAGTGACCGTGGCATATCTAGTTGATACTTTTTCACTGAAACATTGAGATTTTGAATAAATAGTTAATAATTATCAAAATGAAGAGTGGATGTGGTCCACCTACCTTCCATATAATTCTTCATTGAGTTCTACTTGTTATTGGATCTATTAAAATTGCATATATTAATTGGTAAAAGTGTTAGTAGAAATGCTTATAGTCTAAACAGACTCGTAATAAAATATTCAATCAGCTTCCATAAATTTTAAAGGTGTTTGTTATTTGCCAGTAATGAAAAAGTGCTAATAGCTCCATATGCAAAGTGGAATGTGTGAGTGTTGTGTTTAATGAAATAATTGGATTTACAATAATTTCATAATTGCAATCACTGTACCTTTTTTAAAAATAAATACTTGAAAATATATAGGTCTACCAGCAATGCAATTTGTTGATTTAAATTTGCGCTTTGAAAGGCCATGAATCCCTTTGCTTCCATAAGCTATTAAATTGTGAAAGCATTGGGCATATTTTCTAAAAAAAAAAAAAAATGTTTATATTTTTTTTTTTTTTTTTTTTTTTTTATTATTATTATTATTTATTATTTTATTTAATCATTTGTAATTAAAAAGCCCAGTTGGCCAATAATGAAATTACAATAGTTCCACTATCATTAAGTTCCACACAATTATATAATATAATATTAATAAAAATTAATTTAAGAACAATTATGATAATTTTTTTTTCTTTTTTTGCATTCCCAATTCTTTTTATAATTTTATTTATTATTTATTTATTTTTATTTATATTATTTTTATTTATTTTTTATTTATTTTTATATTTTTTGTAAAAAAAAAATGAAATAAAAGAAAAACTTAAAATTTTTCTTTTAATTACAAATAAATTATTTTTTTTATGTGCTTAACAGTTTCAAAGTTATTTAAAATAAGTGTCAAAGAAAAAAAATCAATATTTTATTTATCATTAATAGAAAAATGAGAGAAAATAAACATGCATTGCCAGAACAAAACAAAAACTGTTTAATAGTTATTGAACAGTTTTTAATACATTATGAATAATATTCATTTTATAAGAAGTTAATAGTCGAATTCGTAACGTTTTCATCTTGCTTCTTCAGCTCAAATACGTTTTCATAAATTCGAAAAATATTGAAAATGCTTTTTAAAAAAAAAATTAAAATCAATTCCACTTGACTATTTTTATGTGGATTGAAAACGAAAAATCTTTTCGTTTTTCGTCTTCTGTAGAAGCTTAATACGATTTCAATTTCACTTTCGGACAAAATTGTGTTCTTTGACATACCTGAATATCTATTTTGTACAATAAACCTAAAATAAGAATTTATTATGAATAAGACCGTATATATTTTAAAATTTTGACGTCATGGAAATGGTTTATTTAACTTTCTACACTGTATTTAGTATAAGGAGTTAAAATTAGGCCAAATTATTCACGATATATTTTTCTTATAATTTTTTGTTAACTGTTATTTAAATTTGGATTTTTATTTTTTCATACTTTTGATGGATACACATTTTCCGTCAGTGTGATTTTAAAAATTTTACCATTTTTGATATCTATGGTCTTTTGTATGTTATATGAAATACAAATTTCCCATCTACACCCACTCCTTACCCCTCATTTTTCATTGGTTTCATGAGGTTTAATTGAGAAATTCTTAGTTTTTACGACTTTATAGACATCTAGGGGCTATGTATGATAAGTAAGAGACCTCACTAGTACTACATTTTTATATCCCCATGTCTTGGCTATACAACATGACTAACTTATCTGCTCTACCTATTAATGGGAAAATATTATAACCTAAAAACTTATCATGAAACCATATTTTCTTTGGTACTCAATGGGTTAAAAATGTGACGTGAAAACCGATTGGAATGACTATACCTGCAATATCTGCAACATGATTTTCCAGATACTTTTTAGTGTTGACCTGTGTAATTAAAGATATTCGGTCTTATTCATAATAAATTCTTATTTTACGTTTATTGTACAAAATAGATATTAAACTGTTTTCCCTTATTAACTTCTTATAAAAAATATTATTCATAATGTATTAAAAACAGTTCAATAACTATTAAATAGCTTTTGTTTTGTTCTGGCAATGCTGTGTTTATTTTCTCTCCATTTTCTATTAGTGATAAATAAAATATTGAAAATTTACTCGTAACTTAAAATATTTTAGTTTTTCTTTTATTTCATGTCTTTTTTATACAAAAATATATTAATTTTTGTTAGAATACGTGTCCAGAGCTTTAACAATTTAACAGCTTATGGAGGTAAAGGATAAATGGTCTTTTTGGTATATTAATTTGTAAGATATTTTAAATACTCGAATAATTAGTTTGTTTTGTTTTTATGTACATCACCAATTTCCTATTTTGTTTATAATTAGTTTTTTTCATATTTTTTGAATTATTTAAAAAAACCTTTCTAAGTCTATCTACTGACCACCGGATGAAATCATAATGAAAGGAAATGGGATGGTTCAATGCCTGAATTCTGAAATTTAATATATAAAGCGTTATGTCTTTGAAAAAACGGGAATTTTACACATGCTTAAATAAAATGCGCGAATTTAAATCAACGAATTGCATTGCTGGTATACCTACATATTTTCAAGTATCGGAACAGTAATTGCAATTAGGAAATTATTATGCAATTATTTCATTAAACACAACACTTACATACTCCACTTTGTAGATGGAGTTATTAGCACTTTTTCATTAGTGGCAAATAACAAACATTTTCAAAATTGATGGAAGCTCATTGAATATTTTATTACGGGACTTTTTAAACTGTAATCACGTTAATTTTATCAATTAATATATGCACTTTTATTCGATACAATAACAAGTAGAATACTATGAAAAATTTTGTGGAAGATATGCGGATTACACCCACTTTTAATTTTCATGATTTCGTTGATCCTTGACTTTTTATAGAAAATTTCGATGGCTTTTGTTTAAGAGATATCGGCGTAAAAGTATCAACTAGAGATACGATGGACAATTTTTGTTCCAGTATTTGGCCCGATAGTAGATAAGTTTTTTTGATGGCGGGTTTAAAATTATACGAACTTTTTTGGCTTTAGCAAAAAACAAAACACAAATCCATTTGGTCTTACTCTTAATAAGCTAAAAGAACATTGATGCTTTGTTTGGACAAATATAATGTGCAGATATACTTTAAATTTGTTTGGAAAATATTTTTTCATATGTATTTAATGCAACTGTAAGAAATAGCAGTAATATTTGAAACAATATTCTAATTACTATCCGGAGTCTGTGTAAAATATTTTATGCAGTTATTTGTAAATTTTACTTTATGGAACTGTGCCTAAATGTAAAGTAATATGTTTAAAATATGCAAAACTTTTTTTATAAATACATTCAATTTGCTAAAAAAGTAATATATTTCTAAAAATTTGTTTTATTAAACTGTTAAAGTAGGTTCTCACCAACAATAAATTTTTTAAATTTTATACAGTTTTATTAAATGCTTATGAAACAAAAAAGTGATTATGAATAATAAATTTTCAAAAATACATTCAATTTGCTAAAAAAGTAATATATTTCTAAAAATTTGTTTTATTAAACTGTTAAAGTAGGTTCTCACCAACAATAAATTTTTTAAATTTTATACAGTTTTATTAAATGCTTATGAAACAAAAAAGTGATTATGAATAATAAATTTTAAAAATTTCTTATTAACCTTTAATAAAACCTTTTATAAACTGTTCAAAATGATTATGAATAAGGCTGTTACGGTCTTATTCATAATAATTTCTTATTTTTGGTTTGTTGTACAAAGTAGATATTAAACTGTTTTCCCTTATTAACTTCTTATAAAAAACATTATTCATAATGTATTAAAAACAGTTTAATAACTATTAAACAGCTTTTGTTTTGTTCTGGCAATGCTATGTTTATTTCCTCTCAATTTTTTATTAGTGTTAAATAAAATACTGAAAATTTATTCGTAATTTAAAAAACATTTTAGTTTTTATTTTATTTCCTGTATTTTTTTACAAAAAATATTAAATTAGAAAATGTGCAATGCTTTAACAACTTATGGAGCTTATGGAGGCAGTGGGATAAATGGCCTTTTTGGTATATTAATTTGTGGAAAATTTTAAATACTCGAATAATTAATTTGTTTTGATTTTATATACATCACCAACTTCCTATTTTGTTTTTAATTATTTTTTTTTTTATATTTTTTGAATTATTTAAATAAAGTATATCTACTGACCACCGGATGTAATCATAATGAAAGGAAATGGAATGGTTCGAAGTCTGAATAAAATGCGCCAATTTAAATCAACGAATTGCATTGCTGGTAGACCTACATATTTTCAAGTAAAGTAGTTTAAAAAAGGAACAGTGATTGCAGTTAGAAATTTTCATTAATTTCATTAAACGCAACACACATTCCACTTTGCAGTAGAGCCATTTATTAGTGGCGGAAGCTCATTGAAGATTTTATTACGGGTCTATTTAGACTATTTGCACGTTTACTAACGCTTTTATTAATTAATATATGTACTTTTAATAGATTTAATAACAAGGATAGATCCAATAACAAGGAGAACACAATGAAGAATTATATGCAAAGTAGGCAGAATCCACCCGCTTTTAATTGTCATTATTAGATTGATCCTTGAATTATTTATACTAAATTTCAATGACTCTTCTTTAAGAAATATCGGCGGAAAAGTATCAACTACAGATACGATAGACAATAGTTTTTCTAGTATTTGGCCAGTTAGTAGCTAGATATTTATGGATGGTGGGTATAAAAACATATAAACTTTTTTGGCTTTAGCAACAAACAAAGTGCAAGTCCATTTGGTTTTACTATTAATAAGCTAAAAAACGTTGATTTTATGTTCTGACAAATATACTGTACATATTTTCAACGAAATTTTTGCAAATTTGGAATATGTATGCAGATATAATTAAAATTAGAGCCCTGCAAACTGTGTCTTATAAGGCTGTACAAGCCACTTGATATTTTTCAAGTGTTGTTATCAGTGTGTGTGCGGAGTAATAAATACTGTTCTGCAGGCACTTAAAACCATACAAATACTGCGTGTTTGCTTCAACTTTATGAACAAATCATGAGTGTGCTATGATAGCGACCAAACAAGCCTCTCAAAGGCTTGTATAAAAAAATACAAGCCTTTTGACCACTTGTTTGCTTCAATAAGGAAAAAAATTGTGTTTTCTTTTTTATTAAAATTATATGTGTGTGTGTGCGTTCATGACTGTATAAAGTAATTTCGTAAGTAAAACAGTCGTTTAAAAGTATTGTTTATAAACTTATTGTTATTTACGATCAAATAAATTATTAATGTTACTAGTTATAACAATTTAAAGAAACATGCATTAAGTTTTATTAGTAAAAAGATTTTATTAAATATTTAAAGTTTTTTACAAGGTTTTTTTATATTATTACTTAAAACAAATATATACTTAATTACTTATATACTACTTTCTTATACATATGTATATAAATACTTAAACTATATCACAGATAATAATGTTGTCTGTATTCATGTGAAGAAACATAAGCTGTGAAAAGATGGTTGAGTTGGAGGAAAGATTCGTTCTTTTTTCCGATAACAATTGTCTAGCAATTGAAAAAACTCTTTCGGAACTTGCACTACTTGCTGGAGTAGCCAATAGTTTGCAGCTTAATTTATACAACAAAGGCAATTGTGTTCGATGTAAATACCACCAACTGATGACATTAAAGTTTTCTTCGAAGGGAACATCCAGGTTTTGGTATGTTTGAATTTCTCTAGCTTTTTTATCATCCCATGTTAGATTTGATGTTGGCGATACAAAATTCTTGATATATGATGATATTACTGATGTTTTAGTTGATGTTGGTGATTCCATGATTTCTTCACCTTCATTTTGCCAGAGAATTTTTAACTCCTCTGCACATTTTGATTTTATATTATCCATTTCGTCTTTTGAAAATTGTAACAGTTTATTCGCGGGTGGAAAAAGGAAATGTGCAATTTTATGCGTCATGGATATATTTAAAAATACAGTTGTCTGTATATTTTCAAATAATGCTTCCTTAAAATTTTTTACGAGTTCAATATCATCATCTTCTGATATGCAAGTGTCCCTCAATCCATTGATGTATGCATAAACTAGATGTAATGTAGCATATTTTTCTCCTTCTAAAGTTTTGGACGCCTGTTCAAATTGTCTCATGACGTTCACAATTCCTTTAATGTGGCTTATGTTTATTTTTTCGACTTTTTGAAGCTCATTTTTTTGCTGCAATATATTATTGACATCCATCCAATTTTTTCCACAGATTCCAAAAGGTAATACATTGTGTTCCACCGTGTAGGACAATGACTTTTTAATGTTTGGCTTAATTTGCAATTATCGCCAGATTTCTTGAAATATTTAACCAATTTCGAGCATAAATTACACAGTTCATTTAGTTCCTCTACATTTTTAATAGCCTTTTCGATTACATTATTAAGTAAATGGTTAATGCAATATATGTGTGGAAAACAATTGAACGCAGCAACCATGTTGGAACCTCTGTCTGTTACCATAACTCCATCTTCCAGTTTGCAATCATATCTTCCTAGTAAAGTTTGAGCTTTTAATCTAATGGCATCATCTAAAATAAATAATTATTAAAGATATGTGGTTCATTTGGTATTCATTTTTTCATTTATGTAATAGTAATATAACTGTTTAATTTTACTTACGCGTACATCTTTCCCCATTCATTGAATTAAGACCTATCAACCTGGAAATCAATTGGTCATTTTTTGTATAATGGATAGTTAGAGAGATATAACTTTTCCGTAAATAGTTGTCCGTCCATATATCTGAAGTTAATCCAAAACCATTTTTGCAGACAGCATTGATTTCATGTTTAACATTTAGGAATGTTGCTTCATATATTTTTTCAATATTCCGCGATATTGTGGTAGGATGTGGCAATAATTTTTCTACATCAACATTTGGTCCATACTTCGCTCCAATTGAAATCAAGAACTCCGAAATCTGCATTAGACCGGTATCTTGAACAAATTGAAAAGGCCGACAATTTTTTATACACCATTCGGAAAATAATCGCGTTGCTTGTTTTTTCGTCTCGTTGTTAACCTCTACTTTTTCTGTATTAGTTTCCTTCGTGGTGTAGTAGCACTTATGTCTCACCAAGTTCGATGTGGTTCTCGAATCATATTTTAAAACAGTAAAACACTTTATGCAGGCAACTTTGTTTGCTATTTCGGCTCCTTCCTGGTTTACAATCTTTCCAAATGTGTCCCAAATCTTGCTTCTGTCCATTGATTCAGTAGGAGTTGAATTCTAAAATATGATATATTTTGTTTAGTAAAGTAACTTTAAAAAATAATTTTATTTCTTACCATTACTTCTGCCATTATAAGTATACGAAGATATGTATATTTTAACACGATTGTGAAAACAAATAATTTGTTGGAGCACAAAAAATTCAATTCTGAACACGAGAACACTTTTGAAATAACTGTTGAAAGATTTTCATTCATAACTTCATTTATAGCATATATGAAATATATTAGGTAATAATATTATAATTTTATTTATAAACTCATTTTTACATTAGGTAATAATATGTATAAGCCTTTTCTAAAAATAACTTTAGTCCAATAAAAACAGGTATATTTCTTAGTGTAAAAAATTTATTTAAAACAGCAAGAATTTGGCAATAAAATCTGTAGAAGCACCTAAATAGATCAATAAGAAAGAGGTACACATGTTCTGCACTGTAAAAAATGTAAATTTATTTTTTATAAAACCACGAATTGAGTTCGCTTACAATCAGGTAAAACAGCATCCTTTACTTGATTATATATTGAACATGTACATATGACGGGACACACAATTTAGGTAAACGTCTTAAAATATTTCATTTATAATTTTATTACAGTGCAGATGTTCCATCGTATTCTTAACATTTGGGAAAATTTATTAGTCAAGGAGTAAACGTATATGGAAACGAATTTGAAAAATGAAAAGACATTGTTCTATATTATTTCCTTTTAGTTTTAAAATAGAATGATTACTTAGTAAATATAAATTAAATGCAATAAAATCTATCATAATTTAAAATATAAATAAATACTAAAGATAAAAATTTTCTAACTTACATATGTAACTGACAGTTTCAAATGTCAACTTTAATTTTTTTACTTTTTTAACTCTTAATAAAGAGTATTTTTTAATAACTTTATGAATTCACCCTTTTACATTTATTTAGAAAAGAAGAACCAACAATAAAATATAGACATACTGTATATATGTGTGTGTATGCAAGAATATTTATAAACAACCACTTTTTACACATTATGAAGATTTTTTGCCACACACAGCAACTACGTATTACAAAAAACAAACAAATCATTAAGCCCACTTGAAATCTTTAAATCATTTCTCAACGTCTTGTATGATTTGCTTTTTTTTTGCCACACCACTTGCACCACTTGTTTGCGATAAATGATTTGAACGCACGGATTTGCAGTCGCTCATACACAGTACACACTTGCTTTGCTTTGGGCAGCGAACAGTACGAACAGTATTTATTGTTGTTTTGCACATGTTGGCTATGCAACACACACTTGAAATTCAAGTGTGTTTGCTTTTCAAATCATCTTGCGCAGGAGACTAATTAAAATATTCTTCCATATAAGTTTTATGCAACAAAAAATAAATAAATAATAACAGTTGTACTTGAAACTGCATTCTAGTAACTGTCGTGAGTATGGGTAATAGATTTGTATGCAGTTATAAATTAATATGTTTAAAACTTTGCAAAACCGTGTTATAAATGCATTAAATTTGCGGAAAAAATAATATATTTTTAAAATTTATTTTATCAAACTGTTAAAGTAGATTCTCACCAACAGTAAAATTTTCCAATTTTATAGTTTTATTAAATGTTTATGAAACAAAAAAGTCATTATGAATAACATTTTATCAAAATTACTTATTAACCTTCAAACAACACCATCAAATAACAGTCGTGTTTACTAAAAAAAACCGAAATGTGTTTAAAATTAAAATTATAAATAAATTATATTTAATCGCATATCAACAACTCATATGTAATTAATAACTTCAAAAACGATGTTTGTTGCACTTTTTATTTTATTATATTTTTTTAAGAAACTGCTTTTGGTATCTAAGATATTTTGATTATAATCACAAATTTTATTTAAATTTTTTCATTCCTGTCTTTAAATATAGGATATAATGCTCCCACTTAGCCTGACAAAATGTTGATGTGTGTACCCGCGTTTGGTCTATAAGCATCCAAAAAAGGTTAAAAATCTAACTTCAATAGCTTTAAGATTCTAATTCAAAATGTTTAAAAAAGTTCAAATCTAAAAGAGACTTCTCATTACAGCGGGGCCTCGATTATCCGTGATTCGATTAACCGGGAAAGAAAATGTGTAATTGTTTTATTTTTTCCATCCATCCATTTTTTTTTTTTTTTTGCATCGATTAACCGTGATTAACTCTATTATCTGGAATTCTAAACATACTTTTTTTCGTTTGCTTTTGAACAATCAAACACAATGTGAACAAAAAAAGTTCTCAAAATTATTTTCCTTAAAAAGTCAGTTAAAAGAAAATGTAAAACGAGAGCAAAAGCTATAGTCGGTCAAGCCCGACCATATGATACCCTACACCATTGTGTACATTATAATTCGGGGAGGGGTCTCTTATTATTAGACTTGGAGTCAAATGTGGACCGATACTCATAAGTGTAAAATAAAACATAAGAATACAGAATTTTACCTTGAGGCTAACATTTATATGAATTTATTCACTTTTGGGTGATTCCCGAAAGAGGGCCTTATATGGGAGCTATGGTAAATTATAGACCGATCTTTGTATAATTTGGCACTATCATTTATGTTCATATAAAACTTATTTGTGTCGAATATTAGCTTGATACTAACATTTTAATGGGATTTATGGCCGTTAAAGTGATTTTCGGAAAGGGGTTTATATGGGAGCTATGGTTAATTATGGACCGATCTTTTTAAAAATCGGCACACTTATTTAGACTTATATGAGACTTATATGTGCCAAATTTCATTAAAATATTGCTATATTTAAGGGATTTATGATCGTTAAACCCTTTTCCGGGAGGACATTTGTATGGGAGCTAGGTGAAATAATGGACCGATCATAACCAATTTCAATAGGCTTCGTCCCTGGACTATAAAAAGCCTGTGTACCAAATTTCATTAATTCAAATTTGGTTCAAAATTGCGACCTGTAGTTTGATTACAAGGTTTACATGGACGGACAGACGGTCAGACGGACAGACGGACGGACGGACGGACGGACATCGTTAAATCGACTCAGAAAGTGATTCTAAGCCGATTGGTATAAATTAAGGTGGGTCTTAGACCAATATTTTTGGGTGTTACAAACATCAGCACAAACGCATAATACCCTCCCCACCTATGGTGGTGTAGGGTATAAAAATAAGGAAAACTTATTCATGTTTATATCATGTATTGTTTGAAGATAGCCCAAAAAACAAAAAGTGAAAAATATAGTGTTAGAATTAACTTTTGGCTCCAAAATTAATACCATATATGGGGTCTTAGATGATTCCTTCGACATGTTACACACGGAATGACAAAATCAATATACCCCCCATCTTTTTGATGGTGGGTATAAAATTTTTTTTTGGAAATCTGGGAATAAATAACCTTAGCTTAATTGCAGTTAGTGGCCATTGATACACCGACATTTCTTACGCATTTTATATTTTTCTTTAAAATTTAAATTTTAAATAATTTTACAATTTAGAATGACAAGAATAAAATAGAACCAAAATTTGTTCGATTTTTTTAAATAAGGTAGCACTATACGTCATAATTCCCAGAAACGTCAGATGGTTAATCATTGCTACCATAGAAAACAACTAGAAGCCCAACACTTTTCATTCGCTCAACAAAAAAAAATGACTCTCTTCACACATTGTTGGGGCACAATCCAAAATATGTCGACATGAAATAAAACAAACCAAATTCAATTTTCATTGAGACGTAGATATCTTTTTATTCAAATAAATGTTAACTCGTAGAAGGAACACAGAAAATTCTAAATTTATTGTGGTGCTCGTAGTGCTTAAGTCGAAGATAATATGGTGGCAAACAATATTTAAGCCACCGTTATCGGTTTACTCGTTAGTATAAATGTCAAAATACTTCCAACAAAGTTGCAAAAAAAGGAAGCAAGAATAAATTCTAGCAATGTTAAAAATAGTATATTTGATTGTTAGCAAAAAAGAGCTATCAACAAATCTAACTTAAACACACATATTAGTTCTGTACCCGCTTGACCTGAAACAAGAAATTATTGAATGTTCGTAAAAACGAGTTATTTTCTAAACAAATATATTCGATAAATTATCGAATATTAAATAAAATGTGAATGTTCGTAGCATCGCAACTTACTCGATAATTTCTCTAGTTAATATTCTAGAAATTTTCGAGAATTCTTAATATATCGAATTAACACAATATTAAATTTTTTAGATAAAATTTCGATATATTGTTACTTAGACAAAAAAAATAGGTATTTTCTTGTTGGCACATGTCATTCTTTAGTCATACTTCATATTGATCAGTTCTAATTTAGATGTAAGTTTAATTTTAAAAACATTTTCTGTAAAATAATTATAAAAATGGTAAGTAACATTACAATATGTCTAAAGACATTTGCAAAATCACGTACATATTTATCTAAATGATGAATTTTTTCTTACAGATTAATTCAGTAAACTTGGACTTTGTTAGAGAAATGTGCTAAAATTATTCGAAGTCGATATCTTTATCGAAATTTGTGGTCAAACGGGTAGATAATTCTACTAACACATACAAAGAGTTAGGTTTTTTTTGACAGCTGAGTTAGGTTTTTTGAGAGCAAGTTGGAGTTCTATTTGTTTTCTATGGAAACTACATTCTTTTATATATCATGGAATGGTACTAAACATATATTATCGATATTCTAAACATAAACAGAGAACAAAAACAAAATTTCTATACAGTTTCAAATTAAATATTTTGTGAAAACGTACTTCTAAAAGTAAAAATTACTTACTCTCCACCACGATTTGCGTCAACTTTTGCGGATGTTTTTGTGAAAGCTGTTACCATGGATGCTTTTGTTAGTACATTATACAAATCATTAGCGCAACACTGGAATTCTTCTTCAATTGATATTGTACGAACATCTAATTTGCATCCTAAAGATGAAACTGAACTTATTTCGGATTTTGGTAGGTCTGAAGTATTAAACTTATTAAATTGAACGTCTTTTCCACTCTTTATTGTAGCCATATTATCATTTTTTTTTGGCAAAATTAAATTTTTGGAATATTCTTCTTTAAGTTCAGTAATATATACACCTAATACTTGTCGAATTTTTTCTCTGCCAACGTTGTACATAAACAATTTTAAATTTTCCGAAATATCATTAGATTCATCAATAGTAACAGTAATTTCAATGTCACTTAATTCATTTTCCTCCGATAAATTAGGTATTGAAATTTTTCCAGTGTACGATGAATTCTGGTTTAGGTAACATCCTTTCCACTTAAGAATTAGTTCCCATTCGTAGAAAAATATTAATTTTCCTTTTCTATTATTAGCAGTAGCTTCACCCGAACATTTTTCAATAGATTCAATTGTGCATTTTATATTTTTATCATCTATATAAAAAAACACAAATGATTATGAAGTAATTTAACAAAAAAATTAATCCTTACCTATTGTCAGATTTTTAAACAGATGCTGAAATCTTTCTTTTGACCACGGCGTAGCATTTTTCTCAGTCCAATGCCAGTTATTCACATTTGTAGCATCTGGACGTTCTTCGACAATCCAACGAGGATCACCTTCACCCCACTTTGCCATTTGTACAAAAATATCTTTTGAAAACTATCCTCACGAATTTCTTTGAATAGTACACTATTTTTCCAATTGAATTTTCCAGAACATTAAAATTAACTTAACCTCAACAAAACAAACTTGCGAAGATTACAAACTTTAATTATACTATATATATACTCGTAATCGAATTTCGAACAATCAACTATTGTGTAAGAAGTTAAAAAGTCGAATGTGACCAGTGTTGCCGGATTCAATAGTTCATATTACACAACTAAAGACTTCAAATTATCCAAAAATTCAAAATACACAAAGATGTAATTTTTTTTAAAATTATAAAAAATTTAGATTGATATGCCTAATAATAGAAAGTCTTAAAAAATCACAACTTTATTACTTTGAGTCTACATTAGAGAAATTTGTATCAAGACAAACGTCAAATTTTTGTTTGAGTTGCAGATAATTTTTTATCTCTATCAATTATAGGGGAAAACGTATGCCATAATAAACCATGCAAAAAGTAGCAACAACAATCAAGATGGCGACTTTTACTAAGCATTATCAAGACAAAGTTGTCAGAGTTCGAGCGCTGACAATTTTCTTTTAACGCTGCAATAATACTGACAAATTCAGTCTACATTAGACAAATCTTTATCATGATAAAATTTTGACGTTTGTCTTGATAAAAATTTGTCTAATGTAGACTCAAAGTTACGACTAAAAGTAACGGCAATACTTGTGACTCGGTCATAATGTACCGTCCATACTAGCCTTTTTCTTGTTCGCACAAGAACAAAACGTCGGCAGAGCAACACACACAATTTTTTTCATTTTGTTTTCAGTGGGCAGAACATTTGCCGAACAAAACATAATTTTTTGTTTGCCGTCAGTGTCACTTCGATACTTTTACATGCAGCGACTCTTCTTCCGCGTACAAAATGACGTTTGATGGCAGACATCGTTGCTCGAACTATTGTGTGAACAACGGTGTGCGAACAAGAACACAACATGAACAACTTCAATGAGCGAGCATGAAAAAGGCTCGTGTGGACGGCAAATTAACATAGTCACAAAACATGCTTAAAGCCCAAATTACAATAGCGCGTAGTCAGCAGCAGTATGTGCTGACATAAACAGCTGAAAATTTACGTCGAGTCTATATTAGAGAAATTTCTATCAAGACAAAAGTCAAATTTTTGTTTGAGTTGCAGATAATTTTTTATCTCTGTCCATTATAGGGGAAAAAAGTATGTCATAATAAAGCCCAAATTACAATAGCGCGTAGTCAACAACAGTAACAGCAAAAATGATCAGCTGATCACTGTCAGCACAACATGTTGCTGCCGTTATAATTACAATTCAGCGTAGGCAGCCACAATTTACAACCACCATCTAGCTTTGTTCTACTTGTGTATTTTAGCCTATCATTTATTTGCTCACTCTCTTTGTCTCGCTCTCAATCTGAATGCAGCGCAGTGAATTTAGAAACAGGGCAAAATGAAACAGCACTGCAAACTGCTGCTGACCAAATGTAATCAACACCATAACAAACAGAGCAATCTAAATAATTATGGCAGCACACACTGCTGCTGACTACGCGCTAGTCATTGATTGTTGTTGGTACTAAAGTACCAACAACAATCAAGATGGCGTCTTTTACTAATCATTATCAAGACAAAGTTGTCAGAGCTCGAGCGCTGACAATTTTCTTTTAACGCTGCAATAACACTGACAAATTCAGTCTACTTTACACAAATCTTTATCTTGATAAAATTTTGACGTTTGTCTTGATAAAAATTTGTCTAATGTAGACTCAAAGTTAGAATGCACTGTTTGTTATTTGCCGTCCACACGAGCCTTTTTCATGCTCTCACATTGAACAAAATGTTGTGCGCACATGCATTTGGATAGTGTGGACCCAAGTTGTTCGTGTTCTGTTCTTGTTCGCACACCGTTGTTCGCACAATTGTTCGAGCAACCATGTCTGCCATCAAACGTCATTTTGTATGCGGAAGAAGAGGCGCTGCATGTAAAAGTATCAAAGCGACACTGACGGCAAACAAAAAATTATGATTTTTTCGACAAATGTTCTGCCTACTGAAAACAAAAGGAAAAAAATTGTGTGTGTTGCTCTGCCGACGTTTTGTTCTTGTGCGAACAAGAAAAAGCTAGTATAGACGGTACGTTATGGTATTGATTAAGCCCAAATTACAATAGCGGGTAGTCAGCAACAGTATCAGCAAAAATTATCAGCTGATCACTGTCAGCACAACATGTTGCTGCCGTTTTAATTACAATTCAGCGTAGGCAGCCACAATTTACAACCACCATCTAGCTTTGTTCTACTTGTGTATTTTAGCCTCTCATTTATTTGCTCACTCTCTTTTTCTCGCTCTCAATCTGAATGCAGTGCAGTGAATTTAGAAACAGGGCTTTTCAAAGTTTGTGGCGCTACCTCCGGACCTATTACAAGCGCGACCCTACCAGAAATGTTAAAATTAGGGTCTGCCAATTGGAGGCCTACAAACGATTCTTTTATGGAATCCGATACCGTTTCCAGAGGTGTTGCTATCCCTTGCATCTTACTAACCTTAACCATTAAATCAACTTTCTGTGCGGAATCGTAGATGGAACAAATACTTATCCGACAATGATTTGCGTTATCTATAGCAAACGTCGGCAATTTTAAGTTTCTAACCAAATTTTCGCAAATGTAACTCCTACTACAACATAAATCGAGCACCGCGCGGATAGGAACACGCTTGCTCCCATTATTTAAAAATACTTTAGCCGTAGACGAAAAGCTTATATACGGACGCAGCGGTAAATGCGAGATCGAACTGACGAGTATTCGTCTGTCGAGTGGACGTTTCCTCCTTCGTCTTGGCATTAACATGGTTATGGGAGTGCAGTAAAGTATGATGGTGACAGTTGCAGCGTTTACATTTACCGGTACTCTTACATTCGCGAGTAAAAAGACAACGAGGACAATACCGGTGTAGGATCACCATACGTAGCCTTTTCTCGTCGGTCATGTTTCTAAAAACGCTACACGATATTAAAGAATGTCGTTTTTTACAAAAGCGGCAGTTAACTTTATTTACATTTGTCGAATTTTTTGGCAAGGGTGGATTCCGAAGCTTCAATGGCACCTGACACTGGTCCAGGATTTTCCGACGACACTACCGAAGGTAGCGGTGTTGAATTGTCACCGTTTGATGACGGTGTATTATTTGACGAAGTGTCACCATTTGATGACACGGCTGGTGGTGGAGCAATTTCCACCCCAGATTGGACGATTACGGAAAGAGCTTCCGTCTTGGGTGAATCTTCGGGTTTGACACTACCGGCTGGAACAATTACCGCAGCGGTGGGCCCTTCTACCTCCATTGCTTCGTCATAGTCCTCTAATAAAGCGTCTTCCAAATAATTGGATAAAGGATCCATAATACTGCGAAACAAGGAGGGTTAACAAAATATTTAAATTTGATAATTCAGCTAGTCAAAACGACTAGCTTAGTGATTGGTCGCTTTACCACGCCATTTTCAGTTCTAATGTCCGCGACGCGAACATGATTATCACTTCCTGGGTAAATTTTAAGAACTCTACCTTATTTCCAAGAGGTGGATGACATTTGTTCGTTTCGAATAACAACTAAGTCATCAACAGCGATATCGCGCTCTGGATGTATCCATTTATATCTCTTGTGTAAATTAGCCAAATATTCTTCCTTCAATCGACGACAGAAGTATTGAGTTAAGGCTTTAACTTTCCGATAGCGATTCGTAAGACTTATAGGAGCTTCGAATATCAACGGTTCAGGTGGTGCTAATATGGGCGATCCTATAAGAAAGTGTCCGGGGGTAAGAGCTACTGGCTCATTAGGTGCATCCGTCATGGGGCAAAGTGTTCGAGAATTAAGACAAGCTTCTATTCGTGCCAATACGGTCAAAAGCTCTTCAAATGTGTATTTCACTGATTGGGCCTCTTTGCGAAAATTAAGTTTAAAACTTCGAACACCGGCTTCCCACAATCCTCCCATATGAGATGCTCTAGCAGGGATAAAATGCCACGACAGGCCCTGTATGCAGAAAGTGGAACACATTCGCGCACGACATTCCAATATAAATGTCCTAAAATCCCTTTCCAATTCACGAGATGCGCCTACAAAGTTTGACCCATTATCCGAAAAGATAGTTTGAGGACACCCTCTCCTCGATATAAAGCGATTAAACGCTGCCAGGAATTTATCTGTTGATAAATCCGAAGTTGCCTCCAAATGTATGGCCTTTGTAGAAAAACATACGAAAATGCATATATAGGCTTTTAGAATCTGATTAGATCTACCGGCTAAGTTTTTCATATCAAACGGACCAGCGAAGTCCACACCGGTAGTTGTAAAAGGGCGATCCAAAGTGGTTCGCTTAGGAGGTAAGGCAGCCATTATTTGCGAGCAAGCGCGTTTGCGATCAAGTATGCAACGTTTGCATCTATTAATTATCGCTTTAACTAAAATCTTCAGTCTAGGCACCCAATATTCGATCCGTAAGATTCTAATCATTAATTGGTTTCCAACATGTACCGATATTAAATGAACAAATTCACATAAAAGAACAGTAAAACGACACGAATATGGCAAAATTATGGGATGACTTTCTGTGTACCTTAAAGACGGGGTTTTTGTTAATTGACCATTTAGTCGCATAACTCCCTCACTATTCAGAAATGGATTTAAAGGTAATAGTGGACTACTAGAAGACAAGGTTCTATTGTCCTGGAGACATTTATATTCATCAGCAAAATGAATCTTCTGTGCAACGATGGCCAAGCGTAATTTAACACGTCTCACCTCAACATCAGAAAGTATAAAGGACTCATAGGAATGTCGACCTCTCCGAGAAGGATGCGTCCGATCGAAAAATCTAAAAATATACGCAATTACCCGAATGGCTCCATCGAATGAAGAAAATCTCTCCAAAATATCCTCATAATTTCTGATAAACGAAGCATGGGACATTACCACTCTAGTTTCGAGGTCGGTGTCTACAAGAGATAGACTGTTCAAATTCCATGTAGATTTAGCTTTCTGTAGCCAACGTGGGCCGTGCCACCAAAGTCTATTTTGAGCCAAATTCGAAGGCGTAGTACCTTTACTACCTAAATCAGCAGGATTGTCCTCTGATTTAACGTGATGCCAATTATGTTTCCCAACAATTTTTTGAATCTTGCAAACTCTGTTTGCGACAAATGTAGTCCAAGAACAGGGAGCTTTCTTCAGCCAGGCAAGGACGATTGTAGAATCAGTCCAACAATAAACCTTACGCAATGAAATGTCTGAGTAAATTTGTGAAAATTTCGCCACTAGGGGTCTCAACTCTAATATATACTACCCCCGCGTATGCCTTTTCCGAGGCATCAGAAAAAATATGGAGCTCGATTGCTGAATCAGGTTCATAATGAACCCATCTGGGTATTCATATATTATTAACTTCATGATATTTTTTTTTTTTTTTTTTTTTTTCATCTAAATTTATTTATTGAATCTTCACTAAATTAAGTGAACTAACAATAAGTATACAAATCTTAACTCTAAATCTTAATTTATATTAAGTCCAACCACTGTCGGACGAAAAACTATATGTAATCAAAGAGTTTAGCTTAGGCGGAGGTCTGTTGTGTTCCTTCTTCTCAAACGGTTGTAGCCATCGCTTCTTATTATGTTTCGAGCAAGTGGGTTAGGATGTACTTCAAGCTTCCTCAAATACGATTCTGCGTGTTTTCTTATTTCATCTTTAACAATAGGAACATTGAGGTCCTTGTGAATATTATCATTTTTTATATACCATGGTGCTGCGGTTATCATTCGAAGTATTTTATTTTGGAATCTTTGAATTTTTTCAACATTTGAGGCTGAGGCCGTACCCCATAGTTGGATACCATAGCACCATATTGGCTTATAGATCAACAGTTTGCAGTCCAGACTTAATTTAGAATTTCTACCAATTAGCCAGTTAATCTGAAGTGATTTCAACTTCATTTGGGTTAATTTTTTATCTATATGTGATTTCCACGTAAGACGTCGATCTAGATGCATACCAAGGTATTTTACTTCCGTTTGTTGGGGTATAATCTGATTATTTATCAGGATTGGGGGCACGAATCTCTCCGCAATGTGAATGTAATATGTATACATTTCTGTTCATTCACTTTTATTCTCCATTGCTTCAACCATTTTTCTAAAAATAGTATATGATCCTGCAAGAGTTTAGATGCTTCTTGGGGGTTTTCATGAACGCCTAGAATTGCTGTGTCATCTGCAAATGTTGATATATGGGTACGACTATTAGTTGGCATATCAGAAGTGTATATTAAATATAAAAAGGGACCCAGTATACTGCCTTGGGTTACACCTGTTCCAATGGACTGCGGAGAGCTTATAAAGTCTCCCTCTTTAAAAACAAACTTTCGATGAGTTAAATAGCTTTCTAGCAGCTTATGCGTATTTGTGGGTAAATATTGTTTAATTTTAAATAATAATCCTTCGTGCCATACTTTATCGAAGGCTTGAGAAACGTCAATGAAGAGAGCAGAGCAATATTTCTTTTCTTCAAATGTCTTAGATATAACGTTTATAAGCCTGTGAGTTTGTTCTATGGTGCTATGTTTTTCTCTAAAACCAAATTGATGTGTTGGAATACAATCGAAACGATTCACTATCGGTTTCAATTTTTTCATTAATAGCTTCTCAAATAGCTTTGATATATTCGACAACAGGCTAATAGGCCTATACGATTCTACTTTAGTGTGATCTTTTCCGGGCTTAGGTATCATTGTAACCAATGAGACCTTCCATTCTGGTGGATAATATTCAAGGCGTAATATACCATTAAAAATAAAAAGTATTATTCTTATTGCTACCCGGGGTAGCTCCAAAAGCATTTTGTTACTGATCTTGTCAATACCAGGTGCTTTTTTGGAGTTTAAGTCAACAATAGCCTTGTCGATCTCTCGAATCTCAAAACAAAGGGGTTCAACTGCTCTAAAACGGGGTACAACAAGTGGCAACTCCATTATGTCATCTGATAAATTTGGGGAAAACACGTTCTTTAGGTGACTAACAAACAGATTCCCCTTTTCGGTATCATTTCTTGCCCAGCCTCCATTTGTATTTCGTAGAGGGGGCCTACTTGTAACTGGTCTTTTTAACTTCTTCGTAGCTCGCCATAGTGAGTAATTCGAATACGGGGTGGCATCTAGGTTTTCCAAATATTCATTCAGTGATTCAGTTTTTTGATACTCTAGTAGCTCATTAAGGCGCTTTTGGCATTCTCTTAGCTTCGATTTGAGTTGAGGGGATCTGTGCAGTTGCCACTCTCTTCGAACTCTTCTTTTTTCAGTCAAGAGCCGTTCGACATCCACAGAACAAATTCTATTATATCTGTTTTGTCGGGGGGTTCGGGTAGCATGTTCAGCAGCAAGTTTTAAACTTTTTTCAAAATTATTGAGAGAGAGATCGATATCTTCTGGTGTTCTCAGCGATATATTTTCCGTGCAATGAGTGCTAATATATTTTTTACATTTCAACCAGTTTATTCTTGTGTTAGATATCGCTGAGATACCAGTGGGGTTTACAATTTCTCGGGGGTTCAATATAGTAACAAAATTGGGTGAATGATCTGAAGATAATTCTAATGAAGATTTAACATGAATTAATTCCCTTGGTAAATTCTTCGTGACAGCGAAATCGATAACATCCGGTATTTTATTTGGGTCAGTAGGACAGTATGTTGGTTCTCCGCTCGAAATAACATTCAAACCCATTTTAGAAATTGTATTAAACAATGCACGACCTTTAGGGGTTATAAGTCGTGATCCCCAGAATGTATGCTTAGCGTTATAATCGCCAGCTGCCAGGAAACGGGGTCCTAGTGATTTATAAAAATTTTCATATTGATTTTCTGAAATTGAAAACCTGGGGGGTGAATATATCGATGAAATCACTAAGTTTCTATAACAATCATCAATACAGATTGTTGTAGCTTGAAGATAATCTTCACGAAGATCACACATTAAGTAGTGTTTGATTCGGGTTTTTATTAAAATGCCGGAGCCTCCACATGCTCTATCTCTTGGATCTTTAGTGTCATAAAAGGCATATCCATTTATCCTAAATAAGCTTCTGGACGTCAAATGGGTTTCCGAGACTAACATTATATCTAGGTCATGACTTCTAAGAAAATATTCGAGTTCATTTTTGTGTTGGCGTATACCGTTGGCGTTCCAAAAACTTATTTTTAGGCAGTTCATGGTTTGTTCAGCACAGCCTGCAATAACATAGATTGCATTTTAAGCATTTCTTGCATCATATTGCTCATTGAATTTGTAAAATTATTTACCGATTGAACGAGAGAATCGATTGTAGCTTCTAGCCGGGTAAAATTGAAAGCGGGCATTTGCTCTCTTGCCTCTGGGTTCAAATTGTGATTAAATTTATTTTGGTGTTGATAGTCCTGCGGTAAAGCTTGGTTGTTCTTAAGGATGTTTGCGTACGAGGCTTTATTGTCAGAGGACTGTTGTAACGGGGGGTAATTTACCTTTAGGGTATTTAATGGTTGAACGGGGGAAATTCTCGATTTCTGGCTTAGTGATTTTTTAACGATAGAGTATACAGGACAGCCTCTGTAGTTTGCAGTATGGTTTCCTCCACAATTACTACATTTTTTCAATTTAGAGTCATCTTTAGATTTATTACATTGCGATGAATTGTGTAATTCTCCACAAACAACACATACGGGTGGTGTAGTGTGCACATATATTTATTGCACCAAAACCTCTTATATGCCACACACTTAACTATTAATGCATTTTTGTGTAAGTGATCTTTTACTTATCGCAGTTTTACTTTGGAGTTATTGACTTTTGTTTTTGCTAACGTAATATGTTTTAAATCAAACAAAGCGGTTGACAAAGAATTAGGTCAACAGCTTAATATTACAATTATGAGTGAATAAAATTGCAACTAATTATGCTCGTCTTTCAATTTACATACTGCACAAGTATGCATTGATACAAAACAATAATTGTAAGATAAATGTAAGTATGTGTAATGTGTAGAACATAAGTTAGTGAGTGATTTAGGAATCACTCAATATTAGCTTTTAAGAATTTTATTTATAAGAAATGAAATTGAAAAATAAAGTAACATTCTTTAATCAAAACTCAAAGAAACAACATTACATGGCGATCCTGCCCTTGTGATATTGATCCTGCCTTTGCGATCCTGCCCTTGCGATATTGATCCTGCTATTAACCCTGACATTGATCTTGCTATTAATCCTGCCGTTTGATCCTGCTTTTCATTCTGCCTTTGGTCCTGCCTCCACTATCCAGGCCTTGAAAATAAAATGTAAATTAGTATTAAGAAAAAAAAAATATAATATATAATAATTTGATTAGAAAGTGCATGGGCATGTCTGTCAAATAAAAAAAAATATAATAATAAGTGAAAAAAAAAATAAAAATAAAAGAAAAATCTTGAAAATTCAGAAAGTGCATAAGCACGTCTAGCACATCAAATTTTTCTTAATAAAACAAAAAAAAAAAAAGATTGTCTGTTTCAAAAAAAAAAGAAGTTATAGCACTAGTGGTGTCAATGTGTTTTTTTTTTTTTTTTCGGGATGATAACCGTATACAAAACAGTTTAGATGTCCATGGAGCAACCGTTGAAGGAAATATTAGATGAATTACAGGCTGCCGAAGAGCGCTGGCAAAAATTACTTGAATCACAGAAAGAAGAAGAACGTCCTGAAAGACCAGAAATCCTAAATATCGGTCCTAAGCCGTATAGGAAATCAAAATCAAAAGTTGTCGAACCATTCGTTCCGGTAATACCGATTCCAACGATAAAAAGGAATCGAGGTGACTTTATAAGCCGCATGAAGCGAAGATTGAATGTACTGAAGTGCGAGCTAAGTTATACAGAGTGCCCAATAGTAGAGGCCAAAATAAAAACGCAAATAAGCGAAACAAAAATAGAAATGAAAAATTTCAAAAAGGAAAAGAAGAATAGAAAGCCCGCCAACAAAGATTAAGCTTTTCAAAGAATAATGCTCCAACGACCATAAAAAAAAAAATAATGTTTTGAGGTAATCATCTTGATATACATAGTGGCAACATTAGTGTTCATGATAAAAAAAAATTTATTATCGAGAGACAGACAATAAGATCTACCTTAATTAATATTTAAAATATATATTTTTTTCCTCACATTATTATTAAAATTATAAAAAATTAAACAAAAAAAAAAAAAAAAAGATATATATAATAGTATATTTAAAGATAAAATATTGTAATAAAGATTTAAATGGTTGGTCCCATTTGGGGCAACAAAATAAACAATATGGGTAAACCACAAAGTAAAGTGGAAATCCAAGAAAACATAGTAAACAATGGCAACGCCGAAAATATAAAGGACGTTATGCCAGAATATATTAAGACTTTAATTGTTGTAATAATAGTATTGTATATAGCTTATAAAATTAATATATATTTCAAAAACTATGTAACTAAACATAGAAATAACAACAATGTAATAAATGAAATATAAAAAAAAATATATATATATATATATATATATATATATATATATATATATATATATATATATATATATATATATATATATATATATATATATATATATATATATATATATATATATATATATATATATATATATATATATATATATATATATATATATATATATATATATATATATATATATATATATAATAATGTAAAATTATGCTATGATAGATATTATAAAAAGAATTATGAAACAAACAAGTAACTAAAACAAACACAATTTAGATTATTACTGAATAGTATTTCATGATGGACCGTAGAAGAAACCTGGGGAAGTTAAATTCATCAGAAATAGATACAAAAAAAGAAACACGTGTTAGGTGTAGCGATAATCCAAAGCACTTAGGTACTCTTATGGAGAAGCTATCATCTTATTTTAAAGATTTGAAGAATATGAAGGATAAGAAGTTTGCAATCGAAGAAGACGATGCAATATTTAAAATAATTCCCGCGGATGAATTTAAGGCCAAATATAATAAAGCTTGCAAGAAAAATAAAGATAACGTAATAATAATGTTGTACAAAAAACCTCAAAATATATTGGATAGTGATAAACAAATAGAACTAGTGAAATTATACCATGATACACCCCAAGGAGGTCATTTCGGTGTGAGAAAGACCTTAATAAAATTAAAACAGTAATATATGTGGAAGGGTATGAATAAAACAGTTAAAAACTATGTCTCTAACTGCAACTTGTGTCAAATGAACAAACAAATTAGACATACTAGAGAACCACTAAAAATAACTGATACACCGACAAATAGTTTCAATACTATAGTAATAGATACAGTTGATCCATTACGTCCAACAAATAACCAGAGATACATACTAACAATGCAATGCGAATTGACAAAATATATAATTGCTTGTCCAATGGAGACTAAAGAAGCTAAGTCAATAGCAAAGGCATTGGTTTAAAATGTAATACTGATATATGGATTGTTCAGAATACTTAAATCGGACAGAGGAACAGAATTCACAAATGAACTGATGGGAGAGATATGCAAACTGTTGAAAATAGAACAAAGATTTTCAACACCGTACCACCATGAGACACTGGGAACTGTTGAAAGAAATCACAGGGTGCTTAACGAATACTTTTTGACTTTTGTAGAGGATGATAATTGGGAACAATGGATACCTTACTACACATTTGCATACAATACAGCTCCTCACGTGGATACTGGATACTCGCCTTTTGAGCTGATTTTCGGAAAGTTACCAAGTTTACCGGGGGATGAAGTCATGAATCATCCAAAGGTTTACAATTTTGAAAATTATGCCAATGAACTTAAGACAAGACTTAAATATTCTTTGGAAAACGCAAGGAATATGATAGAGAAAATAAAAAACAGAAGACGGTTAGATTCATATAAGAAAATAAATAGAATAGAATTAGACATAGGAGATTTAGTGTTGGTTAAAGTAGAAAATAGAAAAAAGAATGAACCACCGTATAGAGGTCCATATGAAGTAGTTGATATTGATGATTTGAATGTAATTGTAAAAATAAATAACAAAACTAAAAGTTTTCATAAAAATTTGCTAAAACAATAAAAAAGTGAACAAAAATGAATAATAAAATATTGTCATTATATCGAATTTAAACGTCAGCTAATTTATAACTGACCTATGCTAAATAATAAAAAAATTAAAATAAACAAAAACAAAAATATATAAATGATTATAAAGAAAAAAAAAAACCTTAAATTTATGTAAACATTTAAAAATTAAGTAAACAAAAGTTTGTGGCACAATACACATGAATATTAAATTTCAACAGACTTTATTATTATAAAAAAAAAAAACAAAAAAAAAAAAAAAATTCTGCAGTCTTTGTATAAACAAATATTGCATAATTTTTTCTAAAGGGTGAGGGTGTAGTGTGCACATATATTTATTGCACCAAAACCTCTTATATGCCACACACTTAACTATTAATGCATTTTTGTGTAAGTGATCTTTTACTTATCGCAGTTTTACTTTGGAGTTATTGACTTTTGTTTTTGCTAACGTAATATGTTTTAAATCAAACAAAGCGGTTGACAAAGAATTAGGTCAACAGCTTAATATTACAATTATGAGTGAATAAAATTGCAACTAATTATGCTCGTCTTTCAATTTACATACTGCACAAGTATGCATTGATACAAAACAATAATTGTAAGATAAATGTAAGTATGTGTAATGTGTAGAACATAAGTTAGTGAGTGATTTAGGAATCACTCAATATAAGCTTTTAAGAATTTTATTTATAAGAAATGAAATTGAAAAATAAAGTAACATTCTTTAATCAAAACTCAAAGAAACAACATTACAGTGGCAATCTGCAATAAGCCTTGGTATGACCATATTCTTGACAATTTATACATTGGACTGGGCCCGATCGTTTATGTGGTTCTTCTACAGTGATTTTGCGGTGTAATAAATATTTTATGTTATAAATAGGGTGAGTTTCATTTTTTTCAGTTTCATATCGCCGGGTTCTAATTCCACACGAAAGAGCGGTTGAGGAATTTTCTCCCGATTTCGAATGTTTATAACATTTTTTATCTTGAAGCCTTTGTCCTCCAAGCTTTTCTTGATTTCAGCAGGTTCGACACTAGAGTCAACACCCTTTATAACAATCTGTAGACCCTTGCTACCTTTCAGTTGATAAGTATAAAAGCTTTTCTTATGGGTTTCGAAATCTGTCACAACCTTACGATAATCGTTTTCACTATTTACCTGTATTTTGGTCTCATGAATTGTACCTCTTCTAATGGGGGTGACATAAAAGGAGTTTTCACCTATCAATGAAATCAAATTTCGAACCAAAGTGTTCGAGTTAATTTCTCTTAAATAAATTGGTGGTGGTTTGGCAGGCCTAATTATATTAGCGGGCACATTGCCTTCACATTGCAAAATAGAAAAACGATTTTCATTGTTCGATCTATCAACGTTACTATCTTTAGATAATTTTGCCAAGGGTGCTATTTTCGAGGACTTAGGGCTTCGTCCACGTTTTAAAACTGTAATGTATCGATCCATTCCAACTTGAATTTGGGATTTTTGGTCACTATTTAAAGGGTGCCCAATCTTGGGTATAGCACCAGTTGAAGGGTTAATTGTTTCTGTACTTACTGTGAATGATTTCTTTTCTGAAGTTGATTTACCTAGCATAACTTCAGGCGCAGATAAAATATTATTGTTTTCTGGCAACTTTCTATCAACAGCTGAGTTGCTTTCTTTTGTTGAACAATTATTAATTGTCAACAAAGCGGGGGAGCAGGAGCGAGCACGATTGACTGGCTTGGCGGTTAAATACAAGCTGTCATCAGTTCTTTTATTTGTTTTATTTATTAAATTATCATCAACATTCATAGTCACATATGCATTTCTGCCGTTTACACTAAGCCTTCGCTCATTAGCATTTGCGTTTAAGAGACTCATAAAGAGTGTATGCAAATACTTTTATTAACACTTGTGCTCTTTATTTTAATTAAGATTACACAAATAACCACACAAAGAAATATGAAATAAATGGCACAGATTATATTTAATTTCTTTTTCAATTTAAATAGGGTTTTATTCTATTTTTTATTTAAAATATTTTATAAAAATAAACGCGTCCATTCGCGTAATATGTATTGAACGGGTATAATTTATATTTTTGACCGATATTATCATTAAAATAACGATTTAATTCGGAGTAAAAATAAAACACGTCTGTTTAGCTCAAAGATTTATGTTTTTCCACTTCATGATATGGTGACAAGTTTTTCCCATTCAATCCGTGTCCTTGAAGAAATTGAATCATCCCATCCAACATTATCTAGCGAAACTTTCTGCATAACCATTTCCGCAACCACAATTATCGGACCAAGCCAACCTACGGGATCAAACAGTTTAGCGATAATTGATAGGACTTCCCTTTTCGTGTAGTTCGAACGCATTTCAATAGGATCGACTTGAAAATAGAATGCGTCCAATTAACCATTCCATTGAAGACCCAGCATTTTTGAACTGCTCAATTCAACAAAAGCTAACAATTTAGCATCAACTAAATGCTCTGCGGGAATTCCATCTAAAATGGATTTTTCATTAGAAGTCCATTTTCTAAGTTCGAAGCCTGCTGATGAGAAAGCTGCTATAAGTTGATCTCGAGCGATCAAAGCAGTGGAGATATCATGAGTCCCTGTTAGTACGTCGTCAACGTACATGCATTTTCGATAATATGTGCTGCAAAGGGGAACTCAATCTCAGTATCATCAGCCAATTGTAACAAAGTACGTATGGCAAGATATGGAGCACAATTGACACCAAAAGTCACAGTTTGCAGTTCATACTCCTTAATTTCCTCCGTAGGAGAATAACGAAACAAAATTCGTTGAAATGGAGTGTGTACTCTATCAAGTCTTATCTGCCTATACATTTGTGTTATATCGCAATTGAAAACAAATCTAAAAATTCGCCAAAGAAGAATTAATAGAACTAAATCCGCCTGTAAAGTGGGTCCTACATAAAGACAATCGTTTAGGCTAATACCGCTTGAGGTCTTATTCGACGCATTAAATTGGTAGTCTTCCGATCCAGCTTTATTACCGGATGATGAGGTAAATAGCAAGAAGAAAGGGATGAAAAACATTCCGTAACCGGCTGCATATGACCTAAAGATAAATATTTCCTAATCACATCATCATACATCTCCTTAATAATCGGTTTCCTCATAAGCGATGATTCATTTCTCAAAAATTGAGATCTCACATTCTCCATTGAATGGCCTAACGAAAGTTTATTAGGAAATTCTAATTTGAAAGGAATCGTTACAATATAACGCCCATCAGAACCCCTACGAGTAGTTTTCAAATAATTCTCCTCACAAATACGATCATATTTCGACATAATTTTAAGTTGCGGCGTTTCTTCCAATTTCCAAAAACGAAGTAAAATTCTATTTAAACTATCTTCTTCCGAAAATTCAACCCGAGTGGAATAAACTTGCAACGAAGGTTGCTGTACTGGACCAGTAATGATCCAACCGAAGATAGTCTTCTGAGCCAATAAAATGCCTAAAACGTTCCTTCGTATTTCACCTAATATTATTTCTGGATACAAATCAGCCCCTAAAAGAAGATCAACAGGTCTACAGACGAAAAACTGCGAATCTGCCAAACGAAGATTTGGCAATTCTTTTCTTTGTTCACCTTCAACGATAAAAGAGGGTAAATAGATATCTGTGGCAACAGAAAAATATTGGAGTTCAAGGGAGAGCCTATTTCTATACAACAAATTTTACGATCAGTAGCAGAAATCGTTTGGTTTATACCAGAAATTTTGGCATTTGTAAAATGCGCAGAAAGTTTCAAACGATTCTGCACCCGTTCAGAAATAAACGAAGATTCTGAAGCAGGGTCTATCAAAGCTCGCGCTGGGTACGTAGTACCTTGGTGATGAAGATTCACCATTGCAGTCCCTAAAAGAACAGTCCTATTCTGAGAAATATGAAATACTTCCCTATTCGAAGAATTGATACCGCTAGAGGTAGATGGCTGGAACGACATAGCTGGCGACGAATTAATGTGTTGAGAAGTCACACTTGTATTCGGAGCTGAACTAGAATTCGAAGAATTTCTAGTAGAGTCCTCTGTAGTTGGCACGTTCCTATGTAACATCGTATGGTGTTTCTTGCCACAAGAAGAACAACAATGAACGCTCTTACAATTTTTCACTTCATGTGATCGCGACAAACAATTAATACAACAATGAAATTTCTTTACAGTCGAAAATCTTTCCGCAACCGAAAGATTCTTAAATCGTCTGCAATCCCGCAAAAAGTGTACTTGATTCTTACAAAGAATACAAGCATTCAAAGAATTCGAAGCTGAATGATGGGATTTTATTTTCTGAGCCAAAGGCTTTTTCGATTGAGGTGCCTCCCTAATATCCCGAAGACACTCTAAAGTTTGAATTATTTCCGTAAGAAATGCATCCAAATCTTTCTAAACGGACAAAACAAATTTATCCCTAATACTTTGTTCCCATAATGTTACGGTACAATCAGGAAGTTGTTGTACGCAAATAAAAATAATTATAGGATCCCAATTCTCTGTCGAAACCTTATAAATAGATAATGCCGATAAACAACTATTTATACCCCTTTGCAAATTCTTAAGACCATCATAAGTCTCTTTCTCCAATACAGGAAGATTAAAAAGGAGCTTAAGTTGGTTGTTAACCAACATACGAGGATTTTCATACGCTGCCTTGAGGTTAGTCCAAACTAATTCAAAAGAGGATATTTTGCAACAATTTCCTTAGCCTCTCCACTCGTCTTTCGTATGAGATGGTAAAGTTTCTCAATATTACTAAGACGCGAGCTATTTATATATAGAGCCGTAAATAAGTCCCTAAAAGCAGGTCAAGAAAGATAGTCGCCCTCAAACATATCGACATCACATGGAGGTAAAGTTAAATTGTGACCCGAACCTTCATTCATATTTTGATTCATTATAGGTGAATCGCTAGATTTATTCATGAATCCTCGACAAACAACTGATGTATGCATTATACGTGGCCTTATATTTCGATGATGTTGCATCGACATCATCAGGCTTTACATCGTCAGAGGTATTCAAATAATCTAGGCACTGTTCATATGTCACTTTAACTTTATCCCATAAAAGTTTCAACTCACTACCATGAAGCTCTAACGCGAAAACCGTATGCACTTTTTCCTTAATATCATTAAAATTCGCCTCAAAAGCAACAGGAGCATCCGAAGCTCTAATAAATTTATCTAGTGGTGAAATAGACATTCTTCTTCTATTAAATTACACCCAAAAATGTTTATTCAAAATTAAAATTTATTTAATATATTTTTTATTTAGAAAAAATAATTAATTAAAATAATATAAATTTATCTTAAATTATTTCCACAAAAAATCCGAAAATTATTTAAAAAAAAATAAAAATTTATTTTTATTCAACTTATTTTTTCTAAAAAACAAACAAAATTCTCAAAAAAAAAAATATTTTAATTTGAATACAAATAAATTAACAGTCAAACTGACCGACCATAGGGTGTTATATGGTACCAAGAAGAAGAATTATAAAAAGACAACTATGTAGTTGGACTGTATGAAAAGAATACGAAGAGCACAAAAACCACTAAATAAATTTATTACACTTGATGTCAATCACTATTTTCATCTAGGATCACAAAGGGAATTTTTATTTTCCTTGAAATTATTATTTTTATCGCGCAAATAATTTTAATTTATCAAATTAAAACAAATTTTACAAAAAATTTGTTCAACGATTCCGTCTGTGTAAACAAACAAAAAACACAGTAGAAAAAGGAACAAAACAGCTGTCACTAAACAAATGTCACCACGAAAGTTGGTAAAGCGATCATTCACAATAATAAAATTACACAAACTTATGTTTGTATTGGTAATTTATTTTTCTTTTGTTTACTTCTTTTTATTTAGTAATATTTAAACAAATTTTCTTTTCAAACTTTTATGTTTTATTTTTTGCACACTGTTTCACGCTTGAAATTTTATTAATACGCACCTTGTTTTTTCAAAAATTTAAAATAAAAAACAAACGAAGTAAAATAGTTAGTTGTTTGTAAAGACGGCGATCTTTCTATATAAAAAGAAGAGAAGAAATCCAAGTTACTTCCAAGTGTTTACCATACAAAAAAATAATCCGTCTCGATAAGAACCAAATGTTTGCGTGCAAATAAAAATAAATAAAACACAAGTTTTTATATTTGTAAATTTGAAAGAAAATTTCTTTATTTAAATATTACCTTTTTTTTGTATAAAAAGTTGCGGGAGCTTTGTTTAAGTGTTAGCACTAATGGCGATCACAAAACGAGTAAAAAAAATTAGTAAAGTACAAAAGATGACAAAGGGCAATGCTTAAAAAGGGTACCGTTAACGGTTTTACTCGTTAGAATTTAAAACAAAACTCCCACCCAAGGGTGTTAAATAAGGAGTATAATAAATCCTAACGTAGTATGAAATAATTTAATCAAAGATAATGAAAAAGTACACTAATAAAAATTCTTAATTAAACACAACGAAAAAATTAACATTAATATCAAGATGATTGGTCTACATTTACCATTAACATGATTTTAGTGTTAATGTTAAATATTTTATGTTAGGTGAGGACCACGGGTGACTATTATTCAGTCACAACTTTTCTGTGAATAGCCACGTTATTTTGTCTTAAGCCCAAATAACAATAGCGCGTAGTCAGCAGCAGTGTGTGCAGCCATAATCAACTGATTATTTAGAATGCACTGTTTGTTATGGTGTTGATTACATTTAGTTAGCAGCAGTTTGCAGTGCTGTTTCATTTAGCCCTGTTTCTAAATTCACTGCGCTGCATTCAGATTGAGAGCGAGACAAAGAGAGTGAGCAAATATATGAGAGGCTAAAATACACAAGTAGAACAACGCTGAATTGTAATTATAACGGCAGCAACATGTTGTGCTGACAGTGATCAGCTGATAATTTTTGCTGATACTGTTGCTGACCACGTGCTATTGTAATTTGGGCTTTACTTTGAGTCTATATTAGAGAAATTTGTATCAAGACAAACGTCAAATTTCTGTTTGAGTTGCAGATAATTTTTTATCTCTGTCAATTATAGGGAAAACGTATATCATAATAAACCTTACAAAAAGTACCAACAACAATCAAGATGGCGTCTTTTATCAAGCATTATCAAGACAAAGTTGTCAGAGCTCGAGCGCTGATAATTTTCTTTTAACGCTGCAATAATACTGACAAATTCAGTCTACATTAGACAAATCTTTATCATGATAAAATTTTGACGTTTGTCTTGATAAAAATTTGTCTAATGTAGACTCAAAGTTATGATCTCCAAATATAAAAATATCCCAGCAGAAAAAACACTGAAAAAGAGCTGTAAAAGTGATGATTTTAACAATGTGTTGTCATTACATTGGGAGAGAGTTCTTAGGGTTAAAAAAGATCTGAAGTGTCCTACTAATGACACATTTAATTTATTTTTTTATTTATTTTTTTTATACACTGCTTCTTTCAAAACGAATGTTTATAACATTATTTAACAAAAATGTTGTTTTACACACAAAAAAAAAGTCGAGTTCATATTACCAAAGTTCAATTAGGTAATTGCTTTTTATATGAAAACGAAAATTCTATGTTTTATTACCTAAGACAATTGGTAATTAATACATTACGTTTTGCCTTAAAACTTTGTTAATACTGCTATTAGATTTATGTATGTTATTCGAAATTTGTTGTAAACATTTTGTTTTTATTTTAATGTCAATTGAAATTAATTTTTAAAAAAAGAAATTTTAAAATTTCAATTTTGTAGTATAAAAATTAAAAAATATAGGTATGTATATAAAATAAATTTTTGAATTGTATGCTTTTAAAATATATTTCTTTTAGATAGATCATTTTCGTTCCAACAAGAGCTTGGGGTAACAAAATAAATGGAAAGAAATTAAGAAGGTATGAATTGTTTTTTATGCAAAAAGAACTTTTCTTCACCACATATTTTGTGTGGGCATTTAAAATGCATACATGGATGCACAAAACATTCTATGTTTAAATGTACATTTCAAAAGTGTAAA
The DNA here is from genome assembly GCA_951394005.1 of Protophormia terraenovae. Lineage (NCBI taxonomy): Eukaryota > Metazoa > Arthropoda > Insecta > Diptera > Calliphoridae > Protophormia > Protophormia terraenovae. The sequence goes on from OX596077.1 coordinate 76,744,310, forward strand.
CATAGTTTCACAAATGCTTCCACGTATAAAACGCATATCATTAGACACTTCAGTGAAATTTCTAAAAATTATGAAACCTCGGAAAATAGAGAAAATCACAAAAGAGATTTCAATAATATTTCTGAATATAAAGTAACTTTATCTGAAGTAAAGGATTTTAATAAAGTAACATTAACAACTAACACTATATTTGAAAGCAATTCGGAACCTTAAAATGAAATAGACGATTTTAAAATCTTAATATCTAAAAATGTTTGCAATTTTTTATTATCTTTACATAACAGGAACAATTTATGTAGAAAAGATGTTTCGTTTATTATCCAAGAAATTACGAAATTAATTTTATCTCCATTTTATAATATATTTGAAACACTATCATGTCCTGAACTTGAACCAATTTTAAAATTACTAAAAAACCCCTTCAATAATTTAGAAACTGAATATAAATTTATGAAAAAATTGGAAGAATTAGACTTATATTTACCGTCTTCATAATTTAGCTTAAACAATCCTTTAGAAGGTAAAGTAGAAAATGGTGTTATTATGCCGTTAAATTTTCAAATGCGTAAAACTTTTGAAGACGAAAAATTGTTAACAAATGTTTTAGAAGAAATTGAAACGAAATCGAAAATATAAGAGAACGAAAATTTTATTACATCTAAGTTATGGAAAACCAAAAAAGAAATTAATAAAAACGAACATTCAATACCATATTTTTTGTATGTGGATGATTTTGAGACGAACAATCCTTTAGGTTCTCATAGACTCATGCGGTTACGGCCTTTTATTATTCTTTTCCATTCTCGGACAATTCAAAATTAAAAGAAGTGTATTTAGCTGCTCTACTTAAATCGTTGAATATGAAAAATTTTGGAAACAATTCATTAGAACAATTTATTAACGTTATACGGACTCTAAAAATTGAGGGACTTAATTTTAAAATAAAAAATAAGAATGTTAAAATTCATTTCATTTTAGGCCTAATTTTGGGGGACAATTTAGGACTTAATCAAATTTTAGACTTTGCGAAATCATTTTCTAGTACATATTTTTGTCGATTTTGTACAGAAAATAAAGAAGATACAAAAAACATTTCTATTGAACAGTCAAACTTTAAGAAACATTCAGAATTATGAAGAAAATGAGTCAAATAGAAATATATTTAATTCAATACCATCATTTCATGTCACCGAAAATTTTTGTGTTGATTTAATGCACGATATATTTGAAGGTATTGCGCATTACAATGTGGCACATATTTTAAATTATTACATAAAACAAAAAGTATTTACTTTAGAACAATTCAATAAACTTAAACGCGATTTTGATTATGGGGATTCTGAAAGATTTCATAGGTTTAACGATATTAATGTACAAAATATTAAAAATAAAAGATTTCATGCTAGTGCTCGTGAAATGTGGTGCTTAGTTCATTTTCTTACATTAATTATTGGACCTTTAATACCACTTAATGATACTGTTTGGGACTTTTTATGTATTTTTATAGCTCTAATTGATTTATTATTGCTTCCGAAATTTAGTTACCATCAGTTGCATGAACTTAAAAATTTAATTAAAATTCACAATGATCAATATGTAACACTTTTTAATAATACCCTTAAACCTAAACATCATCATTTAATTCATTATCCACGTATTATTGAATTTTCTGGCCCGCCTAGATATTTTTCATGCTTTAAGTTTGAAGCTAAACATCGTGAATTAAAGACATATGCAAGAGTTATTACAAGTAGAAGAAATCTTATATTATCCTTGGTATAAAATTTGAACTTAAATTCGCGTATAATGTGCTTAATCCTAATAATAACATAATTAAAAGTAATAAATCTACATCAGAAGCTTTAAATGTACCTTTTACTCACATAAAATTCTATAAATGCGTAACGTTTAATGGCATAACATACAAAGAATCACAATTTTTGTCTATAACAGATACACTTGCTACACAAATTTATAAAATCTTAAAACTCTTTGTATTTGATGAAAGATTTTTGTACGTTTTATGTCAAAATGAACCTTGTATATGGAACAATCATTTTATTTCATACGAATTATCTGATAATGGACATAAAAACATATGCAATTTTTCAGCAAAATTATTTGATGGACCTCCAGTTGATTCAAATTTGATTTCAGGGGAAAAGTCAATGATAAGAGTAAAGAAATTTTTTAACTAAATTAATTGTTTATTGTTCAGTAGATATACATATATATTATGGAGGCATCTACATTAGATTTGATTTTTTAAAAGGTATTTAATTAATTTATTTTTGTTTTATAAAAAGTTAATTTAATAATAACATATTTTTTGATATTTTTAAAACTGCCAATATTTATTTTAATAAAATGCAATACTTATTAGAAAAAAGTCCTTAAATATATCAAACCACGACACCTTGACGAGATATTTGATGGTGATAAAATTAGTTTAAAAATTCTATTGGAGCACAAACTTGAAGTATGGCAAAACAAACATTTAATTTAAATATCAAATACGAATATTTATATTAAAGTATATGTAAAGTTTAATTTTTTATTATAACCAGGGTATATTTAATTTGAGCCCAAAAAAATGTAGAAAATCAGACAAATTCCAAAATAGAAATTAACCTTGACGCGAAAAATATAACAAAGGTACAAATTGTTTTAACCTTCATAAAAATAATTTATAATTTAATTAATATAAACTTTTAGGACATTTCTACTCTCTCGATATTATCTCAAATAATTAATGGACAAGAACTTATCGAAACATATAATGTAAACAAATCTCTAAATTCAAATGATAGAACTTTTATAGTGCAAAAAATTATACAATATTATTTAGAAAATGATTTAAAATTTAATGTTAAAAAATGTAAGGAAATTGCAGAAGATATTGTTCATATATTTTCAAATGAAATTATAGATACCTATTTTTTACAAAGTATATATATATATATATATATATATATATATATATATATATATATATATATATATATATATATATATATATATATATATATATATATATATATATATATATATATATATATATATATATATATATATATATATATAAATTGTATTTTAAAATACCGAAACATAAATACCGGTATATACCGGTACAAAGGGAAACGGTATTTGAATACCGGTATTTTTAACAAAATAATAATATCGTTATCAGTTACGGTAACCAACTTAAAACGGTATTTAATCGGTATCGGTATTTATAACGGTATCGGTTTCCAACCTTGTTAAAAACAAAAGAAATATTCCCAAAAACAATTACGTTTACGATTTAATTCATAATTGTTTAATTTTTCGTTCAATGTGCATTGATCATAAAATTAGGAGTGATGGTGAATTAAGCCCAAATTACAATAGCGCGTAGTCAGCAGCAGTGTGTGCTGCCATAATCAACTGATTATTTAGAATGCACTGTTTGTTATGGTGTTGATTACATTTGGTCAGCACAGTTTGCAGTGCTGTTTCATTTAGCAATGTTCCTAAATTCACTGCGCTGCATTCAGATTGAGAGCGAGGCAAAGAGTGTGAGCAAATAAATTAGAGGCTAAAATACACAAGTAGAACAAAGCTAGATGGTGGTTGTAAATTGTGGCTGCCTACGCTGAATTGTAATTATAACGGCAGCAACATGTTGTGCTGACAGTGATCAGCTGATAATTTTTGCTGATACTGTCGCTGACTACGCGCTATTGTAATTTGGGCTTTACTCTATGATGTTAATCATAGCGTAATTAGAAAGTGCTAGCACATCTACAAAAACAACAATTGCTTGTAATTTGTTAGTGTAAAACTTCTGCACATAATGTCAAAATGCTATGAACAGAAAATGAGAGAAAGATAGAGAGGAAGAGTAAAAAAACTAGAAAAAAATTTTACATATGAATACAAAAACAATTTCACAGTTCCGCGAGGTTTGTCAATGAAAAAATTGTAAAACAGCTGTTCTTACGAGTATACTTTATAATTATAATATGGTGTTAATGTTAAATATTTTATGTTAGGTGAACACGACGAGTAATGTAATTTGTGTTTAAAACATAGAAAACAACTAGAACTCCAACTTGCTCACAAAAAAACCTAACTCAATTGTCAAAAAACCTAACTCTTTGTATGTTTTAGTAAAATTTTCTACAGAACAAATTTATACTTGTTAAGAGAGTAATTTTTTGTTTCTGAGCGAATGAAAAGAGTTGGACTTCTAGTTGTTTTCTATGGTTCAAGATATCTTGTGGGTAGGTCACATTCAGTGTTGCCGATTTCTGTGTAATTATCCAAAAATGGGACAATTTTAAATTTTTTGTATAATTTTTGGAAAATGAAATTTCTGTGTAATTTCAGTGGAACTTCATTTCATAAATTAGTAAGTTAACTGTTCATAAAAATTCTCTATTTGCATACTTTTGTAAAACGAAATTGCTCTAATGAAAGTAAGGCTCAAAAACACTGTGGTATTCTAATACAAGATTGTAAAAGGAGAAGAAATTTTGGACTTTTTTAGAAGTTATTAATAATTATTTCCAAAAAATTTAAAAATCAATGTATTCTTAGCAGCGAAAAAGGTACATATTTTTTAACAAACCTACACACAAAAAAAATCATAGGCAATATTTCCTAAAAACTTGGTATAAAAATAACTAAGCAAAAGGGTAGAATGGCAGTTACAAAGTTTCTTAGGTAATTTACCTATAATTTTAGTCAATTTCTATGTTCGAAAAATTAACTTTTTTTTTTTTTTTTTGGTAAAATAGCTTTTATGAAAAATTACCAACAAAAGCAAAGAAAATTTAAATATATAGTTTTAGATAGTTTATACATATGGCAAAGTATATATATTCAATTATTTTTGGTAAGTTTAATAAATAATATTTTGTGGAGTATCATATATTTAAGTTAAATTGATGATTCTTTTTAGTAGATTTGACTTTCTATTAAATAATTTTTTAAATTTTCATAAAAAATAAAACAATGTCGTTATTTTTAATTTTGGAAAATTTTATTATAATTTAAAGATATTAGTAATTAAAAACAAGATGTAAATTGTAATAATAACAATAATAACAAATTGATTACAATTTTAATAGTTGTTAGTGGTAGTTGGAAAATAATTAAAAACAATACGTAAATTGTAATAATAATAACAATAATAACAAATTGATTACAGTTTTAATAGTTATTGTTAGTGGTAGTTGGAAAAGAATTTTGGAAGAACATATGATTTTCATATGGCTTTGCTTATTCCAGGAATTTCAGAGATAGAAAATGTAATTGTACAAACGTTGAAGAATATCTTATATATTCTAGGTTTCTTATCTTATATATTAGGGTTTCGTCATAGCGCACATAATTATCACAAACTGGAAGAGATTCTTTTATCTTCGTAGATGCTGCGGATGTCTTGGTGTCATTACGCTTATTAAATTATGTATACAGCAAGTATTTTTAGGTTTGTATGTTTGAAAAAATTTCAGTAACTGGAAACGATGCTTGCTGTCCAGAAGATAATAGGTGACTTAAGTTATTTGCTTATCAAAGGTTCATTAAATTATGCGTATTGGAAGCAGATTTTGTTTTTTTAATATGTCGGGGCAGATGTGCCTTATTCGGTTGTTTGGCATAAAAAAATTTTGTACAATTTGTATATATATATATATATATATATAGAAAATAGCATTAAATACTTAATATATAGATATAAAATTGGCATTAAATACTTAATATATGAACTTGTTAATTACTGCAATACATACACACATATGTATCAAGTGTTATCCATTATTCTCCATGAAGTGATTCGAATTTGGTTTTGCTAATCATAGAGTTTCAGTTGTAGAATTTTTTTTCTATGTCAAATGAACGAATATGAACCTTATGCAGTGAAATATTAAAAAATCGCCGAGTTTCAGTTGTACAAAATTTTTTTATGCCAACAACTCCACAAAATTTTATTTATTAAACTTACCAAAAATAATTGAATATATATACTTTGCCATATGTATAAACTATCTAAAACTATATATTTAAATTTTCTTTGCTTTTGTTGGTAATTTTTCATAAAAGCTATTTTACCAAAAAAAAAAAAAAGTTAATTTTTCGAACATAGAAATTGACTAAAATTATAGGTAAATTACCTAAGAAACTTTGTAACTGCCATTCTACCCTTTTGCTTAGTTATTTTTATACCAAGTTTTTAGGAAATATTGCCTATGATTTTTTTTGTGTGTAGGTTTGTTAAAAAATATGTACCTTTTTCGCTGCTAAGAATACATTGATTTTTAAATTTTTTGGAAATAATTATTAATAACTTCTAAAAAAGTCCAAAATTTCTTCTCCTTTTACAATCTTGTATTAGAATACCACAGTGTTTTTGAGCCTTACTTTCATGGAGCAATTTCGTTTTACAAAAAGTATGCAAATACAGAATTTTTATGAACAGTTAACTTACTAATTTATGAAATGAAGTTCCACTGAAATTACACAGAAATTTGATTTTCCAAAAATTATACAAAAAATTTAAAATTGTCCCATTTTTGGATAATTACACAGAAATCGGCAACACTGAATGTGACCTACCCACAAGATATCTTGAACCATAGAAAACAAATAGAAGTCCAACTCTTTTCATTCGCTCAGAAACAAAAAATTACTCTCTTAACAAGTATAAATTTGTTCTGTAGAAAATTTTACTAAAACATACAAAGAGTTAGGTTTTTTGACAATTGAGTTAGGTTTTTTTGTGAGCAAGTTGGAGTTCTAGTTATTTTCTATGTTTTAAACACAAATTACATTACTCGTCGTGTTCACCTAACATAAAATATTTAACATTAACACCATAGTATAATTATAAAGTATACTCGTAAGAACAGCTGTTTTACAATTTTTTCATTGACAAACCTCGCGGAACTGTGAAATTGTTTTTGTATTCATATGTAAAATTTTTTTCTAGTTTTTTTACTCTTCCTCTCTATCTTTCTCTCATTTTCTGTTCATAGCATTTTGACATTATGTGCAGAAGTTTTACACTAACAAAATACAAGCAATTGTTGTTTTTGTAGATGTGCGAGCACTTTCTAATTACGCTATGATTAACATCATAGAGTAAAGCCCAAATTAAATAGCGCGTAGTCAGCAACAGTATCAGCAAAAATTATCAGCTGATCACTGTCAGCACAACATGTTGCTGCCGTTATAATTACAATTCAGCGTAGGCAGCCACAATTTACAACCACCATCTAGCTTTGTTCTACTTGTGTATTTTAGCCTCTAATTTATTTGCTCACACTCTTCGCCTCGCTCTCAATCTGAATGCAGCGCAGTGAATTTAGGAACATTGCTAAATGAAACAGCACTGCAAACTGTGCTGACCAAATGTAATCAACACCATAACAAACAGTGCATTCTAAATAATCAGTTGATTATGGCAGCACACACTGCTGCTGACTACGCGCTATTGTAATTTGGGCTTAATTCACCATCACTCCTATTTTTATGATCAATGCACATTGAACGAAAAATTAAACAATTATGAATTAAATCGTAAACGTAATTGTTTTTGGGAATATTTCTTTTGATTTTAACAAGGTTGGAAACCGATACCGTTATAAATACCGATACCGATTAAATACCGTTTTAAGTTGGTTACCGTAACTGATACCGATATTATTATTTTGTTAAAAATACCGGTATTCAAATACCGTTTCCCTTTGTACCGGTATATACCGGTATTTATGTTTTGGTATTTTAAAATACAATTTTTTAAACATAATTTGGTAGATAAGAATAATTTCTCATATAATTTACTTGAGGAAATAAGAAAGATAAAATTATTTTTAATTATAGGAGTTTATAGAATTTTGGTTTAATGAGGACTTTTATTGTTTTTTCTTGATTATATCGTTTGCATTAAATATATATTTATAGAGGTTTAAATGCCATAAACCTTGTGCGAATTCTTTTTGATAAAAAGTCTTAAAGCGAACACAAAAAATGCATTATCTAAGATATGCTCTCAATTATTTATCATATGATGCCTAAGAACGTACTCTTGAAATTAATAATAGGTTCTTAGTTAACTGTTTGATATTTGTTTCGATGAAGATTCTCTCCTTAATTTTGGTTTCTACAAAAGACAGAAAAATCCATCATGATTTTTTTTATTTTCATCAATATTTTAATTTTTTTCATCATGATGGAAATAAAAATATAAATATATTTTGTGATATTTATTTCAAAAGTTGAAAATTATTTTGAACTTTTTTCATCGGATGGAAAAATTCTAAACAACAACAATTTCATTTGAATAAAAAAATATTTTGAAAACAAAACAAAAGTATGAATAAAAAAAAACAATCATTTGAAATTTTTTTCGAACTGATATTTATCGTTAAAGATATTTATCGTAAAAGATATTTATTTTTTTTATCATTGATGGATATTTATTTTAAAAATAAAAATCCCTCACATATTTTTTTCAACAAATTAAAAAATATTTTGAACATTAAAGATATTTATTTTGATTGAAAAATAAAAATAAAACGTTTTCGGGTGCTTGATCTCAATGTAGTCTGAAGAAAAAGCCATTAAAGTTAGATTTTTAACCTTTTTTGGAAGCTTACTTAGATTTGAAGGCAGAAATGAAAAATTTAAATAAAATTCGTGATTATAAGCAAAATATCTTAGATACTAAAAGCAGTTTCCTAAAAAATTATAATTAAATAAAAAGTGCGGCAAACATCATCTTTGAAGGTTTTAATAACAATTGAGTTGTTGATATGCAACTTAATACAATTTTAATTGGTTTGAAATTTTGTTTGAAATTTTTTTTAGCAATTTCTTTTTCGTGCAATTTTTTTACAAATTTTAATTTTGAATACATTTCCGTTTTTTTGAGTACACACCTGGTATTTGACAGTTCTTACGTTTAAAACCACAAAATTTGGCTTTTTTTTATCTCCTGATTGGTGCGATATCATAAACAAAAATTTTCTACTGAGTGACAAGAGTTTGAATTACATTTGAATTTTTCACTCTCATTTAAAAACTTCTAGTAAATGGAATAATGACCTAATTAGTACTTTCTTGTTGTAGCACTATTTCTCCTCTACAAAATTTCTCGTCTGTAATTGACAAATTAGCTCTTACTCTTACCGAAACAGTTATATAACCTAAAAATCTTTGGGAAATCATATTTCCTTTACTAATTTTTATGGTGATTGGAATGAGTATTCCTACGTTATCCAAAACGCATTTTCCATATTTTTGTAGCGTTAACCTCTGATGAAATACAAAAAAAAAATTGCTTTTTTTATGCAATTCTGTTTTTTTCTGCTACTTCACGGAATTTTTTCCTTAGCAATTTTGCAATTTGTATAATAAAATTAGTTTTTTTTTAATTTTTTAAAATCGTTTAATTAATTAAACAATTTTTGTCTGTATAAAAACTGTGATAAATAAATCGGTATACCGATACCGATATAATTTAAAATACCGATACCGTTACCGAAATAAAAAATTAAATACCAATACCGTTATTCGTTTCGGTTTCCAACCTTGGTTTTTAACTTTTTACATTCCGTTGTAAACATCGTTAAAATTTGCCGAGGTTTTAAAACTACCTTAGTATAAATTTTTACTTAAGAATTTTTGGTTTGTCACCACTCCTATTATTATGAACGCAGCTGTACATGTTTTTTGAAAAACGAGTCGTTTTCTTAAAAAACGCAAACAAATTGACTTGTTTTTTCATATATTTCAAAGCCAAAAAACATCTCGATTCGAGTTGTTTAATTATTTAACACAATAAAAACATACTAAATTTCCATACACGAAAGAATTTTTTAGTATTTTTAGTACATAGAAAATTGTTGAAAAAACGAATTTGTAAAAATAATATAATAAAAAGAAAATAATAAGAATATGTGTGAACATAATATTAGAATATTCTTGGGTTTTATTTTTTAGATTGTGTTACCGGGTATGTTAAGAGTCACAGTGTGACTCTGATATGCACTTGCTTTTCACTTATTCGTGAACTATAAAATATACAATTTTATGTATGTCATAATATTCTTTAACTATGAGATTATTATTAACCTTACATTTTACGAAGGTAAGTACAAAATTAATATAGAATGAAAATTGTATGTCCCCGTCAACACACTTTTCATTCAACGAACAAAATAACAGCAGGTGTCTTGTTACAATCTTTTTCAGTTTTATTAACCTTTAACTTATGACGTGGTAGTAAATTTTACACCTTCTTTTTTATTTTTCTAATAACTTTTCTTTGTTGCACTCTCTTAAGCTGATATTGCCAGTACCCTCATAATATACTATGCTTTTATTGACAGTATAGTTTTGTCCTTCGACTGTTACAGCATCGCGGAGATCTATGTGTGTGGGTGTAAAATTTACTACACGTGGTCGTTTTTGGAAATTTTTAATAGAAAATATTTTACTACCACGTCTAATCTAACGTTAGTAACCCATATAAAAAAAACAAGCGCGAATATTCGGCCCGGCCGAATCTATGTACCCACCATCAACTTTTTCAAATTTTACACTATATGGAAAGGGGCGGTAAAGTGGTCTGCCCACTTTACGCCCATTTTTTGTTTCCGAGTTTACATTGGTCCTTGAACTATTTGAACACAATTTCTTTGATTTTCACCTTATATGGGAGATGGGCGGTTAAGTGGGTGGACCATGCCCATTTTTGTTTTCCGAGCTTATATCCCCGAACTATATGTACAAAATTTCGTTGTTGTACATGCTTTTGTTGAAGAAATATCAGCAGAAAACCATAAAACGGGAACCCTGTGCTTCTAGTTTTTAGCCCATGACTTTTTTGTTTGTTAACCGATTTTGCCCATTTTCAATCCCAAACAAACCTTATATAAGAAAAATATTTGTGCCAAATTTCGTCCCCCTACGTTATCCCGTTCGAGCCTTATCCTGCTTTCAACAGATGGACAATCGGACGGACATAGCTAGATCGACTTAGAATCGAACCAGGGGTCTTAGACGATTCCTTCGACAAAATCAATATACCCCCATATTTTTGATGGTGGGTATAAAAATACTACACGTCTCCGTAAGCGTAAGTATTTTTGTATTTTTTTTCACATCGTTTTTGAGTTGCTCAAAAGTTTTCAACTTTTTTGGTATTATTCTACAATTAAATAGTGGGAAATGGCACATTCAAAAAATATGGAGGAAATCTCATGCCATATTACGGACTGATTCTCTTCCCTAGCCTGTTATCCAAAAACCTACAAAAGCGAGCAAATTATGCTATATATGTCCCAATAAATTAAAAAGGAAAACTACACATACATGCTTAGAGTGTAATATACCAATGTGTATGGGCTGCAGCAAACGGCTATGCATTAATTGTACTAAGACTGAATTTGACGAATGATAATTTTACCTCAAAAGACTGATTGTTATTTTTTTATATATATAAGATATTGAAATGTTCCCTTTTATTTTAATAAGTATATAACTTAGGCTGTTGAAAATGCCATTTATTGTTTTTGTTTAACCTTAATTTTCTTAATGTACAAGTAAATGATATACGTATTTTTTTTTGTTTGTGTAAAAGACGCTTGTGAAATAAAGTACAATTTTTTTAAATAAATTTTAATTTTTTTCGTTGTTTTTGTAGACATTAAAAATTATATGAAAAATAATTCGGGTGTATAATTTACACCACCTCTTCATATACGCTAAACAATTTCACGTTATAAGTTAAAGATTAAAAAAGGTAAAAAAAAATACAAAAATGGAAAATACCTATACTCAAATGACCAGTCATTTCTATGTATGTATTTTTTTAACTTTAGATTTTTGTACTTATTTTTAGAAATATTTGTAAAAATGTTAGTCTTATAGTTAATGGTATCTCTCTAGATTAAGAAAAATAAAAAAAATCATGAATTATTCCTTATGTCAACTTTTATGGCCACTTATATAAAAGAACCACTGAAATTTACATCGCAAAAGTATGTATACGAGGCATGAGAGACATTGTTTTAATCTGATATAACTATTGTGTAAAATAATATAATAGATCCAAATTAAAATTAATTAAAAGAAAACATGTTACATTATTAAATTATTATTAAATATCCAAAGATTTTTAAATTTTGGATATATATTAGGATAGGTCAATTTGTTCGGGTGAGAAAAAACGAGACAGGCGTATAGCAAAATTTAAATCTACATAAAATTCTAAGAAAATTATCCAAAGAAAGTATGGGTCTAAAATGAAAACCTAGCTCCCGCCGAGAGACATGAAGATTTTAGTTTAAGGTACTTTAAAAAATTTCATGGATTTAATGGAAAACAACATGTTATCACTAAATCCAAACATAATATACTATTAATTTGGGCTTATTTTAAAGCCTTTCATTTTGTTAAAATTTAGATTACTATCCCGTGTTTTATTAAAGGTTTGATTATGAAATATAAAAACACAAATATAGTTGCTCTTTTTTTTTTTTTTTTTTGAACCTATTTATCCCATGTTTTCTTAAACCTTATTTGATTACAAATAAATTATTATATTCCCGCTAAGTATTGCTCAAGAAATATTGCACATTGGACTTGCATCGATATTACATTTTAATTTTTGTACGAATTGCGAAGCTTAAAAGATATAATTTAGTAATCAGCTGTGAAAGATGTCAACAAGGAGTAATTAGAATTCAATATTATTAATGGTTCTAGTCATTGCAGAAATTTACCGTTTATGTAATTTGTAAAAACGTGATGTTAAACATTATATTTGATTGATTTATACACTTGGTAGTTAACTTTCAAAAGCATGTGTTAAAAAATTCACGTTAAATTATGGAATCATCAGCGATGTCAATTGACTCTTCCAGGTCAAGTATCATTGGCATACCAAGTGCCTTAAAAGTAAAACAAATATTTCGTTGTAGGGCTTATCTGATTTTGAACCAATTTTATTGGAAAATATGCCTCCACCTTTGGGTGCTAAAGATGAAAAAAATCTTTCTACTGACGATCTATACCTCTTTCGAATAGCCAAAGCTGTATCGAAAGGTTTGTGTCCAGAAGATATAGCCAGCGTGAAACCGGGACAAATAGTTAATTCCCGCTGTTTAACAAGAGCCAGTAGAATCTTGCACTTATATGTTGCAACTAGTTTGCCTTCAACCAATTTAAAAATATTGGCTTTAACAAAGTTTTGAATTGTCGTGAACAATTGAATGGCTCAACTAAACTCAGGGCTTATAAAAAGCATCCCATTAATTTTAATTGCACAGATTATATGGTCTCTAAAATATGGCTTGAAAAGATGAAACATAATTAAACCCTACATTATTGAAAAATGTAGTATTTTTTGCACAAAACAGTATTTCGCAATAACATACAGTTGGGGACAAAATTGTTCACAAAAGTACCAATCTTAAATATAAATGACTTGCTTTTTATGATTCATTGTTTTTATTAAAATTTTTGGAATTCATTTTAATATTTACATTATGCTTTAATAAAAAAAGATAAAACTAACTTAAATTATTAAATTCATATTTTAAACTACGAATGTTTCATTGCCTTAGCTGTGAACTATTATGACTCTTGACGAAAATCTTAAAGTTTTTGGCTCTCAATATTTCGTGTGCCCTGCTTTTGCAATTTTAACAGCTTTTATTCTTTTTGGCATACTATTTACGAGATTTGTTAGTACCTGTGGGTCAATATTTACCCACGCCTCAATAGAACGCTCCCAAAGTTAATTGAGGGTTTTTGGTGGGTCTTTTTTAGCGAATATTTTCCTTTTTAAGTTTGACCAAAGGTGTTCAATCGGATTTAAATCCGGAGACTGGGGTAGCCAATCTAAAAGTTTAATACCATTATCTTCAAACCACTTTTTAGTAATACCGGCAGTGTGCTTTGGGTCGTTGTCTTGCATGAAGATGTCATCCAGACCCGGCTCTACCAAATATATCCAGACTTGGCATGTATGAGTCTTCAAGGATAGTGATATAGTCTTTGGCACACATTCTACCAGTTATTCGGCGTAGTACACCAAACTGGTTCCCACGAAAACAGCCCCAAGCCATTAGTGATCCACCTCCAAATTTCATTGTGTTAGTAATATTTCGATCTTGGACGCCAACTCTTTTATCAACCCATGTCCATTGGCGGCCATCCGACCCAATTCGATTGATTTTAGTCTCATCTGAGCAAGTTACCCTCATCTGTCTGTCTGTCGTAAAATGCTCGTACTTTTTGGCAAAATACAATCGCTTTTTGCGATTTTGTTCACTTAAATATGGTTTTTTAAGTTTTGTTCTTGACGCAAGCCCGCTGGATTTCAAACATCTTCGAACGGTTTTGGAACTTACGTTAAAATTATACTCTTGGTTGAGTATTTGTGTGACCTCAACAGCTGTATTAACCTCTCCCGACATAATCATTCGACGAGCCTCTCGAGCATCCACAGGAGAAAGTTTTTTTTGGACGGCCGGATTTTTTTCCTGTGGAGCTTAAACTATTTTGTGACTTTATTTTATTTACTAACCCTATCGATATTATATTTTTTTGCGATTTCGCGATATTTTTTGCGATTTCGCGATATGGGACTCCTTCCACTATGTCTTTTGCCACATTTTGTTTCAATAGGGGAGTCTTAGCCTTTCCCATTATAAAAGCTAAATAAATTATTTAAAAATGTAATATTTTATTCAAATATCATTAAAACATATTTTTTTTAACTTACATTATAAAAAAATCACGAAAAGTGGTTTATATATTATTATTTAAACAAGTATATTATTTAAAAAATAACTAAGGGTCAGAAATGTTCGCACACGTGTATTTAGTTGTTCAATGATATTTTAATAAAAAAAGTAACGGTACTTCAAAAAAATGTTACCAAACAATAAAAAATATTATGCCAGACAACATAAAAGCAAATGAGTTGCCAGACTTATGTATGTGAAATATTTTGTTTAGATATATCTTTAATCACACCTTTTGTGAACAATTTTGTTCCCAACTGTATGTATCTCAAAAACTTAAAGCGATAGAACATTTCCAAGGTCATATTCAAACGCATTTAAAAACATGCAAAAAACATTTAGAAAAGTGTATTTTGGTAACAGTTTCTTAAAGAAAAAACAAATATTTTTTCTAAGGAAAATACCCAGTTTTATTTACTACGTTTCCATTAATATCTCAGGATCCAAGCAACTCTCTATTCTAAAAACTTAAGTAGTATAGGAAATCTATATTAACATACGGGTTTTGGAAAAATTTTCAAAATATCCATTAATATCTCAGGATCCAAGCAACTCTCTATTCTAAAAACTTAAGTAGTATAGGAAATCTATATTAACATACGGGTTTTGGAAAAATTTTCAAAATATCGCTTGAGATATAGCTTTCCAAGTCTTAAGGTTTAACCAATGACCTTAAATATATATATATATATTAGGCTGGGTCAATTCTTTTTGTAGATAGGCGTATAGCAAAAATGCAATCTACAATAAATTCTAAGAAAACTTGTCTAAAAAACTATGGGTCTAAAATCAAAACTTAGCTCCCGCCGAGAGACATGGAAATTGGGGAAAATCGTTCAATTTAACAACAGTGTTTTGATATAATTGCTGCTATCTCAAAAACTACTCAAGATACAGATCCGAATTAGGTTTCAAATAATAGGTAATGAGAGCACCTTCAAAATGGCATTCCACATTTTTTATAAATAAAGGTTAAAGGTCATTGGTTAAACCTTTAGTCTTGGAAAGCTATATCTCGAAGGCTATTTTGAACATTTTGCCAAAATCCGTATGTTAATACAGATTTCCTATACTACATAAGTTTTTAGAATAGAAAGTTGCTTGGATGCTGAGATATTTGAAAACATAGTGCAAGGTAAATAAAACATTGTATTTTCCTTGGAAAAAAATATTTGTTTTTCCTTTAAGACTTTTTTACTAAAATAAACTTTTCTAAATGTTTTATGCTGATTTCGATTTTGGTATACGCCTTTAACGTTTTTTTTCACTCGAACAAATTGACCCACATTAATATTATGTTCGGAATTAGTGATAACATGTTGTTTTCCATTAAATCTATGAAATGTTTTTGAAATACCTTAAAATAAAATATTCATGTCTATCGGCGGAAGCTAGGTTTTCATTTTAGACCCATAGTTTTTTTGGGTAATTTCCTTAGAATTTTATGTAGATTTAAATTTTGCTATACGCCTGTTAATTTTTTTCTCACTCAAACAAATTGACTATATATATATATATATATATATATATATATATATATACATATATATTCTATGCAAAAACATAGAATTAACCAAGATATTTCTCTCTGTATGACGAAATTACTGTGCTTTTTAATAACCTATTAACCTAAAAATATATAAATTTCATTAGATTTCTTCGTTAGAATTCAAGGACAGCCAATAATTACATATTTTCTGTGCCCAAAATCATTTTTTTGGACTGTGCGGCTTAAGATGTACACCTTGACAGTATACCGGGTTGCGCGAAGTTTTGTATCCGGTCATAGTGGATACATATAAATATTGTTTTAGTTAAATAAATAACTTTTATTTTTTTATATAATTAATTTTGTTGATTTCAGGAAGACAGCAACGTATTTATAGAAAATTATAAATTGTTTCTTGTATACAAACAAATATAAAAAAAAAAAATTGTCATTTATTGAATAAGCTTTTCAGTGATAAGTGCTATATTGCTTAGCCTGTAACTTTCTTTAAATGATTTCAATGGACTTTGAACAGAGTATATATTAAACCTTAGAGACTATATAACCTATCTATGCAGACAAATTAGTTTTTATATCGTTTTACCTATTTATTTTCAATAATAACTGAACGAGGTTTTTAGCGGTAATTTTTCTTTCACTGAAAAGTTGTAATATTTGAAATTGTGCTTCCAAAATAAATTTTTATACCTTAATTAAGCAGTATTATATAATTTGTATTACAAAACAAAGTTACTTTCCACTTTTCTTATTGTAAATAAACCTAAAATTTATTGCATCGTCCTATATTATCACAAATTATAATTTTTATTAAAACAAATGTAAGTAAAAGAAAAAAATAACAAAAATATGTTATATTCACTTTAGTTAAAACAATCGCAATAAATTTAAAAATTTTGTGTCTATTTCAACAATAGGTAGATTAAGAAGGTAACGACAACTCTACAACAACTACAACACAAAAAAAAACCCATGTATTTTGTTTTTGCATTGTTATCTCTTATGTCAACTTTAATTTTGTCATTTCACATGTTTCTTTACAAAAAACAAAAACATTTCATGTAGTAAAAAAGAGAGGAGAAAGACGCAATAACACAAAAGTAAGTAAAAAAATGTAAACATAAACAAAAATTTGACACTTCAAATTACAAAACACAGGCAGCCATATTGATTTCAAAAAGAAAAAAAATTCTCAGCTGTTTTAATGTCGTTACCTTCTTAATCTTCCTTAATTGTTACTTTTGATATATACACTTTCATATAGAGCATACAATATTTTTCTCGTTTTAGCGAAAAAAAAAAGTCGTCTAATTGACTTAACGCTTAAAAAGCGAATGATTAAAGCGTGAATTAGTTGGTTGTTTATGTGTCATCAGACATCACATCACATCACATCACATCAACGTCAAGTTTTTATAATTGTTAAGCGTGAATTAGTTGGTTGTTTATGTGACGTTTCCTCCCGCGAAGGAAACAGCTGATCGTTTATATTGCTTGTATTGTAATGCTAACAATTATTGAAACTTGACGTTGATGTGATGTCTGATTCTGTTGAAAACAGAATTTTCTTGCATTGTTCCATGACAGTTGTTAGCAGTGTTGCCAAACAATAACATTTTTCCTACAAATAAACAAATGCTTAAGGAAATAAAAAGGAAAAACCACTAAGTAAATAAAGAAATAAATAAACAAAAATAATTAAATACACAAACAATTAAATAGATAAATATTTGGCATGTTTAATTTCAATCAGAGTTGCATTTTTAGCCTTTTTCTAGTAAATAATTTATGGTAACTCTATGTTTTTGCTAACAAATGTCAAAAACATATGTCACGTTATTAATTTTATGTCCGTGAAGATAACAAACTTTTTCAACAAACTTTTTCTTCTTCTTCCTTTTTCAACAAACTTTTACAACAAACTCTCTTGTGCAGACCAGAAATGAGAATTCTCAACTTTGCAGACAAAAATTTAAGTGCTACCAAGTCAAATTATATGAATTTAGTACTACATTTTGTGCAAAATATGGCAACATCACTGCAATATAAGAAATTTGTAAAAGTTTGTTGAATGATTTCCAACAAACTTTTTACATAAAATTTGTTAAATAATTTTTGTTGAACATTTTATGGAATGAATAAAATATAATTATTTTATTTTAATTATTTTGCAGTATATTATTTAAATTAGAGTTATTTGTATCATTCAAATTACTCGAAAAAAACTTTTTTTATTACATTATTTTACGTACAGCATAAAAACAGGGACATGTGCCAAAAATCGAAATATACCATCTGATAGGGGAAGGTCTTGGCTACATTTCCTCATACTTGGTTTTTCCCAGATCACCTATGTGTTCATACAAAATTTTCAAAAAACTTGTTCATAAAAGTGTTACTATACCACTATTTTACCTACAGCGTTAAAACAGGGACATGTGCCAAAAATCGAATTATACCATCTGATAGGGGAAGGTCTTGGCTACATTTCCTCATACTTGGTTTTTCCCAGATTACCTATGTGTTCATATGAAATTTTCAAAAAACTGGTTCATAAAAGTGTTACTATACCACTATTTTACCTACAGCGTTAAAACAGGGACATGTGCCAAAAATCAAATTATACCATCTGATAGGGGAAGGTCTTGGCTACATTTCCTCATACTTGGTTTTTCCCAGATCACCTATGTGTTCATACAAAATTTTCAAAAAACTGGTTCATAAAAGTGTTACTATACCACTATTTTACCTACAGCGTTAAAACAGGGACATGTGCCAAAAATCGAATTATACCATCTGATAGGGGAAGGTCTTGGCTACATTTCCTCATACTTGGTTTTTCCCAGATCACCTATGTGTTCATACAAAATTTTCAAAAAACTTGTTCATAAAAGTGTTACTATACCACTATTTTACCTACAGCGTTAAAACAGGGACATGTGCCAAAAATCGAATTATACCATCTGATAGGGGAAGGTCTTGGCTACATTTCCTCATACTTGGTTTTTCCCAGATCACCTATGTGTTCATACAAAATTTTCAAAAAACTGGTTCATAAAAGTGTTACTATACCACTATTTTACCTACAGCGTTAAAACAGGGACATGTGCCAAAAATCGAATTATACCATCTGATAGGGGAAGGTCTTGGCTACATTTCCTCATACTTGGTTTTTCCCAGATCACCTATGTGTTCATACAAAATTTTCAAAAAACTGGTTCATAAAAGTGTTACTATACCACTATTTTACCTACAGCGTTAAAACAGGGACATGTGCCAAAAATCGAATTATACCATCTGATAGGGGAAGGTCTTGGCTACATTTCCTCATACTTGGTTTTTCCCAGATCACCTATGTGTTCATACAAAATTTTCAAAAAACTTGTTCATAAAAGTGTTACTATACCACTATTTTACCTACAGCGTTAAAACAGGGACATGTGCCAAAAATCGAATTATACCATCTGATAGGGGAAGGTCTTGGCTACATTTCCTCATACTTGGTTTTTCCCAGATCACCTATGTGTTCATACGAAATTTTCAAAAAACTGGTTCATAAAAGTGTTACTATACCACTATTTTACCTACAGCGTTAAAACAGGGACATGTGCCAAAAATCAAATTATACCATCTGATAGGGGAAGGTCTTGGCTACATTTCCTCATACTTGTTTTTTCCCAGATCACCTATGTGTTCATACAAAATTTTCAAAAAACTGGTTCATAAAAGTGTTACTATACCACTATTTTACCTACAGCGTTAAAACAGGGACATGTGCCAAAAATCGAATTATACCATCTGATAGGGGAAGGTCTTGGCTACATTTCCTCATACTTGGTTTTTCCCAGATCACCTATGTGTTCATACAAAATTTTCAAAAAACTTGTTCATAAAAGTGTTACTATACCACTATTTTACCTACAGCGTTAAAACAGGGACATGTGCCAAAAATCGAATTATACCATCTGATAGGGGAAGGTCTTGGCTACATTTCCTCATACTTGGTTTTTCCCAGATCACCCATGTGTTCATACAAAATTTTCAAAAAACTGGTTCATAAAAGTGTTACTATACCACTATTTTACCTACAGCGTTAAAACAGGGACATGTGCCAAAAATCGAATTATACCATCTGATAGGGGAAGGTCTTGGCTACATTTCCTCATACTTGGTTTTTCCCAGATCACCTATGTGTTTTCAAAAAACTGGTTCAAACGATATTACTCATGACACTATTTTAGGGAACATTTTAAAAGCTTTTGAATGTTAAACATTGAAATTTTTTTTTTAGAAAGCGAAATAATATTATATAATATTATATAAAATAATATTTAAAAAATATATATTATATAATGTTCAATAATATTTTTTAGTAAGAACTTAAAATAAGTGAACTAAAATCCTGTGTAAACACACCAGGCTTTAAGTAAAGGCATATCAAATCGATATGGCAGCCTATAGGATGGAATTTATAAACTTGGCATGACTTTTGTTATAAAAGTACTAAAACGCCATATTAGAAAAAACAACCGATCAGCTGCTGCTGCCGCCGACTATTTTCAATCGACTTCGATCTATGCTAATATATTATTAACAAAATAAACAGCAGAATTCCGCAGGTTCTTTTAAAGAAGTGAAGAAAACAAAGCTCCATAAGTAAGTAAACAAGGTTTTTAATAGCCCAGGCGACCGCCTATATTTTGATACATTAGTCCCAAACGTGTTGGCATAGTGACTACATACATTCTGCATATCCCTGGACAAAATGAAGAGGTTTTAGTAATAATTATGTCCATCGATTGGTTAAATTAAAATTTTCTGATTTTATTAAATTTTATAGGGTTATACCCAAATTAAATAAAATATATATATATTTTTTTTTCAGTTAGAGTACCGTGACTGACTGATTCATCATCCCACAGCCCAAACGCCTGAAGCTAGACGGAATTTATAACAAAGGTAAGTCTCCCTAAAAAATATAAATTTTTTGTTGTTGAACTTATCCTAGTTCTAGGTAAATGAATGAATTCACAAGGGGAGACTTTGTGGTACTTTTTCGTTCTTTTAATGGTACTTTTTGAATTTTCTATAATATTTAAGATAGAAACATGAAATTAAACATATGTGCTCCTAAGTGAATGAAAATTTGTTAGAGGGGAGTTTGTGGTACTTTTTCGTTCTTTTAATGGTACTTTTTTAATTTTCTATAACATTTAAGCTAGAAACATGAAATTAAAGATATGTGCTCCTAAGTGAATGAAAATTTGTTAGAGGGGAGTTTGTGGTACTTTTTCGTTCTTTTAATAGTACTTTTTGAATTTTCTATAACATTTAAGCTAGAAACATGAAATTAAAGATATGTGCTCCTAAGTGAATGAAAATTTGTTAGAGGGGAGTTTGTGGTACTTTTTCGTTCTTTTAATAGTACTTTTTTAATTTTCTATAACATTTAAGCTAGAAACATGAAATTAAAGATATGTGCTCCTAAGTGAATTAAAATTTGATAGAGGGGAGTTTGTGGTACTTTTTCGTTCTTTTAATAGTACTTTTTTAATTTTGTATAACATTTAAGCTAGAAACATGAAATTAAAGATATGTGCTCCTAAGTGAATTAAAATTTGATAGAGGGGAATTTGTGGTACTTTTTCGTTCTTTTAATGGTACTTTTTTTAATTTTCTATAACATTTAAGCTAGAAGCATGAAATTAAAGATATGTGCTCCTAAGTGAATGAAAATTTGTTAGAGGGGAGTTTGTGGTACTTTTTCGTTCTTTTAATAGTACTTTTTGAATTTTCTATAATATTTAAGCTAAAATGATAAAATGCAAACAAATCACAAAAATATCAATAGTAATTTCGTACTTTCATTTTTCTTTCATTACAGGAATCATTTTGAGGACGGGATCATCAACCATATTCTTTTTTTTTTTTTTTTGTTCTTTTTTTTATTACAGGATTAAGTATTTTGCATGTATTTAATAAATATTTATATATATTGAAAAAATCCATGAAAATGGTACATTAAAAGGAAATAATCCTTATTTATATGATAAGTTATCATAGTTATTTAAGACAAAACATTAACTGGTTTTGCGTTGTTTAAAGTTTAAATTTAAATAAATATAAAATAAAATAAAAAAAAATTAATAAAATTATCTCGTTTATTTCTATATGAATTCAAAATGAAGGGTTATTGTAAGATAACTAATTTAGAAATAAGTAATATTTTAATAAATTTTCCTTATTTAGAAAATTTGGAAAATAATTCAAAGAAAAATATAAAGTTTTTTAAAACTGTTATAGATATTTTTAATGAAAAAAGATCTAAATTTAATAAAATTAGAACAAGTTCAAAAATTATTGCAAAAAGAATTTTAAAATCTAAAAATGCAGTAAGTTCTGATTTAGAAGTAATATCAGAAAGAAATGATAAAATATTTACAAATGAAATAATTTATAATGAAAATGACATTCATTTTTCTGAAAAAGAATATTTTCAAACAGACAAAGGCAATTTGTCTGATGATTTAACGAATAACATTATTTGCTAAGCATATATTCCTGAAAATAATTTTTTGGAAAATGCTGCAAATGAATTGCACGAATCGTCAGATTCAAGAACAAAATATTCCGAAAAAGGTGAACTAAATTGCTTAGAATTAGAAAGTTTTCCAATGGAACAAGCTTATTTGTCAGCTCTGTTGTCTGATATTGATGAGAGCTTGGAAAGCATAGAAACTAGAAAGAAGGAATCACAAGTCTCATCAAAGTTAAACAAAGAATATTCTGAAAAAATTGAAGAACTTTGTAATCATCATATTGAAAATTTTAAAACTTGTGGATCTCACAATAATTCCAATGAATTGGTTCAAATTCTGAATGACAAAGCTGAACAAATTCTCAATGGTTTATATAAAAAACATTATGATGATTTCGCACAGAGTTTCAAATCTATTGTTTGCGATTTAAACAATACCATTGAGAAAATGTCTACAAGCAGTAATACTAGCTTTAATGCTTTGTAATATATGAAACAACAAGTCAATTTCTTTGTGTTTTTTAAGAAAACGACTCGTTTTTCAAAAAACCTCTATATGTGAACATAGTATTAAATAAGGGGTACATGTACTCTAATAAATCTAATAATATTTCATTATTTTATCAAGACAAATGTCAAAATGTTATCAAGATAAAGATTTGTCTAATGTAGACTGAATTTGTCAGTGTTATTGCAGCGTTAAAAGAAAATTGTCAGCGCTCGAGCTCCGACAACTTTGTCTTGATAATGCTTAGTAATTTGCTGTCCACACGAGCCTTTTTCATGCTCGCACATTCAACAAAATGCTGTGCGCACATGCATTTGGATAGTGTGGACCCAAGTTGTTTATGTTTTGTTCTTGTTCGCACACCGTTGTTCGCACAATTGTTTGAGCAACCATGTCTGCCATTAAACATCATTTTGTATACTTTGAGTCTACATTAG
Source organism: Protophormia terraenovae (assembly GCA_951394005.1). NCBI lineage: Eukaryota > Metazoa > Arthropoda > Insecta > Diptera > Calliphoridae > Protophormia > Protophormia terraenovae. The sequence continues at coordinate 76,768,104 of OX596077.1, forward strand.
ACAAATTTTTATCAAGACAAACGTCAAAATTTTATCAAGATAAAGATTTGTCTAATGTAGACTGAATTTGTCAGTATTATTGCAGTGTTAAAAGAAAATTGTCAGCGCTCGAGCTCTGACAACGTTGTCTTGATAATGCTTGGTAAAAGACGCCATCTTGATTGTTGTTGGTACTTTTTGCATGGTTTATTATGACATACGTTTTCCCCTATAATTGATAGAGATAAAAAATTATCTGCAACTCAAACAAAAATTTGACGTTTGTCTTGATACAAATTTCTCTAATGTAGACTCAAAGATACGGAAGAAGAGGCGCTGCATGTAAAAGTATCGAAGTGGCAAACAAAAAATTATGATTTGTTCGACAAATGTTCTGCCCACTGAAAACAAAAGGGAAAAAATTGTGTGTGTTGCTGACGTTTTGTTCTTGTGCGAACAAGAAAAATGCTAGTATAGACGGTACGTTACGTGAAGACGACTAGTTAGACCACGATTTAATATCAGGTGTAGTCTTACTTTGAGTCTACATTAGACAAATTTTTATCAAGACAAACGTCAAAATCGGTGCAAATCTATACAAGGTAGCCACAGTTAAACTGCTGATTATTATTTTTGGTTGTTACAGCTGTCAAACTGTACACATAAAAAACATCAATGAATTCGCCATATTGTTGTTTTTGCACAATTGTTGCCACTTCCATAAATTCGAGTTCATTTTGACGTTTGTCTTGATAAAAATTTGTCTAATGTAGACTCAAAGTAATGAACTCGCCATATTGTTGTTTTTGCACAATTGTTGCCACCTTCCATAAATTCGAGTTCATTTTGACGTTTGTCTTGATAAAAATTTGTCTAATGTAGACTCAAAGTTAGGGTTATATGAATTTCGTTTGTGTGACGGTTTATATATTTTTGTTGATATTTTTCTGGTGAATTTTGTGGTAAAAATTATCAATTAAAATGGTAAATAAACAATTTTTTCATTAGTCTCATACATTTTCTGTGAACGTGATATTGTTTGTGGAGGACTTTGTATTTGAACGTTTATTTAATAAATTGAATATCTAAAAGTATGTAAATCAAGTATTTAATTAGCTTGCCTATTCACAGAGAAATTGTGACTTAAAAATAGTCATAAAACACAAATTGTGACTATAGTCTTTTATTTTCCATTCACAAACAAAAATAAATTAAGGCCTTAAATGTAGACAGTCTTAAGAGTTGTGACTATCATAAAAAAACATTTTAATTGAAAATAAAATATATGAAAATATAAAAAAATGTGTTGTAGAAAAAACAATCCAAACATACATATTTGAAACGTTTGAGAGCCAAAGAGCGTTAAATCATATATGAAACACACTCTTATCCATATTTCCTGCAGATTTTCATCGGATTTTGCAGTATTTGCAAATTATCCATTCTCTAAAATTTTAAAATTTTTATAAAATATTTTATTTTTAATTTTTATTTTCAATTGACAAGAAAAGTCAAAAGTTTTTAATGTTAAGCATCATGATAAAATTATAGAAGGTAAAATCATTAGAGTGAGTGCTCTCAATTTTTTTTACCCTGAATTGTCAAACAATAAAAAATTAAAACAAAATGTAAAAAAATTAAAATAAAATATCAAAAAACTGAAAAATAAACTAAAACAAAAATAATAATTTTTTTTAAAGAATTTTTTTCAATGAATAAACTATCTTCATGGAGCGATTCTACGTTAACTACCAACAAATCTGAAGCCAAGTACATTCCTTGTTATTGGTTACAACTGGACCAGCCGGAACATCTATTTGCAGCTCCAGTAAGTCCGGGTTCACACACAGCAATTTTTCTTGCCGCAATTCTGACTTCGTAGGCGAGAGAAGCAAAGAGAATGTAAAAGTTTACTCTTCCCTTCTCCTCTCTCTTCTATAAACTCAGAATTGCGGCAAGAAAAATTGCTGTGTGTGAACCAGGACTAAACGTTCGTTTGCGACAACTCCACGCACAGTGTAACATTTGGCAGTTTTAGAGCGACAAAAATTCAATTTTGGAGATATAGGCCTGAAATTGTATATTCTGTTAGTAGATAAGGTCGTAAACATTCCCACTAAAAAAGGGCGGGTAGAATCACTGCCACTCCCATACTAAAAAAAAATGTATTTATTTGTATGAATTTGCAGCATATTTTTGTAAATTTTATTAAAATATGGGATATTTTTAAAGTAGGCGTGGCAAGATCTAATCACACTAATCTTATTATAACGCTTACATATCAAATTTTCAGGCATTATCCTAAGAAGTTTAAATATTTCTTAAAAAATTGCTAAGATGAGTACCTCATATTTTTTTCTAATATTTTAAAAGATCGCAAAAAATCGCAGCCAAAATTCTCAAATTTAATTTTATAGATATCATTTTATATAACAATTGTATTTTAAGATTGGAACTCGTTGGAACTTTTTTGTTCCAGTCCATTAAAAATAGAATTTTCCAAAAAATATATTTTTTGATATTATGATTTCTTTTAAATAGAAATCAATCTTTTTAGTATTTATTTTTTAACCTAGCAAATTATAACATAACAAATTGGATACATTTATTATTATATACCAAAAAAAAATCATATCAATATCTGCAGTATTTACTGAGATATATGAAGTTAAAGTTAATATACTTCTTTACAAAAGTTGTAAATAAAAATAAATTATTTTTAAAAGTTGCAAGTTTGAAATCCCATAATTCGCGCTATAGACACTTATCAATACTTTAAGTATTTTTTGCATAAAATATGATATGTTTGCTTATAAATGCGAGAAAAATTACTTCAATTAATAAGCTTTTATTTTCGCATTTTTGTCGTTCTAATTTGGATAAATGTGACACTGTGCCACGGCTGGATATAAATGGCATCATTGCAAGTTGTTGGTGGTGAGGTAGTAGCCAGTGGCACTATATTTTATATGCATATGTATACAACTATACAACTTTTTTCCCAGATAAATTGTACAAAAAAGTTAAAAAAAAAAACGAAATTAAAAAAATGAAACTTTTAAAATTAAATTTAAATTTTTTTATTATTATTATTTTTTTTTTTTTGGTTTATTATTTTTCTGTTGTTTGACATAATAAGAATTAAAATTGAAAACTCTCTCTAATGATTCTACCTTCTGTTATTATATTATGGTTAAGCATGTTTTATGACTATGTTAACAGAATATAAAGTTATGACCGAGTCACAAGAATAATCGTAACTTTTAGTCATAATAAAATTGTGACTTTTTTTCAAATTTTTTCTATGAATAGGCATGTAAGATAAAAAAGCTAGAGAAAAAGTTATAGTCGGCCAAGAACTTTGTGTATGAGCATAAAAATCCGGAAAGGGGATTTACCTGTGGCCAATTGTAGACCAAAACTTTTACAAAATGTAAAATATGGTACTCATTTACCTCCCTAATTCACTTAAAATCGTAAATATTTCCTATACTATTTATCCGATTGCAAAGATTAAGGTGTCAATTAAAAGATCTTAAGGTTGCATTTACGAAAATAAAATAATATAAAAGTTTCATAAACACAACTTTTAAAGTATTTTTCTTGTGAAAAAAAAACATTTTTTTGTGGAAATAATTTTTCTTAATAGCCGGCCTTCGGCCGGTCGGAAGGGTTTTTAACTCTGTGGTATGTCCAAAAGCGGCTTCGCTAACGAAATTCTTTCTTTTTACCCAACTTTTTTTATAACGAAAATTTTTTGATACGAGTTTCTTAGGAAAATTCGAATTTCAAAGCCCTATAACTTCCAAAATATTTATTTGCGGCCAAAAATTTTTACATCATATTTACCGTTAAAAGTACTATCAATGGCAAAAAAATCAAATAAATCGGAGCTGAATTAGGGTGGTCTATTTATACCTAAAATAGTTTATACAAATATAAACAAATGCGTTGATACTAACATCTACTTTAGGGCAATTCCTGGAAGTGGGTTTATATGAGAGCTATGGTAAATTATGGACCGATTCTCATTAAAATTGGCAATGTTGTTTTATTTACATAAAACTTATTTGTGTCGCATATTAACTTAACACATTCGTAATGGATTTATGCACGGTAAGTGATTTTCGGTGGAATGGTTTATATGGGAGCTATGGTCAATTGTTGACCGATTTTCATGAAATTTGATACAAAGATTATTACTCATACTAAACTTCTCACCGGCATTTTTGAGTGTTGAAACTCTATTCCGGGGGACATTTGTATGGGGGCTAAGTGAAATAATAGACCGATCACAACCAATTTCAATAGGCTTCTTTCTTATATTATAAAAGTCCTCTGTGTCAAATATGATTGAAATACAGTTAGGGACAAAACTATTTGTACACCTCATATACTTCGTATACCTTCAATAGTTTATAAAGAATTTAAAATTGTCGTATGCAGTATTATTTTTAATATATTTTTATTTAATTAAGTTATAAAAACAAAATTAATATCCAACACATTATTTAAAAAAATACAAAATAATGAAAATTCATTGGGACAAAAGTATTTGTACATATAATCTACACCTACTTATAATACTTATATTGGGAAAATTTAATATTTTGTGGGTCCTCCTTTTGCATCTATCACGGCCTGTAATCTTCTGGGCATCGATCGGACCAAATTTCTCGTTTCATCTGGAGATATTTCCTTCCAGGCTTCCTCCAAAGCAATTTTAAGTTCATCCCTGCTTCGGACGTGCTTTGTAGCGACTTTACGTTTCATAATATCCCAACAGTGCTCGATGGGGTTTAAGTCAGGTGATTGGGGAGGATAATTAAGTTGTCTTGGTGCATGGTAAAGCAACCACTCCTTCACTGAACACGCTGTATGTTTTGGGTCATTGTCCTGTTGGAATATCCAACTTTGGCCAAGACCCAAACCATCTACGGAATCCTTCAAATTGTCTTCCAATATACGTTTATATTGATGCTGGTTCATTACACCATCTATAAATACCATTCGCCCTACCCCACTGGCTGCTATTGCCCCCCATACCATAACACTTCCCCCACCTTGTTTCACTGTTGGGGTCAAATTGTTAACATCTAACGCTGTATTTTTTTTTGCGCCACACTTTTCCCCTGCTATTATTTCCGAAAAGATTGACTTTGGTTTCATCAGTAAACAAAACCCTATTCCAAAATTCTTCGTCCTTATCAATGTATGGAGGGACAGGTAGCGTCAGTGATAACCTACAACCCGAATCAGATGTTGGGGTTACCGATGTGATAGGGGAGATGATCACTAGAGACAAGGTATCATGGGCGGTAAATTCATTCGAGCCATACAAATCTCCGGGCCCGGATGGAATATTTCCGGCCATGCTACAGAATGTCGATGAAGGAGCCATCTCTCTATTGACGGAGGTGTTTAGGGAATGTCTTAGATTGAAGTACATTCCCAGAGGGTGGAGAGAGGTAAGGGTCATTTTCATACCCAAAGCGGGTAAGACGACTCACTCGAAGCCCAAGGATTACAGACCGATCAGCCTATCGTCTTTTCTATTGAAGACAATAGAAAGACTGATCGATCTTCATCTTAGGACTAGTATAGGAACTCAGGTCATTAGCGAGTCTCAACATGCTTATCTTAAAGGTAAGTCCGTTGAGAGTGCTCTGCATGATGTTGTGAGTTACATTGAGCGGGGTCTGCTGCAGAGGGAGTATACCATGGCAGCTTTTCTCGATATAGAGGGGGCCTTTAATAATATCACGATAGAGGCTATTGAGGAATCACTTGTTTCACTGAATGTAAGTGGGCTCCTTGTTGAGTGGATAACTCTGATGCTTAGCAGCAGGGTCATCAACTCAAGCATGGGAGGAAACTCGTGACTAGGGGCACACCGCAAGGGGGGGTCCTTTCTCCATTACTGTGGCTCTTGGCCGTGAACGTCATTTTAAGACAGTTTTTATCTACGATCAGTGAGGTCATGCAGACAGGTTTACGTGATCTGTCCCTTTGGGCCAACAGTAAGGGATTAGGGGTAAACCCCGAAAAAACGGAACTAGTTTTGTTTACTAGGAAATACAAGGTCGAGCATTTTAGCTTGCCAGTATTGAACGGGATTGAGCTTGCATTGTCAAGTGAGGCCAAATACCTGGGTGTGTACTTGGACAGTAAATTTTCTTGGAGGAGAAACACCCAGGAGAGGGCCAAGAAGGGACTCAATGCCTATTACACCTGCAGGAACTCTATAGGTAAGAATGTGGGCCTTAAGCCGCAAGTTGTATACTGGATTTACACTTCGGTTGTAAGACCGATTCTTACTTATGGCTGTATAGTCTGGTGGAATGTATTGGGTAAAGGAACGTATAGGAAACTTCTCTCTAAAGTTCAGAGGTGTGCTTCAGTTGGCATCTCAGGTGCCAGGAGAAGTACACCTTAGGCGGCGCTGGACATAATCCTCCATCTTCTTCCAATTGAGGAATTTGTGAGGGGTATGGCTGTCCGCGGCCTATTTAGATTGAAGGAACTGGGATTATTAGGTACCTCTAGAGCGGGGCACGTCAGCATACTAGATGAAGTCAAATTCAACGGTCGGACACTATCCGTGGCTGAGCCTACGGATTATGTCGGGACTACGATTGACTTCGGGGCGACTCCCGCTTTGGTGTTACCTAGCAGGGACCTCTGGGATGGAGTAGGAAAGCTCTTTGAAGGCTGTGCGGTCTTCACAGACGGTTCGAAGATGGAAGTTGGCACTGGTGCAGGTATATACTTTATGGGAACTGATATCAGGCGATCCTACAAATTGTCTGACAGTTGTAGTGTCTTTCAGGCGGAGATTCTTGGCATTTATAAGGCTCTAGGCTTGATTGAGGGGAATGTTGAGAGAGGGTCTGAGATTACTATATATGTTGATAGTCAGGCAGCGTTATTGGCTCTGACTAGTCATTTTGTTAGGTCCAGTTTAGTACTTGAGTGCAGAAGGGAATTGAGAAGGTTAATGGATTCCTATATGATAAGACTCTGTTGGGTTCCTGGTCATTGTGACATTCTTGGCAACGAAATAGCCGATGAGCTAGCTCGCAGTGGTTCGGAGCTAGATAGGTCTTTCATAGAGTCATCTGTTAAGATTCCAATTGGGTCCTTCTTTAGGGCCATAAGGGAGTGGACTCTGGACAACACGAATCGTGCCTGGAGTGACAGATCGGACTGCAGAGTTTCTAGAGCATTATGGCCTAGCTTAAAACTGGCAGATTCCAAGCATCTTCTAGGTATGAGTCGTGGTAGTCTTAGAATCATAGTAGGTATGGTTACGGGTCATTTCTCAATAGGGAATATGATGAGTAATTGGGACATTGGCACATCAGATTTTTGTAGAACGTGCGATGATGTTGAGGAGCTAGAGACAGTAGAGCACATACTCTGTCACTGCGTAGGGCTTCAGCGTAATAGGTTGAAGTGGTTTGGAAGCCACACACTACATGAACTAGGTGAGGTTAATGGCAAAGGACTTGTCAACCTCATAGGGTTTGTAATGGGAATAAAATGGCTTAGGAACAATCATAACTGATTGATTGGGTATAGGTTCCACTTTTTCTTCTTTCTATTTCTTGTATATTTCTTATTTATTCTTATTTATCCTCGTTTATTTCTATTTCTCTCTTTCTATCATAAAGGGATCACAATGGGCCGTTCGGCCTCTGGGTGTAGGCGTGAATACGCCACCCTTTCTAACCTAACCTAACCTATCAATGTATCGTTTGGCAAACTCTAAACGCAAATGCTGGTTTTTTTTACTAATCAGCGGTTTCTTGCGGGGAATTCTACTTGCATATCCCGCAGAATGTAAGATCCTCCCTACTGTTTTTGGATGAACAATTGTTCCGGTAGTATTTGCGATTTGTTCCGCTAATTTTGCCAGAGTTACTCTTGGATTTCTTGCCACTTCTTTTATCACCAAGTTCGCTTCCCGTCTGGAAACCTTTTTTGGCCGTACAGTTCTTTGCACATTTTCAACAGATCCGCTGTTTTTATACTTGTTTACAATGTATTGTACTGTGGAATGTTGCAAATTTACTAAATTACTTATATTCCTTTTTTATGTTTATCAATAATTAAATTTTTAATATCCAAACTCAACTCTTTTCGCTTTCCCATTTTTGATGTGCTTATTATTCAAAACGTTAAAACCAACTTCTTATTTTGTAAAATAAAACTCGATTAACGAAGAAAATATAACGGTATTTAAAAATGAAATTGAAAAAAGATTCGGCTGTGCCGAATCTTTGATACCCTTCACCATATTACCATCTTACCATCTTATCGACATCATATTACCATATTACCGACAATTAATAAAATTTTCGCCTTAACGTATGCTTGCATATTTTCTAAATCTAAATTTTTTTCAAACTACGAAAATTTGAATATGAAAAAAAAACAATCATAACAGGCTTTGCTTTTAAAAAAGAAACAACAACAATTCCATATATATTTATTTTTGTATGTACAAACTGACTGAATACACAAAGAACAACAACAACACTGTTATTCATTATATTACTGCTGTTGCTAACTAAACTACTTGCCTATACAAAAAACAAAAAACGTCACTAATAGTCATTACAATGCTTAATATACATGTTTGTGTATGTATTTATGTATATTCTTAACAGATATGTTTTAGTTTAAAAAAAAAATAAACAACAACAATTCCATATCTATTTATTTTTGTACAGACTGCATATACAAAGAACAACAACAACACTGTTATTCATTATATGACTGCTGTTTCTAACTAAACTACTTGTCTTATAGGCAAAAACGTCACTAATAGTCATTACAATGCTTAATATACATGTTTGTGTATGTATTTATGTATATTCTTAACAGATATGTTTTAGTTTTTAAAAATAAACAACTACAATTCCATATCTATTTATTTTTGTACAGACTGCATATACAAAGAACAACAACAACACTGTTATTCATCATATTACTGCTGTTGATAACTAAACTACTTGTCTATACAAAAAAACAAAAAACGTCACTAATAGTCATTACAATGCTTAATATACATGTTTGTTGGTGTATTTATATTCTTAACAGATTTGTTTTTGGGCCATAACTCTGTTGATTATGAACGAATTTGGTTTATTAAAAAACCGAAATTTTATAAAAATATTTATGACTGATCTATATAAAAATAAAAATCTATAGCTTGAACAAGGGCTTCAAAAATAAAAAATTCGTTTTCCCCGATATCTCAGTTATTACTGAACCGATTTATTTAATTTTTTCAGAACAAAAATTCAGAAAATAATTTTCGAGCCCCCTTTAAAAATTCGAAGTCCCTGGTATATGCAGAGGCTTCAGAAACTAAAAAACCGGTTCTAAAAACCGGTTTTTAAAGCATATCTCCACCATTTATAAACCGATCTTCCTGATTCAAAAAACTGAAATTTTATAAAAATATTTGTGACCGATCTGTATAAAAATAAAAATCTATAGCTTAAACCAAGGCTTCAAAAAATAAAAAATGCGTTTTGTCCGATATCTCAGTTATTACTGAACCGATTTATTTCATTTTTTCAGAACAAAAATTCAGAAAAAAATGTCCGAGAATACTTTGTAAAAACGAAGTCCGTAGTGTATACAGAGGCTTCAGAAACTGGAAAACCGGTTCAAAAAACCGGTGCATAATACCTAGAGTATTGAACATATCTCCGCATTGTATGAACCTATCTTGCTGAATTCCAATAGCAAAATTCTCGAAAGCATTTCCGATCGTTTGACATACATATTATATATGTCAGTTATCGGTGGGCTTCATAAACGCCATTTCAACCGACACACGGACGGACGGACGGACGGACATGGTCCAATCGTCATCGCTTCTTACAAGGATTCCGAAAATATAAACTTTTTTGCTCTCCGACGAAAATTGTGGAAATTACAAACGGAATGACAAACTTATATATACCCTTTACACCTGTGGTGAAGGGTATAAAAATCATCATACAAGAGTCCAACGTACAAATAATTGTACAAAGTACTGATGTACAAATACTTTTGTTTTTTTTTACTTAAATTGTACTTTTTTTTAACAATGTGTTATATATTAATTTATTTTTTATCAAATAATTCAATAAAAATGGACCTGAATTAAAACTACATATAATAATTTTTTATTCTTTATAAATTATTGAAGATATACGAAATGCATGGGGTGTACAAATAGTTTTGTCCCTAACTGTGTATTCAAACGGACGGACATCGTTAGATCGATTTAAGAAGTGATTCTGTGTCGATTGGTAACTTTAAGGTGGGTGTTGGATAACTTTTTCTATACGTTACAAACATCAGCACAAATGCATAATACCTAGAGTATTCATTTTACTCGACTTTTTCATTGTTCGAATAATCAAATAACTCGAAAATGCAGTTTTTAAGTTACTCGAATAATCGAATAAATCTTTTAAGTTACTCGAGTTATTCGATTAATTTATACCTTAAAATTTTACTCGATTTTTCAATGCTTATCAAAAAAGAAAACAAAAATATAGCTTAAAATAAGAAATAGTCTTTCCAAAATAATATAAAATTAAAATTTGGGTAAATATTCATGAATGTTTGTTTCTTTTGCTTTGATAATGCCGTTGTTTCTCTATATTTAATATATTCATTGATAGTTAAATAAATAGGTCTAACAAATTTGGTCTATCAATTTGAACCAAATTTTATATTAAGGGTGTGATTTTTGTGACTTTTGTGACGCTATAAAATGTCTAGCTTTTACACTGTAAAAAAAATTATACCCATTTAAAGGTGATTATCAATACTTTTGATAAAAATTAAAATTAATGATAGTTTTTATCCATTTTGGAATAATTTGCGATTTTGTCTCATAACCTCATTTTTTAATTTGGACACATACTAACCTATGTACAACAGAGGTTTTCATTTATATACAAAATGTTTGTACAATATTTTTAGATATCGGAGATCTACTAATCCCAGATTTATTTTGAGTATAAGGTTTTAGAATGTTTTATAATTCATTGTTCAATTATGATTAAGATGATAATTTAAAATTATACAAATGTATACAGTTTTTAAAATAATTTACTTTTATTTGTTTTATAGTGATCTCGTAATTATGTTTTAGTCAAGGTTGGAAACCGAAACGAATAACGGTATCGGTAACGGTATCGGTATTCAATTTTATTTTATTTCGGTAACGGTATCGATAACGGTATTTTAAATGGGTATCGGTATACCTGTACCGAAACTAAAATACCGGTAAATACCGTTATTATTAAAAAACTAGAAAAAACTTAAAAAAGTTGAATTTTTTAATAATTTTTACTTGAATTTCGCAAAAAAAATTATTAAATAACATATTTTTCGTTAGAGAACTTCATGCGATTTTTATAAATGCTTATTTTATGGCAACATTTAAGAATATTAAACTCGACTTTTTAAAGACAAATTGGTATAATTTTTTGCAGTAAAGTAAAATATTTGGACAAAATTTTATTTACAACAGTATTTTAAACCGTGAAGTAGTAGAAAAAAACAGAATAGCATAAATATCATATTTTTATTTCATCACAGATTAACGCTACAAAAATATGGAAAATGCGTTTCGGATATCGTAGAAATACTAGTTTCAATAAAAATTTGTAAAGAAATTATGAAAACTGTTTAGGTAAGATTAAGAGCTAATGTACCAATTACAGCCGAGAAGGAGAAATAGTACTCAAACAAGAAAGTAATAATTATGTCCATAACTCCACATTTTCCCATTTACTCACTAGTAAATTTTCAAGTTGCAGGTTCAATTCGACGCGCCATATTCATGGTTAAATAGAGTGAGAAATTTAAATGTAGTTCAAACCTTGGAGTCGCTCAGAAGAAAATTTTCCAGGACTTTTCGATTTCTCGGAATTTTACTTAAAAATGTAAGTTGAAATAGTATAAAATTGTTTGTAGCTTCAATTGGGTAGTCCATCAACTTTATTGAAATAATCAAAGTGTATCGCATATTTAAATGTACCTAAATTATTTTCGAAAAATGTCAACTTCCTATGATGATTGGAACATGATGCTATGTGGTATGACATGACTATCCTTTTCTCTTAACTATCTTAATGTTTTATTTTTCTAAATTTGTAGAGATTAATTCCGGATGTTGTCCATACTTATAAATTGATATCGTATATTTAAGATGCTTACAAGATATGATACTTGAAATTAAAGAATAATAAAATTATAGAAATAGTTCTCAGCTGGATTTAGAATATTATATTCGTTAACAAATTAGGAAATACATAATCGTTTGTTAAAATTCATGCAGTTTTTTTTTTTTTCGTTTAAGAGCTTTTAAAATTCTCGAGAATCACGGTCAAAATTTCCGGAATTTTAGAAAAACCAAAATTAAGGAGAGAATCTTCATAGAAGCAAATATCAAATAGTTAACTAAGAACATATCATTAATTTCAATAGTACGTTCATGGCCGCCATATGATAAATAATTGAGAGCATATCGTAAGTTGAAATGCCCATATATTTTTTCTGTTCGCACCAAGACTTTTTTATCAAAGTTAAGTCGCGCTAGGTTTAAGGGATTTAAACGTCTTTAAAAATATATTTATTGCAAATGATATAACCAAGAAACAAACAATAAAAGTCCTCTTTAAAATAAAATTCTTAAATTATTACATGAAATAAACTCTTATTATTAAAAATAATAGTCCTTTTTATTTTCTCAAGTAAATTATATGAGAAATTATTCTTACATTACCATATTATGTTGAAAAAATATATTTTAAAATACCGAAACTAAATTACCGGTATATACCGGTACAGAGGGAAACGATATTTGAATACCGGTATTTTTAACAAAATAATAATTTCGGTATCGGTATCAGTTACGGTAACCAACTTTAAACGGTATTTAATCGGTATCGGTATTTATAACGGTATCGGTTTCCAATAGATCCACTAAGACGGGATTTTTGGAAATTCGAATGTTTAGGGGGTAAAAAAGGGTAAAAACGGGTAAAATCGGTAACTTTATATCTCCCAAACTAATAAAGATACAAAAAAAGTTGAATAGTTATCGTTATTCATTTAAAAAATAATTGGACAGGTGTCTGGTACTTTTTTGAAAATCGGCCGTTTTAGGGAGAAAACGGGTAAAACTGTATTTTGGTACTTTTTTGGCACCATATGTATCTTTGAAACCAATCAACATACAGATAAAATTTATATCGTATTCATAACTTATCAAAAAATGAGAAATACAAATTTGGTACTTTTTAGAAATTCAAGAGTTTAAGGGGTAAAAATCGTACCTATTTTTGGTACTTTTTTCATAAAACCTTTTTTTATATTTATTGAAATATTCATATGGGTATTTTAATATGGGATACCACTACAATTTAGAAATTTATTGGAATACAATTTTTGATACTTTGATGGGTGAAAAAAAGTACCAAAAAAGGGGTAAAGGCGGGAAATTACATTTTATTCAAACTTAATAATGAATTTTCAATTACATTAAACATAGAAACATGAAATTAAGAAAATGTAGATAGGAATTCACAAGAGTGGAATTTGTGGTACTTAAAGATACGTGGTCCTGTGGGTAAAAATTCAAGAGGATGGAATTTGTGGTACTTTTTACTTCTTCTATTGGTAATTTTTTTTTATTTTCTGTAATATTTAACCTAGAAACATGAAAATAAATACGCATGGTCCGATGTTGTAAAGAATTCACAAGGGGGGACTTTGTGGTACCTTTTCGTTCTTCTAGTGGTACCTTTTGAATTTTCTATAATTATGAACCTAGAAACATGAAATTAGGGATATGTGGTCCATAGTTAATGAGAATCCATAAGAGGGGACGTTGTGGTACTTTTTTGCTATTTTAATGGTACTTTTTGAATTTTCTATTATATTTAACCTAGAAATATGAAATTAAGGACATGAAGTGCTAAGTGAATGAGAATCCATAAGAGAGAACTTTGTGGTACTTTTTCGTTCTTCTAATGGTACTTTTTGAATTTTTTATAATATTTAACACTGAAATATAAAATTAAAGATGCTTGGTCCTAAATGAATGAGAATTCATTAGAGGGGACTTTGTGGTACTTTTTTGTTCTTCTAATGGTACTTTTTGAATTTTCTATAATATTTAACCCAGAAACATGAAATTAAAGATATGTGGCCTTAAATGAATAAGAATCCATAAGAGGGGTTTTTGTGGTACTTTTTTGTTCTTCTAATGGAACTTTTTGAATTTTCTATAATTATGAACCTAGAAACATGAAATTAAGGATACGTGGTCCTAAATGAATGAGAATTCATTAGAGGGGACTTTGTGGTACTTTTTTGTTCTTCTAATGGTACTTTTTGAATTTTCTATAATATTTAAAGTAAAAACATGAAATTAAATATGCATGGTCCTATGTGAGAAAGAATTCACAAGAGGGGTCTTTGTGGTACTTTTTTGTTCTTCCAATGGTACTTTTTTAATTTTCGGTAATATTTAACCTAGAAACATGAAATAAGGATATGTGGTCCTAAATGAATGAGAATCCATAAGAAGGGACTATGTGGTACTTTTTTGTTCTTCCAACGGTACTTTTTTAATTTTCTATAATTCTGAATCTAGAAACATGAAATTATAGATATGTGGTCCTAAATGAATGAGAATCCATAAGAAGGGGCTTTGTGGCATCTTTTATCGTTCTTCTAATAGTACTTCTCGAATGTTCTGCAATTTTCATCCTTAGAAACATAAAATAGAAAATTTAAGGTCCTAAGTGAATAAGAAACCTTTAAATGGATTTTGCGGACCTTTTTCTTTATTCTAATATACTTTCTTCATCTTAGTATAGGAACTCAGGTCATTAGCGAGTCTCAACATGCTTATCTTAAAGGTACATGCTTATCTTGAGGAATCACTTGTTTCACTGAATGTAAGTGGGCTCCTTGTTGAGTGGATAACTCTGATGCTTAGCAGCAGGGTCATCAACTCAAGCATGGGAGGCACTTGTATGAGGAAACTCGTGACTAGGGGCACACCGCAAGGGGAGGTCTTTTCTCCATTACTGTGGCTCTTGGCCGTGAACGTCATTTTAAGACAGTTTGATGCTAAGGGACGGAAGATTGTGGCCTACGCCGATGACGTTGTTTTACTGGTCTCTGGTAAGTTTTTATCTACGATCAGTGAGGTCATGCAGACAGGTTTACGTGATCTGTCCCTTTGGGCCAACAGTAAGGGATTAGGGGTAAACCCCGAAAAAACGGAACTAGTTTTGTTTACTAGGAAATACAAGGTCGAGCATTTTAGCTTGCCAGTATTGAACGGGATTGAGCTTGCATTGTCAAGTGAGGCCAAATACCTGGGTGTGTACTTGGACAGTAAATTGTCTTGGAGGAGAAACACCCAGGAGAGGGCCAAGAAGGGACTCAATGCCTATTACACCTGCAGGAACTCTATAGGTAAGAATTGGGGCCTTAAGCCGCAAGTTGTATACTGGATTTACACTTCGGTTGTAAGACCGATTCTTACTTATGGCTGTACAGTCTGGTGGAATGTATTGGGTAAAGGAACGTATAGGAAACTTCTCTCTAAAGTTCAGAGGTGTGCTTCAGTTGGCATCTCAGGTGCCAGGAGAAGTACACCTCAGGCGGCGCTGGACATAATCCTCCATAACTTTGATCTTTTAATAAAAAACATGAAATTTAATTCGTCCTTATACTAAAATATATATTTCCTTAAGGTCTTCAAAATTAAGATCCGTGCATTTTTCGGACATCGTTAAAACGACAAAGGAAATGATTTTGAGTAAAACGGAATACTTTAAAGTGGGGATCAGAAAATTTTTTGTGTGTTACAATTATAAGCACAAATTTATAATATTCTAACCACATATGGTGGTAAACTGCCCTCCAATATGCTGTTTTCCAAACTTTTAAGCAAAAACCGGTTTTTGTAAAATTTAGAAATTTGCAACCGGTTTTTTTCAAATGACGAATATTCAATCTATTCGAAAACCGGTTTTCGCAAAACCCCGAATAATCGATCTCCCTAGAATTAACCCAGGGAAAGTATAAAAAATTAAGTCAAATATCATTTTCACAAAAAGTGGGCATAAAAATTTGGATCCCATATAGCTTATGGTTCCTTCCCGAAAACGAATAATCTGTGTGTCAAATTTCATGAAAATCGGTCCAGTAGTTTTGCCGTGAAAGAATAACAAACAGTATCCCTGAAGAATATAAATTTTGCAAAAGGTGGGCGTGAAAAGGGGCGTGGCATCCAGTAAATAGGTCAGCTAATATTTTTCTTGGGAACTATTTTTGTGAGCCAAATTTTGCGTGAATCAATCCAGGGAAAATGTAAAATCTAAGTCAAATATTTTCACAAAAAGTGGGCGTAGAAAGGGACGTGGCGTCCAATTTGGATCCCATATAGCCTATAGTTCCTTCATGAAAATCGGTCCAGTAGTTTTGCTGTGAAAAAATAATAAACAGACAGTCTCTTTTACACATATATAGGATTTATTTATTTATATTAGGTAATTACAATCAAGGTTTAAATATTCAGTTCCAGCAAACAAATTATCACTTACGACTGTGCAATAAATATACAAATGCTTCATTTATACAATACTCAACAACTAGAAATATCCACACTATAACTTCGTTATACTACTAAAATTTTCAATCATCTCTGCAATTTGCAGCAGCAAAAACAAACCATTGCATAAGAAGTAAAATATATTTCTATAAAGTTGCGCACGCACAATTGTGTTGAAACCATATTGCGCAGTATTATTTATTTTCGTTTTGATTTTGCTGCTACAGTATAATGTTTAGCAGACTTTTTGTTGACAATTCCATTGCTGCTAGACATTCTTGTGTGAAAGTTAAAAACATAAACATACATACGAACATACACACTAACTACATTACGCTACATTTCAACCCTTATGTGTTTTATTCTTACACACAAAGCATCGAAATTAAAAAAAAAGACTGCTAAATTGCCTACTATAGCAGAAAAATCAAAGCGCAAATTTTCAAATAGAATAGAAAATCCAGCATAACAAAGAAAACACAGACTGGTGTGTAATATGTTTTCGGCAAAATTGTGCGAGCGAGTTATGTTATTTTACTAACAGAGTTCAAAAATATAAACAACTTGATCGTTTCGTTGCTATTTAAAAACTGATTTATTTTTCTTCAAGTATTAAAAATGAAAATTTAAAAACTAATTTACAAATTTCAATTTCTTAAGAATTAATTTTAATTATTGCTTAGTTTAATTTATTTATTGTGTTTATTGTTACAATTCCTTAGAAATAAAAATGTGTATTTAAATATTATGTTTTATTTGGGTATTTGTGTTTTATTATTGCTTACTTGCATTTATTTATTTAATTTATTGTTACAATTCCTTAGAAATAAAAATGTGTATTTATCAATTATGTTTTATTGGTGTTTTATTATTGTTTGGCTGAATTTATTTATTTAATTTTGTTGTTACAATTCTTTAGATATAAAATGTGTATTAAGCAATTGTTTTATTTGGCGGTTTCCATAACTCCTCCCTCCCTAAAATGAAGTGACGGCCAAGGGGGCTTTGCAAAATTTGTAGCCGGAACTTCATTAATTTTCTGGTCGACTATTTTTCAACTATTTTTCTATCTTGGAATCTATATTCATTTAATTTTGGAAGTGTTATTTCATTTTTGTTTGAGAGATCTGTAATTTTATTGTTAAATTTGGGTGGTATTTCGATGAAGATTCCATTTTCCCAATATTCGTTGTTGTACCATATGTTATTGATGGCAACTTTACAGTTGATAAATTGAATTAGAGTGGTGTTATTAATTGTGTACTGTTTGGTAATATTGTTACATATCGTAATAATTTGTTGTATTGGAGGGTTAATGAGGATAATGTAGTTGGGTTCTGGGTGAATAATGTCAGTTTTTTGTCCTATATCTCGTAAATGATAGGAAGCGGTCTCATTCTTATTTATTATATTTCTAATGCAATCTTTGTTCATATCAAATTCCGTTTCATGAGTACTTTTACAATTAAATTTATTTTCTATATATTTACATTTATCTTTATAAAATATCAAATTATTCTCATTAATCAATACATATTCTTCGCTTATAATTTCTAATCGATAGAGAGTAGTGTTTAATTTAGTTTTTAAGATTTTAATACATATTGTGAGGTCTAAAATAAGACAGATTCAATATATAAATAATACGTAAAAAAAAAAAAAAAAAAAATTTCTAATGTTTTATTGATTGGTGTTATGGTATGATATGGCACAATGTATATTTATAGCTTGATAGTGTTGGGATTTTTATGTTAAAAATTATATTAGTGTTATTATAGTATGCAGTTAATTCGAGAAGTTCAAATATGTGTTCAGGTTAGAGTATATTTATAGTGTTATTTAGTGTTTTGTGAATCTGAATTAGTTCTATAGGATCTAATATTAATTTTGGAATGATATTCAATTTGGATAATACTATTGCTTCTGCGATATTGTTTAAGTGTTGTGTGAGTATGTCGATATTATAGTTTATTTGATTAAGATGTTGAATTTGTGTTATTTTGTTTATTGTAGGGTTAAGTATTTGGGTTCTCAGTACTCGATATTGACTGTTTTTTTGAGTACTCAATACCGAATCAGAACTACTCGATACTTTCAGGGTTGTATCTTGCAGTACAATTCAATAAATTTTTTACTTTATTACACCAAACAAAAAAATAATAAAAATGCAAATTTAATAAAAAAGTATCAGCTGTACTAGTTGTAGCCTCTTTTTATAAATAAGATATACAAATATTTATAATAACGAATTAGAAACGTATAAAAAAAGTATAGAAAGACCCCTCAACAATGCGTATTGGCAAAAATGTATGGGGACCAAGATTTTTGAATCGATGGTAGGGAACTGAACACTAATTTTTAAAATTGTTTAAAATTTGTCTGTATTAAGCTCATAAATACGCACTCTACATCTCAAAAATGGGGACACTAATGTCCAAGAAGGCAAGCAACATTTGCTTCATTTTAAAAATATTAAAAATGGAGAAACGGTAAAATACAATATTTGCAAAGTCGTTATTTATAAAAGTAAATATAATGCCATATGTCATAATTTAGTCACTTTTACGTTTATTTTTTGGCGAAGTTTGATAAAATTTAAAAACCGTTGAGTAGTATCGAATACGCATAAGAAAAGTATTGAGTATGTATCGAGTAGTCAAAAGTACTCATAATTCACAACTCTAGTGGTAATCATTCACAAGTTTGTCTTGTTCATCGGTGTTTCGGATATCTTGTAATAAGATTTTACAGCGAATGAGTAAAAAGTTTTCTATTTGCAAAATATTAAGAGTATGTGCTTTGTACAATTTTAAATGTGTCATCGTCTGTCATTATTGCAGAGAGTTTATTGGGGGCGAGGTATTGTTTAAATATATCAGTCATTATAGTTTCTTTGTATTCTGGTCTTCTTATTATCTTTCTCATTTTATTTTTAAATACAGTCTGGAGGGTTATAGGGGGACCTTCGTTTTTCACTTGTAAAATAATTTGAATGTTGAATCCGTTTATTGCTTTTTCTGAAATTGGAATACCATCATCATTGTTTTCGTCGGCAGAGTGAATGGTCGTTCCCACTGTTCCTTGAATTGAATCATTGTCGATTGTATTAATGTTGACTTCTTCATTATTTAGAGGATTATGATCTGGAATTCTGATACCGCTTAGAGCGTCTGCGTTTGTGTTGAGTTTACCTTTTTTAAAAACGATTTCGTAGTCAAATTCTTCGAGTTTAAGCTTCCATCTTACTAATTTGGAGTTTGGTTCTTTAAGACTCATAATCCTACATGGATGCTTATGTGGTCTATGGTCAGTTACAATTTTAAATTTATGTCCGAAAAGGTAGGGTCTAAAATACTTCGTTGCCCATACAATAGCTAATAGTTCTTTTTCTATTGTTGAGTAATTTATTTCACTGTCCGTTAATGTTCTCGCTTCCAATTGGACCTTGGGAAAGAATTGCTCCTAAAGCAAAATCAGTTGCATCTGTTGTTAAGATGAACGGTTTTGAAAAGTCCGGATATTGAAGTAAAGGGTCATTGGTCAATAAATTTTTGCACATTTCGTATGTTTTTAGGTATCGGTCGTTTAAAATTATTTTCCTTCCTTTTTTTAAACATTCAGTCATAGGTTTTGTTAAATTTGAGAAGTCTTGTATACATTTTCGATAATAACCTAATAGACCTAAGAATGATTTTATCTCTTTTTGAGTTTTCGGGATAGGAAAATTTTTTATCGCGTGAATTTTTTCAGGGTTCGGCTTTATTCCCTCTGTGGAAATAATATGTCCCAAAAACGCACACTCTTTGTGTAAAAATTCGGATTTGTCTAACTGAATTTTTAAATTTGATTCCCTTAGTCTTTCAAAAACTTTCCTCAAATTTAACATATGTTCTTGCAATGACGTGGAGTATACGATTATGTCGTCCAAATATACAAGGCAAACCGTACCTATAATGTCTTTCAAAACATTATCCATTATTCTTTGGAAAGTAGACGGTGCATTTTTAAGACCAAAGGGCAGTCTGACAAATTCAAAATGACCTTCATCTACGGAAAATGCGGTTTTTGCAACATGTTCTGGATGCATTTCTATTTGGTGGAAGCCACTGGCGAGATCCAGGGTAGTGAAATACATGCTTCTACCTAATTTGTCTAATATGTCTGTAATATTAGGTATGGGGTACTTGTCACAAATTGTCTTCTCGTTTAATTTCCTATAATCAATGACTAGTCTCCACTTTTGTACATTACTAGCATCTTTCTTTTTCGGAACTATCCATACAGGGGCACTCCAAGGTGAAAAACTTGGTTTTATATTGCCTTGTTGTAGCATTTGATTTATTTGTGGTCGTACTTCTTCCTTATGAACGTAAGGGTATCTATAGGATTTTGTAAAAATAGGGATATCGTTTGTTGTTTGGATTTTATGTTTAATTTGGTTAGAGAAACTAAGTGTGTCCCTTCTTTAAAGAATATATCATCGAAATCTTTACATATTTTCATTAACGCTTTGTTTTCTTCTTGGTTTAAGTGGTTCGTTCTCAGGAATTTGGTTATATTATCTTCTTGGTGGGGTATGTTTGAATCTATGGTGAAGTTATTCATTTCAACGAAATTTTGGTATGGAATGGTTTTTATAGGTTGTTCAATATATACAACTTTTTCTTGGTTGGATATATTTGATATCTCAACAAAACTATACCATTCCTTTGAGGAATGGAAATGTTCTCTGCATTAAAACATCGCCGTTTCGAGTATCTACTGGTATTTTAATGACAAATTTTGAACAAGGTTGAATTATAAATGTTCCTGAAGTCAGATTAGGTTTAAATTGTAGTGGTATTATAAAATTATTTGTGATTAGAGTTTTACTGCCTAAGTTTACTTTGGCTTTAAGTTTATTTAAAATATCAAGTCCTATTAATCCATCGAAATAATTGTGGAATCTAAAGACAAATAGTTCCGTCTTGCCTTCCTCTTTGAATTCTACAAAGTACGGTAAGTTGATTTTCTTGTTCAAGGAGTGTTTGTTTAAAATAGTGGTAATTATAATTGGTTCACAACTCTGACATTCGTCCTGGTTAACAAATTCTGGATTTATGAATGATGAAGAGGCTCCAGTGTCAATTAGGAATTTTAATGGTCTACCGAAAGGTGAAGATATATTTATGTACGGTAATGTATGTTCATGTTTATTTAAGTCTAGGTATCCGGTTTGTCCGGGGAGGCATTTAGTAGAAAATTTTTACTGTCATCAATTGTGTTACTAATGTGGTGGTCATATTGGTTAACTTGTTCCAAAGATGCTGATAATAGTAATATTCTTCCAAGTTTGTATAAGGATTTCCGTCTGTGTTAATGTTGTGAATTTCGTGAGGTTTTAAACCACTTGTTACTCTCTGTGTCTGATTGCTTGGTGGATTTCTCAAATGAGTATATCCTGAGCTTACATTCATTGGTTCTGGAGGTGGTGAGTTTTGTCAACGATATTGTTGTTGTCCAATGTAAGTGTTATTATTGTTGTAGAATGTCCTGGTGTGTTCAAGTCCGTTATTCGGTATATTTTTCTGGTATGTATTAAAATTTTTATTCTGTCCAAATGTATTGACAGGTGTATTAATATGGGGTTTTTGAGCGTTGTTAATTGTGTTTTGATATCTAACCATATTGGTTTGATATGGGGCTATATTTTGGTAGTATTGCCTTGGAAATTGGTGTGAGGGTCTGTATTGATGGTGGGTAACTTTGAAAATTTGGTGGGAAGTGTCTAACATTCTGTTGCGGAACAGGATGTGCGTTTGTAAATGGCTTTTTAGTATAATATATATTTTGTTCTTGTATGCAGAAGGAAAGGGCTTCGGCCAGTGTTTTAGGTCTCATCGATCTAATGTTTGAGCTTAAAGGTTCTTTAAGGCCTGATAAGAATGTGTTTAGGCACATTTCGGCGAAGAGTTTTTGTTTTGCTTCTATGACACTAGCATTGGTTTCATGAATTAAAATGTTATTGTTAATAGATGACTGTATTTCTATTATTGAACTATAAAAGTGTTGGACCGACTGATTAGTTTGTTTTAAGTTATGTAGATCTTTTATTAAGGATGTTTCATTCCTTTTGTCTGAATAATGTAGAATTAAGTTGTTTTTTATGTTTTCCCAAACTAGAGGGGTACCGTAAACATTGAGAACTTCGTTAGCTTGTCCTACTATTTTATTCCTAATTGCTCTTAGTATTATTTTCGCGTAGTTATGCCAATCAGATATCCTAAAATTTCTTCTACATTTGTTAAAATTCGTATAACAGTCTTGGATTTCCGTCAAATTTTGGGAGGTCTTTCACTGCGTCCGGGACTCTTAATGAGTCAAATATTTGATTTGGATATGGAAGTGGGCTTGAAATTTGGGGGTTTGACCCTGAAGCGTTGTTATTATTTAGCGACATTTCTCTATTTTCAGGAATTGGTGTTAAGTGTCTAAAACGTTGTTGTATGGTTTAGTACGGTGTGTTCTTCTCATGTATAAAGGAAATATTGTTTTTTAACTTATATTTATACTTATGTTTATACTTATATTTTAATTAAAATATTACTTATTTACCCTATTATTATTATTATTATTATTATTATTATTAGGACCTTCATTGTTCTGATGATTGATTGTAGTAGGTGATTTAGTCTTCCTTCGGGTTGTTCTTATTTATGGCGTCTCTCTAATTATGAGATTTAGTCTTCCTTCGGGTTGCTTTATCAATGGTCTCTCTCTTATTATGTACTCTAATTATGAGATTGACTTATGTAGATGATTTAGTCTTCCTATGCTTTCAACTTTTTTTGATATGCTTTCAACTTTTTTTCGACTGCGCCAGTTATGTTATTTTACTAACAGAGTTTGATACAGATTTTTATTGTAACATTATAAAATTGTATACCTTTTGTTTCAATTTTTTGTACACCACTGTATGTCTGGAGTTTGTGTGAACCCAATAGGTTAGAACTAGTATGAGATACATTTTCTATCCAACAACCTTGCTCTTTTGTACCATTTCTGTAAATGGTACAAAAGAGCAAGGTTGTAAGTGGGCCGTTAGGTTATAAATAGGGTATTAAAT
Source organism: Protophormia terraenovae (assembly GCA_951394005.1). NCBI lineage: Eukaryota > Metazoa > Arthropoda > Insecta > Diptera > Calliphoridae > Protophormia > Protophormia terraenovae. The sequence continues at coordinate 76,791,839 of OX596077.1, forward strand.
ATATTATATTTACTGGTACATAAAAACTGTTTAATGGTGTGATGTGAATTCGACATATACTAAGTTTTTTTTGGAAAATAATTATTCTTTCCTCAAGAAGTGGTGGACACGTTTAAAAGTACAAACTTTTATAAAGAAACCTTAACAATTTTTTTTGAAGTTACATAATCAGAAACAGTTAATAAAGTTGAAATTAAAGTTTATTTTACAAAATTAAAAATTGTATGAAACGTTTAAAATAAACAATTATATATATATATATATATATATATATATATATATATATATATATATATATATATATATATATATATATATATATATATATATATATATATATATATATATATATATATATATATATATATATAAAATTAAATATATTGCAAGAAGATAAACTATTCAAATAAAATTTCTAACATCAAACTTAAAGCTTTTACATTATGTAACATAAGCATAACAACAAAATTTACAACAACACAACCAACTTTAAATTAGAAGAAATAAATATAAGCATTAAATATACATATATAATAATTAATTTTATTAATTTATTTCTTACAAATATTCTCATTTTTTTACTCATAAGTTCTCAAGTGCAGGTAAAATAAAAGATAAAAATGAAAAATAACATACATATTTGTATAACATTCTTCTTGTAAAGATCATTTCATATTATTTGATGTCTAGAGAAATAAGAGTATTTATATAAAATCAATGAACGAAAGAGTTGGTAAAGAATACTTTAAAAATAATACAATAATATAACTTCGTTCATAGGTTTTAAAGTGAATTTAAACAAAATATATAAAATTAATTATAATAAAAGAACAAAAGAAAATATACCTCTATAAAACTATATTACTTGTGGAATCAATATATATATATATATATATATATATATATATATATATATATATGATCATACATTAAAAAAAATTAATACTTATATTAAGCTAGTAAACAATAATAATCACATATTATGTTTACCACGATTAGAATAAAAGTGACACTTTTACCATATATGGTTTTATTTATATAAACAATTTTTTATATTAATTACAGATAAAATGAAATAATAATAATAATAAATAATAAACGTTGGATTGAGCTCAATACACCGTACAACAAATAAGAGGACAACTTTATGTTTAAAATAAATTAAAAAAAAAAAAAATATATTCGTCACATATTTCAGCAAATCATTATCCTAAGAAGGATCTTAAAATGTAAGTTCAAATATGCAATCGTTTTAATTAAGAAATTATTCAATAGATAATTAACAAACATACAGTCGATTTTATAAAAATTATTTTGTAATAAATTGATATTCGTGAATTTTTGAAATGGAGTAGAAATCTTTTATTATTGAAAAGGGTTTACAGCTAATAAGGTGATTTAAAATCAAACAATATAAGGCAATGAACCAGTAATTTTTAAGACACCAGGTCATTTTATGAGAGGGTGGGATTTTTTGTGTGCCTTGTCTGATAATAACAGCAATCAGAAAATAATACAAACTAGTTGCATCTTAGATTTAATGACTTTAATTGAACTGTTATACTTCTGCAAATCTTGGAATGTATATTTATAACTCTTATTGGTAGTTTATGTTTTAGCAAAGGTAGACCCCTCCCACTCCGGCGAGCTAAGCAATTTCACAAACATTCCAAGTCCGACCGTGCTAAAACTAATGAACACGAATTATTAATCTTAAACTAGCTTCCGATAACAGATGGCGTCCAACGATGTCGCAATAAATGATATCGTAAGTTTTTTTTGGTAAGTTCAATACACTTTGTTTATTTTGAAGTGAAGCAACTTACGTATTTTCCCATTTTTTTTTTAGGTTTATTGCATGTCCTAAGTTTAAGTTATAATTTTGACTTAGTGATAGCAGAACGTCTAGTATGTCATGCGAAGCAAGTCAATATATTTACAAATTGTACAATTTATATTAAGCGGCCACAATTGACATACAGTTTCTGTATAAAGTAGATTTAATAGTTTTTTTTATGAAATTAAATTAATTATACAATTGACGAAGACTTAGAAACTCATAACCCATTTGTAGCTCGTGCAAGAATTGGTAGGAGTCCACGTTCAATTGCAACAGAACCAATTTCGACCAGAACTAGGAGCAAAATTAATGAAAATATAACTTCTCAGTTTTTAGGACCGATTATACATACTAATAAAGATAACATGCTGTAGGTCCTACAGTAGGTACAACGAATTTAGGAGGCTTGGAGGCAATGCTAGAAAGGGTTATGACCATGACTCATAATTCCTTTTTAGGTGAAATTCAGGACCTGAAAAAAACTTTAGTGGATACTATAAATAAGAGTCACAATGAGAGTCATAATGAAAATATATCCAGAATATCACACGCTTCTCCTCAGGCTCATTCTATGCCATCAAATAGACAAAGTTCATTTTAAACTGTTGGTCAAACTAATTCTGAAGTAATGCCTAATTGTATCAATTCAGTCCGAATTGACAAATGTAATATTAGTTACGATGGTTCCCAGAATGTGCAAGATTTCCTCTTTAAAGTGGAAACACTTCGAAAATAATTATTCTTTGGAACAAGTCGTGGCAAGTTTTCATTTGTTTTTGAAAGGGAGAACAGAAAACTGGTTCTGGCTATACTTAAGACAGCATCCTAATACCACATATGAGCAATTGAAAGAAGCTATTATAAAGGAGTTTGCTAAGACCGAAAATGACTGCGACAAAATTGTTAGGATGGTAGAACGTCGGCAATTCCAAAGGAAAGTTTCGATGAATTTTTCATAGAATTAGTTACAATGAACTCTCGGTTAAGTCATCCGATGAGTGATCACAAAATGATTGAACTTATGAAGAATAATCTGAAAGAATCATTATTATTATTTTATTATTTTCATACGACATTTTTAATCTGGATCATTTGAGAGAAGCAGCTCGAAAGGCTGAGAACTTTTTAGGTCGCCAGCATTAGCTTAGGCAACAAAAAATACTTGTTTCAGGAGGAACTTGATGAGGAAATCTCGGCGATAAGTTATCGTAAGGTTAGAAAACCAGTTAATACATCTAATTTCGTTTGTTGGAATTGTGACCAAAAAGGTCACTCATTTTATGATTGCCCAAGTGATAAGCGTAATCTATTTTGCTACCGTTGCGGGGAGAAGAATATCACTACTCCCCAATGTAAAAAACACTCGGGAAATAAGATATCGGACGAGGAATAGAGGGTAACTCGCTCGATATACAAAATCCCTCCTTTTCAGATTGTTTAGATTTAGTTCACAATGTATACAGCCGTAATTCAAATATAGATAGAGGGGTAGAAGGAAAACTGGGATCAATTTGTACCCTACATCGAAGTAGAATGGAATATGATATAGAAAAACACTTTCCTTTTGATAGAAAGAAGTCAGAAAAGATTATGAAATGTAGAGAGAGGTTTAAAAAACGAAGAGGATTTGCAAGAATTATAGAATCAGCTGTTTTAGATGATGTTAATGATGAACGGCCTTATGCTAGAATTATTATAGGAGATATTGAGATGTTTGGGCTTTTAGACTCGGGTGCCACTATCAGTGTTTTAGGCAAAGGCTGTGAGAATATTGTTGATAAGTTAGGTGTTAAAATTTCTCAATTATCTACCTCCTTGAGAATAGCAGATGGTACAAGACAGGGTATTATAGGATTTGTAGAGTTACCTGTTACATATAAAGGCATAAAAAATCTGTTCTATTTTATTTATCACCCACTCTACGCCAGAAAGTATACTTAGGAATAAATTTTTGGAGGTTATTCAATCTTGCACCTAATATTTTTATTTCCGAATTGAATACGGGCAAGGATAATATAGACAGAGACCCAAATAGTCTATTGCATTATTTGTCGAGTTCACAAACACACATATTAAAGCAAGCAATTGAAAAATTCCCCTCTTATTCCAAACTTGGATTAGGCCGAACTTCAGTATAGACACATGTTATAGATACCGGAGATTCATTGCCATTTAAGAGCAAGCATTACCCTATGTCACCTCCTCGTCAACAGGAAGCTTATGCTGAACTCGACCGTATGCTTGCATTAGGTGTTATAGAAGAAAGCAACAGTCCATACTGTAGTCCAATCGTTCTATTTAGGAAGCCCGGTAAGAACCGCCTCTGCCTTGACTCACGTAAACTTAATCAACAGACGAAAAAGGACGCGTATCCTCTTCCACACATTAATGGTCTTTTGAGTAGGCTTCAGAACACTCATTTTATCTCAGGTATTGACCTTAAAGATGCATTTTGGCAAATACCTTTAGATGAGAGTTCTAAAGAAAAAACAGCATTTGCAGTACCTGGTCGGCCATTGTATCAATATACAGTTATGCCTTTCGGGCTTTGCAACGCTGCACAAAGGATGAGCCGTCTGATGGACAAGGTGATTCCGAGTCGATTACGTGAGAACGTATTCTCTTGGTTTGTACCCCTGATTTTGAGAGCCATATACGCATACTTGAAGAGGTTGCGAAGCATTTGAGTGACGCTAAATTGACTATTAACGTCGAGAAAAGCCGATTCTGTCAAAAGGAGATACGGTACTTAGGATATATTATCGGACAGGGTACTTTAAGAACCGATTAGGCAAAAATAGAGGCTATTGAACAATTTCCATTGCCAAAAACTGTTAGGCAAGTACGACGGTTCATTGGTATGACTGGTTGGTACAGACAGTTTATTTCGAATTATGCTGACCTAGCAGCCCCCTTAACAGACTGTCTCAAAAAGACAGAAAAATTCAAGATAACACCAGAGGCAGAGGCAGCTTTTAAAAGACTGAAAGAGGCATTAACTACAGCACCAGTTCTTGTCCAACCAGATTTTGTCAAACCGTTTGTTATACAGTGTGACGCATCTAGGGTTGGGGTTGGTGGTGTACTTGTACAGTTGGACGATAATGCATGCGCATGTTTCGCAAAAATTAAATAAAACACAGTCAAATTACACAGTGACTGAGCTTGAATGTCTGGCTGCAATAGTTTGCTTGAAACGTTTTCGACCTTATGTTGAAGGGTTAAAATTTAAGATTATTACCGACCATAGTAGCCTGCGATGGCTTATGTCGCAAAAAGATCTGTCAGGCAGGCTAGGACGATGGAGTTTAAAACTTCAGTCTTTCGATTTTGACATTGAGTATCGGAAAGGATCGTCGAACATCGTTTCCGACACATTATCTCGTCAGGGAGAGTTGGAAGAAATAGCAGTACCTTCAATTTCGTCTGAAATAAACTTGCAATCGGAGTACTTTTCGTCAGTTGAATATAATGACTTAAAAACCAAAATTTCTCAACATAGTCACAACTTTCCTGATACATGTGTATCCGATGGTTTTATATATCAAAGAATAAGTTTAGAAAGGGGGAAGTAGAAGATGATCATAATTTGTGGCGTTTGTGGTTACCTGTCGAGTTGAGAAAAGGTGTTATAGAAAACAATCACAGTATTGACTCATGTCATGGAGGATTTGCGAAAACCTTAAATCGTGTACGGGGAAAATATTATTGGCCAAAAATGGCAAGAGGATACAAAAAATTTGTATCCTATTGTGATACATGTAAATCTGTAAAGCCTACAAACAAAATACTTAGGCCCCCCATGGGCCAACAAGTCATAACTGACCGCCCTTTTCAACGATTATATATGAATTTATTAGGTCCATATCCAAGAACGAAGTTGGGAAATAATATGGTTTTTGTTGCCCTCGATCACTTTTCAAAGTATATTTTTTTGAAACCGTTAAAAAAGGCTACCACTTCAGCAATTATTTCATATATTGAGGAAGATATATTCCATAAATTTGATTTTGGAAACAATTTGTTTCTTCACAGATGGAGGAATTTCTGAATGCCTATGGAATAACACATGTTAAAACAGCATTATATTCCCCACAGGCGAACTGAACTTACCAATAGGGAATTTTTAGTAAAATTAAGAATTCTAATTAAAGAGAAGCAAGTGGAATGGGATAAATATGTATCGAGAATTGCGAATATTTTAAGAAGTGACTTCCATGAATCACTTAAGTGCTAATCATATTTTTGCTTATTTGGATATCACATGATCCAATATGGATCAGCATATGCCATATTAGAAAAATTAGGGTCATTACAGGACAGTCAAGGAAATTATATTCCGAATGATTCAAGAATATCCATGCTACATGAAAAGATACGAGATAATTTGCAGATTGCTCATATAAGGGCCGCTAAGACATACAACACCAGAAGTAGGGAGATAGAATTTAAAGAGGGTCAGGAAGTTTTCATGAAAAATAGAGCGCAAAGTGAATTTAAAAAATGTGTTAATTCGAAGCTTTTACCTCCTTACATAAAATGTAGAGTAAGAAAAAGGGTTGGGTCTTCTTTATACCAAATAGAATCATTAAGTGGCAAATATATTGGGCTTATTCATGCCAAAGATATAAAAGCTTTCTAAACTTTCTTAAAATTTTAATTTCCTTTACTTTCAGCATGAGACTTTTTTTTCTCAGGGTGTAGTCGAGCCCCACGAAAGTTTACTGAAGGTTGAAAAAAATAAAAATCTATTTTTCCTTATTTTCGACCTAAATACATTTGGTCTACAAAGAAGGTTTGATACAGATTTTTATTATAACATTATAAAATTGTATACCTTTTGTTTCTCTTTTTTGTACACCACTGTATGTCTGGAGTTTGTGTGAACCCAATAGGTTTGAAATAGTATGATATACATTTTCTATATATTATGTGTTAAATTATATTTTAATATAATTAAGACTATATGTTCTCACTACCTGTAAATGGTACAAAAGAGCAAGGTTGTAAGTGGACCGTTAGGTTATAAATAGAGTATTAAATATATTATATTTACTGGTACATAAAAACTGTTTAATGGTGTGATGTGAATTCGACATATACTAAGTTTTTTTGGAAAATAATTATTCTTTCCTCAAGAAGTGGTGGACACGTTTAAAAGTACAAACTTTTATAAAGAAACCTTAACATTTTTTTTTGAAGTTACATAATCAGAAACAGTTAATAAAGTTGAAATTAAAGTTTATTTTACAAAATTAAAAATTGTATTAAACGTTTAAAATAAACAATTATATATATTGCAAGAAGATAAACTATTCAAATAAAATTTCTAACATCAAACTTAAAGCTTTTGCATTATGTAACATAAGCCTAAGTTTTACAACATTCAGATAAGTGACATCAGTACCAAAAACATTGCAATCTAACCTTATTATACCCTACTACATCGACGTAATTATCGTCTTAATGTTACTGCGAAGAAAATATTTTACAGCATAATATTAATATGGGAAAACAATTTCTAAAAAAATATAAATTTTGGTAACCAACAAAAATGTGACAACTAACAATATGTGCATATTCTAAAAGAGGAGATTAATTGAAGAAGAACAAAATTTACAACAACACAACCAACTTTAAATTAGGAGAAATAAATATAAGCATTAAATATACATATATAATAATTAATTTTATTAATTTATTTCTTACTAATATTCTCATTTTTTTTTACTCATAAGTTCTCAAGTGCAGGTAAAATAAAAGATAAAAATGAAAAATAACATACATATTTGTATAACATTCTTCTTGTAAAGATCATTTCATATTATTTGATGTCTAGAGAAATAAGAGTATTTATATAAAATCAATGAACGAAAGATTTGGTAAAGAATACTTTAAAAATAATACAATAATATAACTTCGTTCATAGGTTTTAAAGTGAATTAAAAAAAAAAATAAAATATATATATGTATATATATATGATCATACATTAAAAAAATTAAAACTTATATTAAGCTAGTAAACAATTAGACTAAACAAATTTTTTTGTATATATATATATATATATATATATATATATATATATATATATATATATATATATATATATATATATATATATATATATATATAAATGCATGTTTGAATTTATATGTTTAAGTAAATTCTTCACATAGCTAAACATAAACTGTATAATAATAATCATGTGAAACTTTTACCATATATGGTTTTGTTTATATAAACAATTTTTTTAAATAAAAGATGTGGGATAACTTAAATATTGTTTATCAATTTTATTAAAGTGTTGAAGAGTTTGGTTTTTAGTGATATCCATTGTAATTTAATAAAAAAGTTTATATTATTTAATTTTTTAAATCATAAAAATGTTGTAACATATATTTTAACTAATTTGTGGAGGTGATCAGTTCGATATCTGCTGCATTGTTAATAATAATAGAAGTTGAATTTTCGTTTTTACGTTAAAAAAGTTAGTTGGTCATTGATATATATAAATTTGTTTTTGCTGCTATTGTTATTATTTTCTGCAGTGTTTATTATTTGGGCATCTACACGGTGACGTTTAATTTTTTTCATAATTTCATTTTTCTTATTTACTGAAGAGAATTCAACAATAATTTTATCATCTGGATTTCTCAATCTATATGCATTGCTTATGTCTGATTCGTTGATCTCAACATTTAATGTGTTAGCAATTTTACTTAAAACTTCGTAAGGTGTAATCCCTTTGTTTTGTACATTTTTTATTTCTATATTTTTTACGAGCATTTGCTGTTCTAATTTGTTTATACGAATATCCATTTAATTAATTTGATTTTCCCTTTTTTTCTGTGAGTTCGTTGACTTGATCAGCTATCTTTGAGAGAGTGTTTGTTATTGTAAGGAGTGTGTATTGAATTTCATTTTTTATTGTTGAAGTGAGGGCAGATTGTAGTTCCTCTTTCAATTGCTGTTGTGAAGAGTTGACATTGGTTGCTACTTGCTCCAGTTTTAATTTTATCTCAGAGATATCTGATTGAACTGAGCATAAAGTAGAGTTGACTGCATTAAGAGATAGCGAATCTTTAAACATTTTTGACCTATGTCCTTCATCACTGTTTTCTTCAAATTCACGTAATTGTTTCTGTTGATTTTTCTCGTCAAAAACGACTGCCTGATAAAGGTTGTTTGGAGATTTACTTCTTGGTTTACACATATGACATTTCCAATTTGTTTTTCTCTCACCGTACATCGTAGAATATGTAAATTCTGATAAAGTGCAACATGTTGAATAATGATAATTGGAATTACAATTATAGCATTTTACATAGGTTGTTGTTGTTATTTCTTTGTTACATTTACTGCAGAGAATTGTACTCATTTTTTTACTTTCTTTTTATTTTTTTCGTTTTTTTAATAAGTTTTTCAGATTTTTGCTTTTTGTTTTTTATGGGTTTGTTATGTTTTTATTTTTTTTTTTATTTTAAATCACTTTTAAATCTATTTTATAACTTAATTTGTTTGATTATTTATTTTGAAATTTTAACACTGTAATCACTGGCAAATACAATCTTTTATAGCACAAATTAGAAAGCACAACCGTTCGCAATGATTCGTTCTCGAAATATTAAGAAATTATTTCAAAAAAATTATATTATAAAAGGTTTGTCTTTATAGATAATTAATAAACATACAGTCGATTTTATAAAAATTATTTTCTAATTAATTGATATTCGTGAATTTTTGAAAAGGAGTAGAATTCTTTTATTATTGAAAAGGGTTTACAGGTAATGAGGTGATTTAAAATCAAACAATATAGGGCAATGAACCAGCAATTTTTAAGACACCAGGTCATTTTATGAGAGGGTGGGATTTTTTGTGTGTCTTGTCTGATAATAACAGCAATCAGAAAATAATACAAACTAGTTGCATCTTAGATTTAATGACTTTAATTGAACTGTCATACTTCTGCAAATCTTGGAATGTATATTTATAACTCTTATTGGTAGTTTATGTTTTAGCAAAGGTAGACCCCTCCCACTCCGGCGAACTAAGCAATTTCATAAACATTCCAAGTCCGACCGTGCTAAAACTAATGAACACGAATTATTAGTCTTAAACTAGCTACCGATAACAAGTTCAAAAATATAAACAACTTGATCGTTTCGTTGCTATTTAAAAACTGATTTATTTTTCTTCAAAAATTAAAAATGAAAATTTAAAAGCTAATTTACAAATTTCAATTTCTTAAGAATTAATTTTAATTATTGCTTAGTATAATTTATTTATTGTGTTTATTGTTACAATTCCTTAGAAATAAAAATGTGTATTTAACAATTATGTTTTATTTGGGTATTTGTGTTTTATTATTGCTTACTTGCATTTATTTATTTAATTTATTTTTACAATTCCTTAGAAATAAAAATGTGTATTTATCAATTATGTTTTATTGGTGTTTTATTATTGTTTGGTTGAATTTATTTATTTAATTTTGTTGTTACCATTCTTTAGATATAAAATGTGTATTAAGCAATTGTTTTATTTGGCGGTTTCCATAACTAGCGCAACTACAGTACGAGGTTGTAGTTTTTATATTTGACACAAGTTGAATACTGTTTAAGTATGTTGCCATAAATTGTAAACAAACGCTGGAATTTTTAGTATACAACATGAAAATATTGCAGCAGTTTGTAGTAGTAATGGAATACGAAATGTTAAACAGTGAATATATTTTTTAATATGGCGTCTGTTAGTAGATGATATTTATAATAAATAAGAGCTACTATAGTAGAAAAATTAAACCTTGATTACAATACAACAAGAACAAGTCTTATATTACAGTATTGGGTAGATAATGGCACAAATTGTGTGTTAGAAATAATATTAAATTTAACAAAAGTTTAATAAATCTAAATTTAACATATGATTTTTAACAGTTAAAAAAGTCAATTGAATGTTTGTAAAAATAAAAATAAAAAATTAACTAAAGTATTTTGCGATGGTAGATTTAAATTGCTTTGCATTGCCTATAGTTTGGATTTGAGGGGGCATTTAGTTCCAAAGACGAATAGCGTTTATATAGAAATGCTGCTCAGAAAATGATTTTTTATATTTAATATTATTAATTTTGTTACCTCTTTTTGATCTAGAGAAAGTAATTTTGCGAAATAGGTAGTTAGGTTGCCTAGTATATATAATTTTATGTAAAAATATAAGTTTCGATGTGATGGTAAATTCTCCAATGCCATGTTACAAATATGTTTCGAATACTTAGATAATGCAGTTTTTTTTAATACCATAAATATATCTGGCAATGTTATTGTATGCTACTTTTAGTCGGGAAATTTAGTTGTGCATCAACTGTAGGCATATAAAAAATATTGTTCCATGTTATATTTGACATTTCTAAATAAAGTGATTGAGAGTCGATGTTATTAAAATTTCTAAATTACACAGTTTTACATGGTCTCCAGATACAGCATTATACTCATAGGGCTTTGAGAACATAGAAGAAGATAGCTGATCGGAGAGTACGCGTTGGCTGTTATTAACACATTATTGCGCAGAGTCCGTTATAAGGCACGTTAGAATTTTCTACTGCAGCACTTTCAAAAATGAAAATTTTTAAATAACAAGTGGGCTATGCCGTTACCTATATTCCAACAAAACATATTTTAATTCATTTGTTTCAGTTTTTGGGATTTATGTGTTGTGTTTTATGCAAAATATTGAAAACTAATTTGTAAAAAAACAAAAATCTCGAGCTGGATAAGAAAATTTTGAACATATTAAATATTATTAGAATATTTGCAATTTTTTGTGTGTTGTTATTTGTAAATAAGTAGATGTAAAGATTCACTTGATTGACTTTCAATGACACGGCCCCTAAAAGGGACACAGCGTCCGAAGTACGATTGTGATAAGATATTTTTTTGTCAGATATAGACTCACAGTTTCCAATATATTGGATACCTCTGACAAAAATGAGTTCAATGACGTTGCAATTTACACAATTCGGTCTACCGTTCGCTAATCAGACAAATGTTATGGTGGTGGCCAATATTTGCATATCTCCTTGATGCCTTCAGTTGTTAATGTATGGTTGCTGATGAAGAAGTAACATCCCAATGATCCCATTGACCGTTATAAAGAACGGTCCATAACTTCAAAACTATAAGATTTTTTTAATAAAATGTTTTTAAAACGAACAAATCAGATCATTTTTATTAATAATTGGTGAAAATTATTCAAAAAAAAAAAGTTCCCAGGGAACTTCGTCCACTAATGGGTTAACGAAACAGAGATCAAGTAATGTACTCAGGCGCGGATCCAGCTCAAGCTTTTGGGGGAGGAAAATGTAATGATTTTCTTAACTATTTCCTGAAATTGTATGATTTAATACAGATTTTTCATTAAGCGTTTTCATTTTGGGGAGGGAAATTTCCTTTTTTCCCTCCCCGTGGATCCGCGCATGAATGTACTTGAGGTGGACGGGAAATGAGTGGGTTCAGTAGAGTTTACTAGATGAAGACCAATTGCGTTCATGTCTTCCATTAAGCTTTTGTCTTACAGAATATTTGCATTGAAGTCACCGATAATCACAATATCATTATAACCAAGAGTACATCTGCTTAGTTTTTCAATTAAGGGTTCCATATTAATATTTTTGTTGAGGACTTCAGTGAAAATGTATTCAATGTTATCATTCTTATATTTCTCTTTGCTTAAAATATTTGATTTAATATATATGGCAACACCGCCTGCATTGAAATATCTATCCGAGCGATAAAGACGAAAAATACGTAGATTGTATATAGTATTACTGACATCTGGGTAAAACCAAGTTTCTGAGTTACATACTATATATATATATATATATATATATATATATATATATATATATATATATATATATATATATATATATATATATATATTTAGAATCTTCAAAAACTAGCTGAAATTCATCCATTTTGTTGTTTAAGCTCTGAGCATTTATGTGGCAAATTTTTAGACCTGGGGTACTCTTAGATATTACTCTGACCATGGTGTTGAGATTATCTTTGGAATCCACCCTAATATTATTAGGACTCAATAGTATTATTTAAAATGATTATTTTAGCAATACAAGCAAAATGTATTATATTAGAAGATAGGACACAATTTGAAATGAGAAAAATACATATAAATAATTTGATAATTTTAAAAGTTATAAAATTAGGCATTAGTACAAGATTATTACAAACTAGATGATACATTTTTATTATGTGGGCTGGGAGGTCGAAATAAAATGTTTAGTGAATCTATCTCATCAATTCGAACTGGTTCATCATTTTCATGGTTTTTTATATAAACTATTCCACGACTTGTAAAGGCGGCGGATATTATTTTTTCACTTTTAAGACGTTGTGCTCGTAAGAAAATTCGATGATTTTAGGAATAGAATGGTGTAGAGCTATCAAAACCAATATGATCAAAGGACCTTTTTGAGCCTTGATATAACTTTCAATCGCTTTGAGTACATAGTTTCTGTTATAAGGGCAGAATCACTTTCTGAGCCGATTTAACCATATCTGTCCGTCTGTCTGTTCGACTGGCTGCCTGACTGGCTGTCCATGTAAAGCTTGTGCGCAATGTACTGGTCGCAATTTTGAAGATACAGTCGAACACGGTTATAACGAACTCGACCGACAAATTTAGGTCGTTATAAATGTAGTTCGTTATATTCGTAAAATTCCATAAAAAATATTTGTAAATAAAATATAGGTACGTATTTGATTACGATACTAATATTTGTAATTAAAGCGTATTTCTTTCAAAACGAAACTTTTCTAAAAAAGGACATTTTATATAAAATTGGTTAATTTTTTATTTCTACGTAATTTTTTAGTATGAGTTATCGTAGGAAGTTGAAATATGGAAAGTGTGATCTAAAAGACATCCCCTTTCATAATTTTAGGTACGTTTAAATGTAGCTCGCTAAAGCGAATTTTGGACAACACTAATGAACATAGATACTTATGTGTACTTACATACATATACAATTTTTTAATCAATAATTTTCTAATATATACATATGGACAGTAAAATAGGTGCGATTTTTTTAAATGAATAAAATGTTATGTTTTACAATTTGTTTAAATTATATTTATGTTTTGTTTATTAAACACAAATATCGAATGTGGTATTCACACTTGGTCACATCTAACATCTACCATCTCTTTTACAAGATATTAACATCTTCCCATATGAATTGTATAGGACTCAGAACTCAACATCTCTGAAAGATATTCCTATCTCATTTTGTTCCATCTAACATTTTTCAATTATTTTAGTGTTATCAATAGACATCAAATTGAAAAATCAAGAAAAAATGCAAATATATTCACTATCGGACAAAATAAAGTGCGGTTTTTTATTCTTGCTATTTATTTCATAATAATTACCTTCTAGGTTCATTATGGTCTACTTTTTTGGTGTCTAGGCATTTGTCGTTTTATATTCTTTAATTTAATAAACAAAATAAGTTTTTGAAATACGTGCATTTCGAGTTTGGAGTAAAAGTGTTGTATTGGTCATGGATTTTGTGCGACAAAATAAAGTGACACTTCACTTAATTTCTTAAATTTGTCTTCCAATGTTCGAATTTTTTGATACAAAATGGAAGGCATATGCTTAAAAAGTGCTAAATTTTAATATTCTATTCATTAAATTCTATTCAAATTATTATTACGTTTGGAAAATAAGGATAAATCAGGCCATATTATCGGAAAGTCTTCGACCACAATCCAGTAAGATTTCTTGACTCTAGATAAGGAAAATGAGGTGGATCAAAATGAGATAGGAACATCTTTCAGAGATGTTGAGTTGTGAGCAGGGACCGTAATGATTATGAGTTTTAAAATAAAAATCAACAAATAATCATTATTTTTTGATTTTTATTTTTTCGCTAAACTTTTAATGATTATTTTTGATTTTTATTTTTTTACTCAACTCATAATGATTATTTTTTTGCTCAACTCATAATGATTATTTTTGATTTTTACTTTTTTTGCTCACAATATAAAACTTAACATGAGAAATTAAACTTTTATCTAGTAAAAAATGTTCTTTAAGTAAAAACTTTGATTTATTGCAAATAATTTAATTTCAATAAAAAACTCGATTTTTAATAAAAAAAAAAAAATAAAATTTTAGAAAAAAATTCGATTTTTATAAAAAAAATTGGATATTTTTTTAAAAATCTGATGAAAAATATATCATCACACTTGCCTTTTAGTAAATAAATCTACTTTACGATGAGAAATCTTTTTTATAAAAAATTACGTAATAGTTACATTTCTCATGTTAAGTTTTATATTGTGAGCAAAAAAAGTAAAAATCAAAAATAATCATTATGAGTTGAGCAAAAAAATAAAAATTAAAAATAATCATTAAAAGTTGAGTTAAAAAATAAAAATCAAAAAATAATGATAATGAGTTGAGCGAAAAAATAAAAATCAAAAATAATCATTAATATTGATTTTTTTCATAAAAATAAAAAAAAGAAATAGAACCTGTTCTGAAGATTACATTTCTGTATTAAACACTTTTATCCGGTTGTTCCTTGTATCTGATTTTTTTGTTTAAAATTTCAATGATTATTTTCTGTCCCTGGTTGTGAGACCTTAATTTTATTGAATGTAAAAAAGTTATATATATATATATATATATATATATATATATATATATATATATATATATATATATATATATATATATATATATATATATATATATATACGAGGGCGGATCAAATGAAACAGTGTTTTTTGCAAAACAAAAATTTATTTTTCAACATAATCTTCTTTTAACACAATACGTTTTTCCAGTTTTTGTATCCCTTCCAAAAAAAAAATAGGATTTTTCGAGGTTATCAAAATAGGCATTTTATGGAATAATATCAATATCTGAATAAATTTTTTGTTAATCAATTTCTAATATCGCTATTTTCTGTTATAAATACGACATTGTTTTATGGTTCTTGTGATTTAAATAAAAATAATAATATTGCTTAATATTGTGTCAATACCCAATTATTCAGTAGATTAACCAACATTTTTAATGACAGTAATGATAATTATAGTTTTTAGTCCGGGAATCCCGGGAAGTCGAAAAGTTTTTCCTGCTTTCCCGGAAAATCAAAAAGTCCTGGAAATTGCGATCCCTAGTTGTAGGGCAGAAATCAGGTTTATTATATGGATGATTAATTTTTTCATTAAATGTTGGATGGTAACGAACTTCTGGATGGGTAATTGGGGTTGAGTTATGCAGAAAAATTTCACTCGGATGATCGACAAATATGAGATCCAAAAGTTTTCCAAAAGAGCTATATACGTTGTTGATTTGAGGCAATACCAAGCTTGACAAATCATTATTAAATTCATTTGTTTTTGTAGAGATTAGATAATTAAATTCATCGGATTGACTAGAATTATAAATATGTCTGGAGGTTTAGATTGTTGAGAAGCTGTCAGTGTAGAGTGTGGATAATTTTGTATTTATCCCTCGAACGTTTTGATATGCTAAATTTACGGGGTTATTGGTTGGTAAAATTAATTATTATTGTTGTTTTGAGTTGGTAGATATACAATATCCAAACGAGAAGTATTTCTATATTCAAATTCATGTATAATTGCTTTAGGTAGCCAAAATTCAGGATTTACAATCATATCGAAATTTTCCTTTGGTACAACAATTTTAAAAGATGATTTACTCGTTTTTCAGAATATTTAAATTTAAAAACAGTTATGTTAATATCAAAGCCAATTTTATATATTGGGTGATTGCTTCAGTTGTTGTATCTTATGAGAAATGATCAGCAAAAATAGTTTTCATGGAGGATATTATCTTAAGTTGTACAGGATGGTTCATTGTAAGAGAAGAATTTTGAACAGGTAAATTATTTCTATGTGGCTGTTGATTAGATATACTAGGTGGAGCTGGTTGGTTCTTACAACACCAACGCAGCCCCTTATCTTTACGAAGGTTATCAGCAGTCCGTGAGGCTAAGTCAACACATTTAGCATGATAAATAGTATTGTATAGCCAAAAAGACACCATTGTATCATCAGATTTATTTCTACACTTCGGTTTAGAGCAAATCATAATTATATTAATAAATGTTTAAGTTAGTATACGATTTTATTAAAAATATTAAAGCGACTGTGCAGAACGTATGACTACTAACCATTAGATGGAGCGAAAATATTATACGTGTTGTTCTGGTAAATTTGTTTGATGTTAAATTTAGTCTCAGAACTTTCGTATGGGCCCAAGAAATACATATTTGGAAACATTTAATACCCTCTATACAATTAAGCATAACGGCGTTGTTAATATAACTATTTCAAATTGTCCGGTCAATATCTTAGCATCAGGGAACTCTAGAATGGTCTTTCAAAGAAATAATAACTTATTTTCCGGGTTTAACAGCTGTTCAAAACATACAACCTCGTGTATTTTTCTAAAAATGGAAAAAAGTGAATTTCGAGTGCTCATTAACATTATTTTTTTGCGAAAAAAACTGTCAATCAAACCAAGGAAAAGCTCTATAAATACTATGGTGACTCTACACAATCGATTTCAATGGTAAAAAAAGTGGTTTACTGACTTTCGTTGTGGTCGCACAAGTACAAATGACGCTGAACGTTCTGGACGGCCAATTGAGGTCAGTACACCTGAAAATGTTGAAAAAAATCCACGATATGGTGTTGGCCGACCGAAGAGTAAAAGTGCGTGAGATTGTTGATGCCATAGGCATTTTATATGGGAGTGTGGTTTTGATTTTAAACGATCAGCTGGGTTTAAGAAAGTTGTTTGCAAGATGGGTGCCGCGTTTGCTCTCAATTGACCATAAACGTAAACGTGTGACAACTTCAAAGGATTGTTTGGAGTTGTTTAACCGCAATCCGAATGAGTTTTTGCGGCGTTTTGTAACTGTGGATGAAACATGGATCCATTACTGTACTCCGGAGACCAAGCAGCAGTCTAAACAATGGGTTTCTCCGGGTGAACCTGCTCCGAAGAAGGCCAAGGTAAGTTTGTCGGATGGACGCGGTATAATCCACATCGATTACCTTCAAAAGGGAAAAACAATAAATGGCGAATATGGGCAAGAAAAAAGTTCTTTTTCATCAAGATAATGCACGGATGCACACGTGTACAGTCTCAATGGCAAAACTCTGTGAATTGGGCTACGAATTGGTTCTTCATATTCTCCGGATTTAGCCCATAGTGACTACTTCCTATTTCCAAACATAAAGAAATAGGAAGTAGTATATATATATATATATATATATATATATATATATATATATATATATATATATATATATATATATATATATATACGAGGGCGGATCAATAAGTCCGTGACTTTTTGAATGAAACACAGTGTTTTTTGCAAAACAAAAATTTATTTTCAACATAATCTCCTTTTAACACAATACTCTTAGTCCAACGTTTCTCCAGTTTTTTATCCCTTCCAAAAAAAATAGGATTTTTCCAAAAAAATAGGATTTCTTAAAATAGGCATTTGTTTGCTCAATAATTTCATCGTTGGAGCTGAATCTCTTTCCACTGAGCCATTTCTTTAGGTTTGGAAATAGGAAGTAGTCACTAGGGGCTAAATCCGGAGAATATGGCGGCTGATCACCCAATATATAAAATCGGCTTTGATATTGACATAACTGTTTTTAAATTTAAATATTCCAAAGGAAAATTTCGATATGATTGTAAATCCTGAATTTTGGCTACCTAAAGCAATTATACATGAATTTGAATATAGAAATACTTCTCGTTTTTATATTGTATAACTACCAACTCAAAACAACAATAATAATTAATTTTACCAATCAATAACCCCATAAATTTAGCATATCAAAACGTTCGAGAGATAAATACAAAATTATCCACACTCTACACTGACAACTTCGTTTTCACATATCACATTATTGCCTTCACTGAAACATGGTCGAATAAAAAAAAATGTGTACAAAACAATGAGATATTATGTCCAAATTATCAGGTATTTAGACAGGATGGGCTGAACAAACTTGGCGGTGGTGTTCTCATTGCAGTATCGAATTCCATTCCCTGTGAAGGTATTAAATTGTTATCTACTGATTGTCTTGAACTTATAGCTGTAAAAATTTGTTTAAAAAAATTAACGTCAACATATATGACAAATATTACTCAGCCATAAAAAATATTTCTCAAAAATCTAAACCTCCAGACATTTATAATTCTAGGCAATCCGATGAATTTAATTATCTAATCTCTACAAAAACAAATGAATTTATTAATGATTTGTCAAGCTTGGTACTGCTTCAAATCAACAACGTATATAGCTCTTTTGGAAAACTTTTGGATCTCGTATTTGTCGATCATCCGAGTGAAATTTTTCTGCATAACTCAACCCCAATTACTCATCCAGAAGTTCGTTACCATCCAACATTTAATGTAGAAATTAATCATCCATATAATAAACCTGATTTTTGGCCTACAACTAGGGATCGCAGTTTCCAGGACTTTTTGATTTCCCGGGAAAGCAGGAACAAATTTTCGACTTCCCGGAATCCCGGACTAAAAACTATAATTATCATTACTGTCATTAAAAATGTTGGTTAATCTACTGAATAATTGAGTATTGACACAATATTAAGCAATATTATTATTTTTATTTAAATCACAAGAACCATAAAACAATGTCGTATTTATAACAGAAAATAGCGATATTAGAAATTGATTAAAAAAAATTTACTCAGACATTGATATTATTCCATAAAATTTTAAACAAGTTTCGTAATTCATTATAAAATTTAAATTTATTAAAAGTCCACTAAAAAGAACTTAATAATTCTTAAAGTATTGGCTGAACGTGAGTTCAAACGGTATTAAATTGTTTGTAGCTTCAATGTCGTAATCCAATTTAAATGAGGCTTTTAATTTAAAAATATTTTGACAAAAAGATTGCAAAGGTTGACATTATACATAATTTAAGGTGGGTTTAAATGTAGCTTGAAAAAAAATTCTGGTTTATTAATATCCCTAATAAAACATTCGATTTCATGTTATACATCAAATCAGACGTTCTCATACATAACAAAGTGGCTTTCCAGTTGAAAATTATATGGATTACGGATTTGTCGGACTCCCTTTGTACTTTTTCTCTTAACTTCTAATGTTAATGTTTTGTCAAATTTCTATGAGACAAATTCTGCATGTTGTCTATGCTACTGACAACTTATAGGTAAGTATTTAATAAAATGTCTACAATATTCTTTTTTTATTAAGATGCTTAATTGAATGAATGCCATAAAGTCATCACAAATAATCCGTTTAATGATGGAATTATCGTTTTTAGTTTAATTTTGATTCAAAAATTACTAAATGTATTAAATGATTTTAAAATTCTCGAGAATCCCGGACAAAATACCCGGGAAAGTGGGACATGAAAAATTGTAAATTTCCCGGGAAACCCGGGCCTTCCCTACCTACAACACATAAAGTGTACTGCTTCTCTCGTGCAAATTGTCAAAAACTTTATAACTTATTATCTAGTATTGATTGGAACCATAATATCCTTAAATAATTTTGCTGATGTTATCTCAATCTTTTATTCAACATTACACCATTGTATTTCGATGACTGTCCCTAAAATAAGTATTCGTAATAGAAACGGCCCACCATGGAATAACAGAATTCTTAGCCATGCAAAAAATAAGAAAAATCAAATGCAAACTGATATAATTTATACGGGTTTTCATTTGACATCAAATTCTCAGTGAATACGGTTGACTTTTTACTCTCTCTTGTATTATATTTTCCGCTTTGTTAAATAAAATCGCGTACATACACATCTTCTCAAAATAATAGATACACCTTGTGGGATGATATTAAAGTGATAACTTTGGAAAATTCTTTAGAAATACTTCGAGTTTTTTCTTTAAGTAAACAATTTGATCTGTATTTACTAGATTTACACATACGTTTTCGATTTAAATATCAAAAATTGTTACTCATAATAATTGATACAGTTTATTTATTTGTTGTTTTTATATAAAATCGAATTCTATTGTACTTTTTTGATTATTTTTACATAATAGAATAAGGACAGTTTCATTTAGGTTGAAAATATTACACAAATAGCATTCTTACATAGAAATTGGATGAAACAATCATTGTACCAAATAGGAGAAAAAAAAAAAAAATTGTTCAAACCAAGAGAAAAATCGAAAGTCGTTGCTTGAAATTGCTAGTAGGGGCTTAGGAAAATATCTAGGTTTTTTACAAAATGCTTTACAATAAAAAACGAATTAAACTTGTAATAGACGTCATAAAATAACCCTAAAATCGTATAGTAGGATTATTTTATAGGCAAAAATGTACCCCTTCAATACTTTGAAGGCTATTTCAACTGATATTTTTGATGGATCAGTTGAAGTTCGCCTTCGTTTTGTGCAATATCCCAATATATCCCAGTACCCATAAGCATTTATTGTATTTATCAATATGATAAATAGGACCATTTGAATTCAATTAAAAGTATTCCCAAGCCCTAATATTTTCACCTCACTCTGAAACAGTCATATTTGTCAATTAATCGTTGAATTTTTTCTTACATGGCGGCGGACACTTCTTCGGAAGTTGTTGTCAAACAATTTGGATTTCATTTCGCCAAATCTCCCTTTTTTTCTGCCTTCACATTTGGACTAAAGAAAACGTTTTTTTTTAACAAATTTTAACTGTATCTTCAAATTTTGTATACGCATTTTCTAGCAATTCTTTCGGGAAATTTGTCTTACACAATACGAAGCCAAACTGTTTGCGGACCTACTTCATTAAAAATTTCAGCTGAAATAGCCTTTCATTACTTTGAAGGGGTTCTTTCTAGCCAATAAAATAATTCCCCTTTCCGTTTCTGGGGTTATTTTATGAGGTCTAACACGAGTTTCTATCGTTTGATTTTTACATAAGGTATTTTGCGCAAAATGTAAATATCTTCCTAAGCCCCTATTTGCCATTTCAAGCAACGAAGTTGTACTTTTCTCTTCTTTTGAGCCATCGTTCTCTCCTATTTGGTACAATGATTGTGTCATCCAATTTCTATATCCAATGCTATTTATGTATAATATTTTAAAATTAAATGCAACTGCTCTTATTCTATTATGTAAAAATAATCAAAAAAAGTATAGAGTCATTCCATTTAAAACCAACCAGCTGATTTTCTCACCTCTTCCGAATTTAATAATATTTGGTACAATTATTATTCTTGTCAAATCTAAGACTAATTCAAATCTAAGACTAATTCAAAATTATGACATTTGTTGTAATAACTCCTAAAATATGGCGAGTCCCAGGATGCCACTTTCCACGATTATAGAAAACATTTTCATCATTAACATATATTTTTTTAAAATTTTTAAAAAGACCACTTTTCGAGATATTTACCCGCGAACGAAAAATCGCGAGATATAGACCATTTTGATGCTGAGAAAAAAATGTTGTTATACATCATATTAAAGGTAATTTTGATACCTTTAATATGACATCTCAATAAATCTTATGTAGTAAATACTTCGAAAGATATTTTCAATTTTGTGTTTGCAACTTTGTACATATTTTGAGCTATTTTGCACTTTCAAACCGCGATATTTCGCGAACCACTTGATGAAATTATCTGAAATTTTGAATTATTCTCAGTTTTGACAAGAATAATGATTGTTCCAAATATCATTAAATTCGGAGAGGAAAAGTCAAAAATTGGATTTTTTCGTGTTGGTTTTAAATGGAATGACTCTATAATAGAATTCGATTTAATATAAAAAAACAACAAATAAATTAACTGTATTTATTATTATGAGCAACAATTTTTAGTATTTAAATCGAAAACGTATGTTAAATCAATTTTAATGCATACACTTTTTCATTAAAATGGCATTGCCAGATAAAATTCTTTACTAAAAAAAAAAAATTCGAAGTATTTTTGAAGAATTTTCCAAAGTTATCGCCACTTTAATATCATCCTACAAGCTGTATCTATTATTTTGAGCAGATGTGTACTTAAGTACAACTTTTTTGTTTGCTTTTGTCTCCTTCTTTTTTCTCACGAGATTTTATATTAATATCTGCGCTTAAATTTAAATTCCTCGATACTAGATCCGGATAAAGAAAAAAGAACACTTTCACCAAAATGTAAAAAAAATAATCATCACATCAACGTAAACAACTCTTTTGACTTCGCAAAAATTAACAATAAACACATTAACATTTCAAAACAACAGTGCCCAAAATTTGATATTTTAAAAAGCAAAATACCTCATAAACCTATTAATAGTTTTAATATATTCCTCATCTCTAAAGCCCTTGAAGGTATCTCCAGTGATCCTCCACAGAAAACTTCTTTTACTAGGGATAGTAACCTACTAATTCTTACCCAAAACGAAGTTCAAACAAATAAATTTTTAAAAGCCACTGCCTTATCTAATGTTTGCCAAATTGAAAGCTACTTTCATTCAACACTAAATATAATAAAAGGTGTCGTTTTTGCTCCAACTCTTAAAAATCTCAAAGAAGAAGAAATTGTCGAAGGATTAAAAGAACAGTAAGTTGTTGAATGCAAAAAAATAACCAAATTCGTTGATAATAAAATTACTAACAGCTCTCTTCACATTCTTAATTTCAACCTATTTAAATTAACCAACGAAATCAAAATTGGATTTTTAAATTGCAAAGTAGAGCCATATATACCAAACCCTATTCAATGCAAGAAATGCTTTAAATTAGGTCACACCAAGAAACATTGTAATGGTATTGAAAATTGTGATACCTATGGAGCAGCTCTTCATGATCCTATTCCCTGTACAAAAATCTAATGCATAAACTGCAATCACCCACATCGTTCCACTAACAAAAACTCTAAAAATACTACAGTGGAATATTAACGGCTTCAGTAACAACCTACATGAACTACAACTTTTAATTCAGAATAATTCACCTGATATCATAGCTCTACAATCCCATACGTTTAAATAAAACATCAGTATCTAATAATATATCCAACAGAAGTGCTGGCACAGCTTTATTAATTAAAAATAATATAAAACACAGCTCACACTCAATTAGCTACTTTCATACCGCAATTGAAGTACATATAGAATTTAAGTTGATGATTATATCGCTTTATTTAAACCCTTCCGAACCCATACTGTAATGTAACACGTAGATAGATAAACACCTAGGCATAACTCCTCAAGATAATTCTCTCCAGAGCCAGACTAATAACAACGGATTGTTATAGGGATAGGACTACGGGAGCCTTTAAAGTGCTAGCAACAGTGGTGTGGGGGGGTTCGGTCCTTTCCTATAACTCCTAATTTTCACTACATATTTTTTTATTATAGACTCCCTATTTATTTATCATTATGATGTCAGGACCAGTATGACTAGAAAAATATTTTATGCCCCATCTAGTCATTATATTAAATTATTAACACAAAATGATGCCAGAAAGTCTAATCCTATAAAACAATCTCTCTCAGGTGTTAATGAGAGAGGAAGCCTCGTGACCCACGCCTGCCTATGTTTCATGGCCTAAAGTTTTATGAAACCCCAAAATTAAAAACAAATTTTAAATACCTTACACTATTTCCTCAAATACGCTGAAAGAAAACACCCTTAATCTCTTCACTTTAGCAATTCATTTTGCAGGTATTAAACAGTTTATTTATAATATTGTATATTTGTAAAAATATAATTTTTATCTGTAATGTAATTCATTTCTTAGTAAATAAATAGATAAAAATATTATATTATTAAATATAAACATCCCTTAATAGGTTAATGGTTGAAATTTTGAATTATTTGGCAAAACAGATTAATCATATCATAGATAAGAGAAACAAAAACTAAGTTAAAAGAAAAAAATACGCGAAGAAGAAAAATAAAATAGATTATTAGATCTCTTCTCTTATAAAGAATTTAAGTTACAATGTAAATTGTAATTATGTTAATAACATAAACTCAATTTTTGTGTTATCAATTACGTAACATTATCTTATTTGTTTTTACTCATTCCGTATTCTATTGATATTTATTGTTTTCTTTCTTTTATGAATGAAATGCACACATTACGTTTATATAAACCAAAATTGAAATTATTTTAATAACATTGATCTTGTTACAATATTAAATATATTTTTTCTGTTATTCTCTTTAAGTTATAATTATGTTTAGTTGTTGCTTCTTTTAATTTTAAAATAAAAATGCAAGAAATAAAAACAAAAAATTGTAATTTAACTTACCCCATATGTATCCGATGAAGGCCTTCAGCAGTACTTGATGTGGAGGGTAGTTTATGTTTAAGATAAGGTTTGCTGCTTGAGATCTTGCATTATAGGTTCAATTTGTTTTGCCAATTAGTTAGTAAATAGTTTTATATAATAGTAAATTTAAGTATATTTATAGGTTTTAGATATTAGATTAGGGTTAGATTGAATATTACATCATGACAAAAAATATGTTTAGTAACTATTCATTAAACATATTTAATATCATTTTTAAGGAAATTGTATAAACATATGAAGTATAATATTGAATGTTAAAATTGAGAATAAACTAAGTATTAATGAATAAATTTATAATAGTTCAGTTAATCATGTTACTCGAAGATGTTACATGACTGATTGAACTATATTAGATTAAGTAAGTTAATTTTGAAAACATTAAGATTAATTTATAAAATTTAGGCAATATTTAGGTAATTAGAATAATTTTATAAAATATGTAGAGTATGTAAATAATTTAATGACATTATGTAAAATAATTTCACAAATAGGTAGATAATATATTATACATTATGTACAATAATTTAGAAGTAATATAGTTAATTACAATATTCAAAGAAATAAGTTAAGTATAATATTATGGATTTAGAAAAATTTTTGATAATATAGAATAATTTATAAACTATGTAGGTAATGTAGAAATCATTTAGAAAATGATATAATAGGTTAGAAAATTAAAAATATAACAAAATTGTAGAATAATTTGAAACGAGTAGACATCTCGAAACGATTATATAATATAGGTTCTTTTAGACTATGTGGAATTTGTTTTTAGAAAAATTATTTTATATTGTTATTATTTAGTTAATTTTTATAATTTTTTTAGTGTTATTTAAATGTGTTTAATGCAATTTCGAGCTTAATTTTAATCGATTAGGGCTATTATTGTGTAATTTTTGAGAAATTAGAATAGGTTAGGATTTTGTTTTATTAGAAAGTTTTTATAATTGGCAATTCAAGTTGAGTCAAAGTTTCCAAATCGATGCTCATGAAAATTTGGGATGAAAGTAACATCCGTCTAGGATTTATGGAGCGTTATAGAATTCCTCTAACTTTTAAGATGTTTGATAAAATGATGTAATGATGCGTATTACACTTTCTCGAAATATCTATAGCTCCACGTGATTCGTTACGAATCAAGCTTGGCTTATAGGTTAGATGACGTAACAATTTCTGTGTCATTAAAAAATGTGTATAAGTTTCACTCTATTAAGAATATATATTGCACATTTTACCTTGATTTTTTTCTATTTTTGATGAAAGTATTATAATTTTTCTAGCACTATTTTTCTGTTGAAATGTTGATAGATGGATGCTGTATCATTAATTTTTATATACCAAAAGTATCGAAACGAGTAACTTTTAACAAGGGAAACTATTTTTAATTTTTTAATCTGAATACTTCCAAACTCAATTAGAAAAGAACTTTACAGTTTTAAGTTGCCTGCCTTTGGACCTCGTTTTAGATTTGTATGAAATTTGGGCAAAAGAGAAGTCAGAAAACTTGTGAACGAAAACCATGTTGTAACAAAAAGTAGTAGTTAATTGTTATCGTACTATAAGGTTTACTAATGTTACTACTTATATTAATAGTAACATTGCATATACTATCTATTGCATATACTATATATCAATTTTAGTAATTAACTTAAAAAGTAATTTACCAATATCTTATTTTTTCTAATAGTTTTTATCTTATTTGTTCCAAATAAAATAAACATGAATATTTGATTGGGGATGATTTATTCCATCATAATAATGATGTTCATCCTGGACACAAACCACTTACTACCATTTCTCTTCATGCATATTTACAACTATGTAATTTCATGTTCTCATTAAATAAGAAAGAAGAGAAATGAATTAAGAAAAAACATAGAAAATATAAAGCAAATAACAACAAATTTAATAAAAATAAATAAAATAAAACACTAAAACCAATTTGTTATAAACAAATGTAATGCTCTTTTTTAAGAGTATTGTTTTTATATATATAGCAATCTCAGTAAAGATAAGTAATATTATTTTTATAATGATTACTACTTTTAAAATTTATAATCAAAATTTTTTTAATATACATTACCCAACTGGAAAGTTCTTGAAAACATCTTTTTATCAATACCCTTATAAATACTATAGCATCAGTGATTATTTGATAATTTAAATTATATTTTATAAAAACAAGAATTCAACCATTTGAATCTCTAGTAAAATTTAATTTCTAATTTGGGAAAAATGAAGATATGAATTAATAATTTGTTATGATCATTTATGTCTCTATTTCTGACAAACGACCATTACAATACCTCATACTGAACTGACAGCTATTTTTAGTAATTTCGACTCACACAATAATTTTAGGAGATTTTAATGCTTACTCCTCACACCAACCAAAGAGGTCTTGTTATTGACAATTGCTCACCAACTCGAATTTTGTATTGTTAAATGATGGCAGACCCACACACTTTTCGACAAGATCTACTTTTCTATCTCTTGTATAAGCAGACCTAGTTCCTTACTTCTCATGAAATATCAACACACATTTACATGGCAGTGATCATTTCCTTATACATATCAAATTCTAAAAGTCCATAACTCTTTCCTCCTCTTATAATAACTATGAAACATGATTTAATGTTAAAAAAGCTATCTATCCGAAATCTTTCTTCAAATATTAATATAGAAGCTGCATGGATACAAAAAACTATTAGATTTACTGCAAATTTTTCCATCCCACATTTCAAAAATAAAAAAACAAATACACCTACTTGTGGTTAGAAGAATTTAGCACCCTAAGAGAATCCAAGCAAAAACTCTTTAATTACTTTAAGAACACCCTTCTAAGGAAAATAGAATTGTTTATAAAAAAGCCAACGCTCTTTTTAAGTATAAATGTAAACAACACAACAAATAAATCCATCGTATTCAGTCAACTATTATCCCTATATTAAAACCTAACAAAGATATATCCAAAATTGAGGGGTATAGACCAATATCTTTAATCCCATGTTTATCGAAAATCCTAGAAAAAAATAATCGCCACACGTATAGCCTGGTTTGAACTAAAAAACAAATTTCTAAGCATTAATCAAGTAGCATTTAAACCTAATAAAGGAACAATTGATGCCCTAAACTACATTGACCATTTAACAGCTTCTGAACTTTCACACCATAGTCACATCGCTATCATATTTGTTGACTTCGAAAAAGCTTTTGATCGGATTGGCATACATTCAATAATATCCCAATTTAAAGAATGGAAATTTGCCCCCAAAATTATAAATTTTATGTATTCTTTTCTTACTAAAAGAAAAATAAAAGTCATAGTAAACAACTTTTATTCGTCCACCGAAAACCTTTGCAACGGGATTCGACAAAGTACTCCACTATCTGTTATACTTTTTCAGATAGCTACAAACAAGTTTATTATCATATCCAACAACAAATATCCAGCATGAATTAAACTCATTTTTCTTACCTTTAAGCGACTGGTGTAAAAGTACAATCGCAAAAATTTCTTTCGACAAAACCAAATATCTACACATCTGTAAGAAAAAATCATGTTATGCTACAAATATTATTATTCAAGATAAACCAATCTCTAAAGTGGAAACACTAAAAATACTTGGCATAATCTTCACCTGGTCCTCTCAAATTGACACTCTTAAAAATTCCATATTGAAACGTATTAATGTATTAAAAATCATAAATGGCAAAAATGGTAACTCACATCCAAATACATCAATAAATGTTGTACGCAGCTTGATTTTGTCTAAAATAGACTACGGTCTAGCTATATACGGTAAAACCTCAAAGACACAGTTTAAGAAAATCTTTCCAATATACCATCAATCCATAAGAATTGCACTTGGAGCTCTTAAAATGACTCCAATAAAAAATCTAATTTTGAACCGGTTTACCTACAATTGAACAAAGATTTCAAACAATTAACGCGAACTTTATACTCAAAATAATCTTTCCCTCAGAACATCAACTTATAAACAGAATTACTAATCTTTTATCCCAGCGTCCATTGCGTTTTCCGTCAACTATATATAACTCATTAAAACTCGCCATAAAATTTGAAATTAAAAAAATACTATTTGACCTAATAAATAAACCCTCTTTGGGTTACATTAAATTATACATACACTGCCGCTCATCTGAATACGACATAAATGTTATTCAGATTTTGCGGTTTCCCTCTCAAAAATCATAAGAGTATTTAAAGTTTTTACAGTTTCAGTTTGATGTTAACATTAATATCCTTCATTTAGATTAAACAAATCATTTTTAAAAATTGCTTTTATAAATTTATTAAAGTTATTATAACTTCTTAAAAAAATTGTGATTTTTTTTAGCTCATCAGAATACGACATTTTTCTATCTATTTCATTTTGTAACAAAGTAACATCTGAAAAGTATGTTTTTATTGATTTTAATAAAAATTAAACTAGTTTGTTTTGAATTCCTACAAAATGGGAAGAAAGAAAGCGTTGTCAAACGAGGAAATAGGCAAAATCAAAGCTTATAAGGAATGTGGACTAAATATTAGCCAAATAGCAAATAAAATTGGTCGAACTCGTTGTGTGGTCAGCAATTATCTCCGTAATCCATCCAATTATGGAAAAAATATGAAAGGAGGTACCTATACTGTTCTTTCGGTGCTTCAAACTCCCAAGACTGCTACTAAAATCAAAGAAAAAACTGGCGTTAAAGCAAGCTTAGCAACAGTAAAGCGTGAAATACAGAAAGCTACTAATATTAAACGATTAAACATTAAAAAGAAGCCACCCCTTAACCCATCTGGAAAAGAAAAAAAAAACTACTTTTTAGCCTGCCATGTCATATGATACATGGGAAAAACAATGGCACAGAGTAGTATTTTCCGATGAAAAAAATTAAATTTAGAAGAACCAGATGGCTACAGTTATTTGGAGCGTCATCACAGCTGTGCTGGAGGTGTGATGGTCTGGGGTTCAGTTTCCTACTATGGAACAAGCGATTTTTAATATTTTACTTCAAAAATTAACGCGAATTCGTATACTACTGTTCTGGAAAAGACATTTCCCCATTTTTCCAATATTTTTAGCTCTATATCATGGACATATCAACATGATAATGCACCTATTCATACTGCAAATGTGGTTAAAAAGTGGATTAGAAAACAAATTGTGACTTGATTGGCCGCCATACTTCCCGAATTTAAATATAATGGATATTGTATGGGGATGGTTAGCTCGTAAAGTGTATGAATCTGAGAAACAATATGAAACAAAATCCGACCTAATTGAAGCCATTCACAAAGCGTGGAGTAGTATTTCTTTGGATTACATAAAAAGCCTTTATCAATCAATTCCAAACCGCATTTTTGAGGTTATCTCTAATAAAGGAGGTAGTACACATTACTAAAATAACAAAAAAATAAAAAGTTTTTATTGAAAAAGTTCGAAAATTTAAGCTTTTATTGAATTTTAAGCTATATGTCGTAATGTGATGAGCCAACACTTTTAGTCATTATTTTAATTTTTTTGTTTTTAACACGTATTCCTGAATTATTATGAATTATAATATATCGTTTGAATAAAGTTTAAATTTAAAAAAGTTAGCTTTATTTATTATTCACTAGCGAAATATTAAATGCCAAAAGCAATTTTTGTATGTGTCGTATTCAAGTGAGCGGCAGTGTATAATTCACTTTTTAATGAAATATCCATATCGTATAAAAATAAAAATTGGAAATATTTGTTCACGGATGGCTCAAAAACAAACTTGACCACTGCATTTGCAGTTATCGATAGTACACTAAAGACCGATTTTCTAGCTTCCCTTTACGAAGAATGTTAAATTTTTACGGCATAATCAATGGCTATTTTATCTCCAAAATCTTTTAATCAAATATCCCAAAAAATGTAAACTAATGTGGATCCCAGGCCATACTGGAATTGAAGGCAACACATTAGCCGATGAAGCAGCTAAATTCGCAACATTAGCCCCAATTATAAACTTCCAAATATCAAACAAAAGTGATATTAAACATAAAATCTCCAAAGACATGACCAATTTTGAAATAGCATAAGAGTTACCAACATATATATAAAAACTAAAACCCATGCAAAGAACCGTCAATATGCTCCAAAAATGCCTCAAGACGAGATCTGCAAAAACATATAAGATTAAGATTAGGTCACACCTACATGACTCAACAACACATCTTTAACCCCATTGATCAAAACCATTGCCACTTATGTGATAGTAACGTAGTACTTAATATAGAGCATATTTTATTAAATTTTAGTTTTATTAAAGAAGCCCAACAAAATATTTTTGGAAAAATTTGCCTATTAGAACTTCTTAAAAATATAAATGTAAATAATGTAATAACATTACTAAAACACTGTTACATATATAACCTTATATAAGAAATTATTAATATGATAGGTCAAAGACCTTAGTTGTTAGTACCTAACTTCATTTTGTATTCATAATTAATTATGTTTATAAATATGGTAAATAAAAAATAAATAAATTATACGGATTTTAGCAAAGCCTTCGATAAGAGAAATCACTACCTTTTACTCTATAAGTTATCAATTATGGGATTAAACGGTTCTGCAATTAATTGGCTGTCTTTCTATTTATCGGATAGAACTCAGGAAGTGGAGTTTGAAACTGCCACCTGGGTCCCATTTTGTGTACCTTATTTATAAATGATCTTCCTTCCGTTATTCGTCATTCAAATGTTTTGACGTATGCTGATGATGTTAAAATTTTTCAACACTTAATGATCATACTGAACAACACTTACTCCAAAATGACATCACACAATTATCACACTGGTGTAAAATTAGCTTAATGGAGCTGAACATTAAAAAAAAAAAAAAAAAATAAAAAAAATAAAAAATTTAAACAAATGTCTTTCTACAGAACCAAAAAATTAGATACTTTCAACAAGATTAATGGGATTACGTTAGAAAAGCTTAAAACTTTCTTGATCTTGGCATTCTACTCGATCATAAATTAAATTTCTCTGATCATATTTCGCTAACAGTAAATAAGGCTACAGGTGTTATTGGATTTATGAAGCGGTGGCCAAAAGAATTTTCTGATCCTTATGTTATTAAACAACTATATACAGCTATGCACAGTGGTTCCAAAACGTTTTTTTTTTTGGAAATAATTCAGTAGCTAAAGAACCGTTAGAGGTATCTCAATAAATTTTTACATGGTCAGAGCTGAGGTGTTTTTGAGTTGAATTTGAGTATAGACCCCTAGCGGGTCAGGGGAGAAGTGGGTGGCCCTCTAAAGTTGCCCATCTCGGGTATGTAATTTTTTAAAAAAATCGCCAAAAATTCATTTATGATATGACAGAAAAGAAATTATATATATAGATAGTCCTTGTAAATCTCTACAAAAAATACGCTTACATGTGTAGCATATCTCTTTTAGTTTAAGAGATATTTGGGTCGAAATAAATTTTTGCCTCATTTTTAGCCTCTCCTTTTTTTAGTTTTTAAACTTGGCGGGCTTAATTTTGACACTAGAATTTTTCTAAAATGTTTACCAGATTCCTTTAAAAATTCTAAATAATATTGCTGCAAGAATCAAATAATTATATGAATCCGATAAAAAGTTATATTAATCTAAAAATGGAACTTTAAAAATTTTTAATTTTTTGGGTTTTTTTCCAAAAAGGTGGCAATATTTATTCAGTGATAAAATTAGTTTTTTGTACTGAGCTTTATAATTTGTTTAATGTTTTCAAAAAAAATCTTAATGTAAATGCGTGTAAAGTAAATCCGGAGGAGTTTGGGACAAAGGTTTGCCCACGAGCCCACAGTGGTTCCAAAACGCTTTTTTTTTGAAATAATTCAGTAACTAAGGAACCGTTAGAGGTATCTCAATAAAATTTTAGATGGTCAGTTCTGAGGTGTCTTCGAGTTGATTTGGAGGAGTACAGTCCCCTAGCAAGTCATGGGGGAAGTGGGTGGCCCTCTAAAGTTGTCCATCTCGGCTATGTCATTTTTTTTTTAAATCGCCAAAAATTAATTTATGATATGACAGAAAAGAAATTTTACATATAGATAGTCCTTGTAAATCTCTACAAAAAATACGCTTACATGTGTAGGTTATCTCTTTTAGTTTAAGAGATATTCGGGTCGAAATAAATTTTTACCTCATTTTTAGCCTCTCTTTTTTAGTTTTTTTAACTTGGCGGGCTTAATATTGTCCCTAGAATTTTTCTAAAATATTTGTCAGATTCCTCACAAAATTCTATTGCTGTAACAATCATATAATTAGGTGGCAGTATTTATTCAGTGATAAAATTAGTTTTTTGTTCCGGGCTTTATAATTTTTTTAATGTTTTCAAAAGAAATCTGAATGTAAATGCGTGTAAAGTAAATCCGAAGAAGTTTGGGACAATGGTCTGCCCAACAGCCCTATCCAAATTTTGTTAATTTTAGAATTTACTGATTTCTTTTTTTGTTATGTATCGACTTAGAATTATTATAATTTTGTAGCCCTTATAACGACAGGGTGACCATTTTTTGTCATTGGTAGGATGTTCTTCTTTTATACTTCTTGTTCATTTCTTTTGAAGTACTTCCCTTAAAACTATGTTTATAAAATTTTTTAACAAAAATTCCGCTTTAGCCTTATTAAAAGATGATAAAAATGCTTTAAAATTTGTAAAATTTTAATTTTGTTAGAAATTATTACCATTTTTTCCCGCTAAAAATTCATTTATTTTCACTTTTTTCAAGTTATACAAAATTATTTTTAAAAAACACATTGAAACGGTTGTGCTTCAACGTGTTTTTTGAAATAATTTTGTGCAACTTTTGAACCATTAAATATATTTCAATAAAATTACACAAAGTTATTTCTGAGGTACTTTCCAACTGTTTTTGGAGAGCACAAGTTTCTAGCTGGTCTGTGGACAGAAGGAGAACCTCCGAAAGTGGTCAACTCCTTTAATTATTTATTTTATAATATCCGAGGTTACCCATTTCGGAGGACCTGCCCCCTGCTCACAGAGCACCTAGAAAATTGTACTCCCCCAAAACAGTTGGAAAATACCTCAGTTACATTTTTCCGTTCAAAAATTAAACAAAATTATTTAAAAGAACACGTTGAAACTGCTGTGCACTTATGTATATAGAATGCTGCAGCACACATTTACTATAGAAATTAAGGAAAATCTAATCTAGAAATTAAGGAAAATCTAATCTAAAAAATCTAAGCGTACATTTCGCTGAAGTTTCAGTTAGTTTTTAAACGATTGTGTAAAGTATTTGGTGTCATTGGAAAGGTTATTACTTGAAAAATAATAATATATAAATAATAAAGTATTCGAACTAAATTTTTTCATTAAATTGATCAAAAAACGAAATTTTTTTTTAGTATTATTTAAAAAAAAATTAGTATTTGAACTTAAATAAAATCTACATTAATTAAGCTATCATTATAAAACTTTAGTATAATATAAAAAAATTTGTCCTTAAGAGAATAAATAGATTCCAATTTTCTTACTCCGAAATACCCAAAATTCCAGTTCGGGGAAGCTTCCTTCAAAAATAGACTTTTTTCATTGAAATGGTTACCCTGACATTATAAGGGACCTCTGTCAGAAAATACTTTGTGGGTGTATACCTTACATATAGGGGTAAAAAATTAAAATAATTTTTAGTCGATCCCAGCTTTGCGATTTGAGAACATAACAAAAAAGGAAAAAAACATTTTCCAAAATTGACAAAATTTGGATAGGTATCGTGGGCAGATCTTTGTCCCAAACTCCTCCGGATTTACTTTACACGCATTTACATTAAGATTTTTTTTAAAAACATTAAAAAAATTATAAAGCTCAGAACAAAAAACTAATTTTATCACTGAATAAATATTGCCACTTTTTTGGAAAAAAACCCAAAAAATGTATAATTTGTTTAAAGTTCTTAACGGATTCATATAATTATATGATTCTTCCAGCAATATTATTTAGAGTTTTTTAGGGAATATGGCAAACATTTTAGAAAAATTCTAGGGGCAAAATTAAGCCCGCCAAGTTTAAACAACTAAAAAAAGGCGAGGCTAAAAATGACCCGAATATCTCTTGAAGAACTGCAAGGGCCACCCACTTCCCTCCCGCTAGGGGTCTGTACTCCTTCAAATCAACTCGAAAGCACCTCAGCTCTGACCATGTGAAATTTTATTGAGATACTTCTAACGGTTCTGTAGCTACTGAATTATTTCCAAAAAAAGCGTTTTGGAACCACTGTGCTATGTGATAGAAAACGTTTTCGAAAACGAATAAATTTTTAATCGAAAAAATGTGTAATGTAGTTTTATTTTCGTTTTTGTTATTGATGCAAATTATATTTAAATCACTTTCTATTAGATATAATTACAAAATTTTTTATATTTCTTTAAAATTAATTTGTTATTTTTCACATGAGCTGTATATTCTTAATGAAAAATAGATCATTGTTGAAAAATGATTTTTGAAATCGATTGAAATTCATCACAACTTTTGAAACCGATTCGAAAACGATCGGTTTTCATCACATACCTGATAAGCTTCAATAAACACTATCAGTGTATAAACCTTTCGGAATCTAAAGAAGTCTTAAAAAGAAATATTATTGTGTTTTTTGCAAATAGTTAAGCATAACTTCTGTTTTATATTTATACTTAGTAAAGAAAAAAAAAAAAAAAAAACATTCATACATGTGGACACTATTTAAGGATTTCCCGGTCTGTATTATAACACTGGGGTCTTCTGGAATGGTATTTTAAATAAGTTATATTTTCGCCAATTGTCTTCACATATTCATATTGTTACGAGTCGCTAACGGACGCTTAGATGATACCTCAATTAACTCTTTACGTGAGAACATTTCAACCCTCATGATATTTATAAGATAAATTTAATGTAATTTAGATACAAATCGAAAAAAATATTGTAGCTGTAGTATATGACTTAAATTTGTACCCATCGACTAATCTTAAAATGCGAATGCATTTTTACATTTCTGTGTCAATACTTTTATCCTTAAAATGTAAGGAAACAATTAAAATTCTGCAATTTTCTCGCAAACGATTTGCGTTACTGCAGGAGTTTAATGGTCATTAATAAACTTACACAATCAAATAAATATAAATCACTTCTAACTAAAGAAGTTTAAATGTGGTGACCGATTTAATATTAATTTATAAGCTGTGCCAATAATTTTTTCAGTCTATGTATGTACAGTACAATTTTATTTTTTGGTTCTATTAATAAAGAACCAAAAAATAAAACATTTAACACTCAAAATTCGATTTCAAAATTTATTTATATTTAAAAGATTAGTAGGGTGCTAATAAAGTGCCTTTACACTGTTCTGTTCAAAAAGCATGAAATTATTTTATTTAGTAGAAGAAGATGATTTATTTTTTTGAGTTTGAGGGCTCAAAATTCGATTTATAAAATTTGATGAAAAATAATAGTACCATAAATTGAACTTACCACTTAGGAACATATGTATGTATATCATTAAATCTATATTCCTAGGTTTATTTTAATAAAAAACAAGCGCAAATGTTCTATTCGGCCCGGCCGAATTTATATACCCACGATCAACTTTTTCAAAATTTATGTATGTATGTATGTATTTATGTATGTAGCTATTTATGTATGTTTTTTTTTTATTGACGAGGTGAAATCATCGAAAAACTCTGGCACTACTAGAATACCAGAAGTGCGAGACTCTAACACGCTAAAACACCTCGGGGCACCGAACCATAATCCCTGCGGAACTACCGCTAGGCTATCCGTCGCAGTGTGGGAGTGGTATAGACCTTAGCTAAATTGAATCCTTACGAATTCGCTCCAATCTACAAAGTTCAACAAGTACGGACTTCACAATGCAACATACAAGCTCCCAGTGAACTGGGGAGGATAACATAATTTCAATTATATTCGTGGGGTTACACCCTAAAGTGGTTTCCAGGTTTAACCTGTCTTGAGAGAATTTATGGCATTCGAAAAAGACATGTTGAGCATTTTCCTCTGCGCTGGGGGAACAGCTGGGACAAAAGGGGTCACTATCGCGTACAAACCTGTATAAGTATGCCCTGAAGTAACCATGTCCACTCAACATTTGAGTGAGGTAAAAATTCAGATCGCCGTGTTTTCTTGTGTACCATATCTCAACGTTAGGGATCAGTAAGTTGGTCCATATACCTTTATTAGATGCAGTCCAACGGGTTTGCCATTCATCAAGTCATGCGTCTTCTCTCTGTGGGGTTGATTTCAGGGACAAGCGTTCCTGATTCTTTGGCTTGTAAATCTATGGGTATCATACCAGATATAACAAAGGCAGCTTCATCCGATACAGTACGAAATGCAGAGCAGACTCTCAAGGCAGCAAGTCTGTAAATTGGTGTTATTTTGCGGCTATACGATCGGAATTTTAGAGCCTCTTCCCATATAGGTGATGCGTATAGTAAGATACTTCTTACAACTCCAATTAACAATTTCCTCTGAAGATATCTGGGACCTCTTGTGTTTGGCATTATGCGTGATAATGACGTCATAGTTTTAGCGGATTTTTCACTTATCTAAGATGTTCAATAAATGATAGGCGGCAATCAATTATTACACCGAGATATTTAAGAAGGGGATTAGTCTCGATATTACACGAACCAATGTTGAGGTTTATGGTCTCCTTGGACCTACGACTGCTTATGAGCACTGCTTCGGTTTTGTGGTCGGCTAACTTCAGGCCAACAGACGAAAGCCAAAAACGCACCGTCCCTACGCTGGCGTTTGCAATGATCTCGGCTTCGGAAAGTTCCTTTGCAACACATACTAGGGCAATGTCATCGGCAAAACCAACGATTTTAACCCTTTGTGGGAATTTTAACTTTAGTACGGCATCGTACATTACATTCCACAACAGTGGTCCAAGAATTGAACCTTGTGGTACTCCGCCTGTTACTTGATGTTGTTTTGTTCCTTTATCGGTATCAAACACTAGGATTCGGTTTCGGAAATAGTCTTTTACTATCGCTAGGAGATATTGTACATTCAGTCTGGAAAGTGTGTTTACTATGACCTCCCAATTAGCAGTATTGAAAGCGTTTTTTACGTCTAACGTTACTACTACACAATACTCTTTCGTTCCGTTCTTCCATTTCTTTCCTTTAATAGCATCGGAAGCCGTTTCTAAAACAAGTCGTATAGCATCCACCGTTGATCTTGATTTTCTAAAACCAAATTGGTTGTCTGATAGCCCTGCAGCAGCTTCAACACATTCTTCCAGACGTTTGCAAATTATGCTCTCTAATAGTTTTCCTGTAGTGTTAATCATACACAACGGGCGGTATGATGATGGATCATCTAAAGGTTTTTTATCTTTAGGCAGTAAGACAAGACTCTGTTTTTTAAACATTGAAGGAAATGTTCCATACCGCAGACAACTATTCATTAACATTA
The DNA here is from genome assembly GCA_951394005.1 of Protophormia terraenovae. NCBI lineage: Eukaryota > Metazoa > Arthropoda > Insecta > Diptera > Calliphoridae > Protophormia > Protophormia terraenovae. Next base: position 76,830,541 of record OX596077.1, read on the forward strand.
GAAACTGTTCAGGTTTACATCTAAAAGCCTCTTTCAACACCACATTAGAAATGCCATCCAAACCTGGTGCCTTTTTGTCCTTAAATTTGCCAAGCAAGATTTCAATTTCACAATGAGTTACAGGGGATGATCGTATACCTGGGTTTCAATTGTGTTCCAACTTGTAGTTTCTTGTCTAGGAAAGAGATGTTCCACTACTGTTTTCATATAGTTTCTTCTTTAGGGGCTGCGGGAGCAAAAAACTTTATCTTCCCACGGATTATTCTCCAATTCATCACATATATTTAAGAAGCAACGTCTTTTACTTTTGCGAATAGCCACTTTAAGTGCTTTCCTCCTTGCCTTGAACTGCAAACGATGCAACTCGTTGTTCAACCTACCTATTGTTCTACTGTACAATCTCCTAGCATGAACACAATCTGATCTCAATCGAGCTATCTCCTCATTCCACCAATATACAGGTTTCCTTTTGTTGTTGTTTTTCCGCTTAACCATGGAGACATCGCACGCCCTAGAATTATGTTCTATCAACTGATCTGCCATAGTCTCAGGTGTACCATGAAGTAACATATCGTCAATTCCAACCTTAAATACATCTCTATCAAACGTACCAGCTTTCCAACCCAGAATCTTTTGAGACTGGATGTTTTCAGCATTATGGCTTCGTCCTCGAACTATATCATTATGGCACTATGATCACTGTTTGTGTATATATTACATATATTCCACGTTGTTTGATTAGCTATATTATAGCTTGCAATTGCCAGATCAATGACGGATCCACTCTCCCCTCTTTTGAATGTTGGTTCACTCCCTCTGTTCATTAGTACAACGTTTAGAGCTGATAATGATTCCAATAAGATTCTACCTCTTGCATTCGTTCGTGGGCAACACCACTCTACAGCCCATGCATTAAAGTCTCCACTTATCACCACAGAGGATTTGGAGCTTGCATCGGAGACGATATTAAAGACAATATCCTCAAATTCTTCAATTGTAAATCTTAGGGGTATGTGGCAACTATAGATGACAACACCAGATACTACAGCCCTAGTATCCAAGTCTTTCCGTAAGTGTAGACTGCAATTAAATTTTCCAGTTGACCAAATAGCAGAAGTTTTAGAGGTATCATATACCCAATTAATTGACTCAATTGTATAGTACGGTTCACTCAATACAGCGATATCTACGGCCAATTCAAGAACGCTTTGTTTTAGCTGTTCATGCGCAGCTTGACAGTGGTTAAGGTTGAGCTGAAGTGTTTTCATTTTCGCATTCGTAGTAATTGCACCGCCTTTTTATAGTATGGGCAGGCCATACAGCCAGTGACATGATCGCTATTTTCATTTTTACATAACAAACATTTTGGTATGTTTGTACATTTTCCAATTTTGTGACCGGTTACTCCACATTGTAAACAACTGTCAGAATAATCCAGTTGACTCTTGCACTTATATAGTGTATGACCAAAGTCAAAGCATTTGAAGCATTTTATTTGTTTTATTTTCTCTCGGATTCTGTATGTATGTATGTATGTATGTATGTATGTACGTATATTTCAACGTGTTTTTTTAAATAATTTGGTACAACTTTTGAACCGTTAAGTATATTTCAATGAAATTTCACACAATTATTTCTTAGGTGTTTTATTTATTATATAATATCCGAGGTTACCCATTTCGGAGTTTCTCTCCGCTGCTCTTAGAGCACCTAGAAACTTGTGCTCCTCCAAAACAGTTAAAAAATACCTCAGTAATAACTATGTGAATTTCATTGAAATATATCGTCCATTCTATGAAAGAACGCCCAAAAATATACCAAGTGTCCTCCGATTTTAAAATTTTACACGTGTAAGGTCTATGGGTGACTATAAATATTTCCGTTTTCAGATTCGCTAAATTCAGAAAATTCGCGATTTTATTTCGCTTTTTCACTTTCGAAAAAACCTAAAAAATCTCGAAAGTGTACAACTTTAAATACAAATATTTCTGGGAAGGCTTTACGGAAATTTATTAGCTTAAACATGAATATTTTATAAATAAAAAATATTTTTTAAAAATGCATTTTAATGCAATTGCATTTTTTAAATGCATTTTTCTTTAAATATGCTATTAAAATTTTTTAATTTTTTAACATAAATAAAAAATTTGGAATCTTTACATTAAAATAGAAATCTCAAATTTTTGGGACGGACACATGTACTGTGCATAATTTCCCCTTTTCTTCAACTAGTTTAAATTGTTTCATATAAAAATATTTTTCTGGTATTATGAGTATTTTTATTGTGTTATTTTTTAAAAAATCCTGAAAAATAGTAAAACTTTATGTATCAGACTATCTATTGTTTTAAGTTATAATAAACAAAGCATTTTTAAATACAATTTTGAAAAATTAAAATTTAATAAATTTGCAACTAACAAAAATGCGTCTTAAAACTGCATTTATATTTTTAAAATATTATGGATCGAAGACGTTGTTTTTGAAATTCTGACTAAATTACACAAAAAATATACAATGGTCTTTTAAATACTTTTTAAATTACAGAAATCCATCAATAACTCCAAGAGATATGATTATTTAAAATTGCATAGATTTTATATTTTGTTAATTTTTATATAAATTTTAAAGGAAATTCAAAAAACAAGAAAAAAAAAAAATAATTTTTATATGAAAAATTGGAAACATGTTTTTATAAAAATTTAATTATGTATATAAGATTTTCGCGTCCCAAAAATTTTACACTTTTATTTTAATATAAAGATTCCAAAAAATTAAAAAATTTTAATAGCATATTTAAAGAAAAATGCATTTTTTACAATTGCATTAAAATGCATTTTTAAAAAATCTTTTTTATTTTTAAAATGTTAGTCGTAAAGCCGCCATATGCGAAATTTTAAGGCCGTTTAAATCATTAAAATTCACAAAGTCTTTCCAGAGATATTGCTATTCAAAGTTACATACTTTTGAAATTTTTTTGGTTTTTGAGAAAATTAAATAGCGAAATCGGGAGTTTTTGCAATTTCACAAAACTGAAATTGATAAAAGGCTTAATGGAGTTTATGTATACAAATTTTTATCGAAATTGAAAGCCATCAAGTAAAAAAATATACTTTTTCGGGCGTTCTTTCCTGGAATGGTCGATATATATACGTTCAAAAGTTACACAAAATTATTAAAAAAAAAAGACATTGAAACCGCTGTACATTTATGTATATAGAATGCTGCAGCACTTAAGCTATCATTGTGAAATTGTAGTACAATATAAAAAATTTGTCCTTAAAAGAATAGAATAAATAGATTCCCATTTTCTTACTCCGAAATAGCCAAAACTCCAGTTCGGGGAAAGCTTGCTTCAAAAATTTACTTTTTTCATTGAAATGGTCACCCTGTCATTATAAGGGGCCTCCGTCAGAAAATACTTTTTGGGTGTATACCTTAGAATAAATAGAATAAATAGATTCCCATTTTCTTACTCCGAAATACCCAAAACTCCAGTTCGGGGAAAGCTTGCTTCAAAAATTTACTTTTTTCATTGAAATGGTCACCCTGTCATTATAAGGGGCCTCCGTCAGAAAATACTTTTGGGCTAAAAAATTAAAATAATTTTAAGTCGATCCCAGCTTTGCGATTTGAGAACATAACAAAAAAAAAATTTCCAAAATTTGGATAGGGCTTGTAGGTAGACCTTTGTCCCAAACTACTCCGGATTTACTTCACACGCATTTTGTAACGTTTCTTTATTTATTGGATCTGCCTTTATTATGTACGCATAACAATAAGTGTTTAAATCTTAAACTAAAATATCAGTTTTCATAAAAAATAATTCAATTAATAAATTGGTAGATCGGTTCTTCGAAGCCTTGATGATGTTTGCGTTCTGGTAAGCAGTCTTGCCAATGGGTTAGGGTGAAGCTGTAGTTTCAAAACGTAGTGGTATTTCCAAATCCTTGTGAATATTTTCGTTTCTTATATACATGGTGCTCCTGTCATGGTTTTAAGTATTTTCGATTGGGCCCTCTGTATAAGATCTATATTCGTATTACTCGTTGTTCCCCATAATATGTGTGTGAAGATTAATATGCCTAGTTAAATACGTTTTCAAAAAATCGCATGCGATAAAGTTAAAAATAAAAAATAAAGAAATAAAAAAAAAAATCGCATGCGAGAAAATTCGCGTATTTAAAGAAATCTTTAGATATTATATGAAATTTAAACTTTAAAATGTAAAATCTTAAATAAAATATCTTCATGTTGAAAAAATATATCAATATAATTGAATTATTATAAATTTTTTTAAATGTTTCACATAGTAAAAATTATCATATAAATGTTATCTAAATTATTTCGCTAATATGGTCATATCCTTCGATCTCAATGAAATTGAATTTGTGAAAATTTTTATAAACTTTCAAAAAGTTCTTTGATGGATATGCCCATTGTGGACATATGCTTCGATCTCAATGAACAAAAGCTAGTAGAAAATGAAGCTAATTAATTCTACTAACAATCCCTATAAATAGTTTTTCCAAATTGAAGTTGTGAAAATTTTTATATATTTTCAAAAAGCGATGAGTTCTTTGAAGGATATGCTCATTGTGGTCATATCCTTCTATCTCAATAAATGAAACCTAGTGGAAAATGAGGCTAATGAATTCTTCTTACAATCCCTATAAATGGTTTCCCCAAATTGAATTTGTGAAAATTTTTATAAATTTTCAAAAAGTGATGAGTTCTTTGAATGAAACCTAGTGGACCTCCAAAGTTGGTCACCTCGGGTATGAATTTTTTAAAAAAAAAATCGCTAAAATTTCATTTATGATTTGATTGAAAAAAAAATTTGCACATAGATAGTTCTTATAATTCTCTACAAAAAATACGCTTACATGTGTGGGTTATCTCTTTTACTTTAAGAGATATTTGGACCAAAGTAAAATTTTGATCCATTTTTATACATGTTTTTTTTTAGTTTTTTGGACTTGGCGGGCTCAATTTGAGTTCCAAAGTTTTTCTAAAATATTCTCTGGATTCTCTACAAGATTCTAAATTTGCAAGGTCATACACCTATGTGATTTAGATTAAAAGTTATATTATTTTGAAGTAGAAAATTTGAAAAAAATTGTGATTTTTTTTTAAAGAGGTGGTAACATTTTTTCACTTTAAAATCCATTATTTTCCTCTGGACCATAAATTTTTTTCCATGTTTCTAAAAGAATTCTTAACATAAATGCATGTAAAATAAATCTGAGGGTAGTTGGGATAACAGTCTCCTCGCTAGCCCTATCAGATTTTCGTTAATTTTAATTTTTGATTTTTTTTAGTTTTTTGTGCAGCTCAAAAATGTCAAAGCTGAAATTAAAAAAGCAATACCTTGAAAACTTACCTATGTATAGGTTAGGTTCTTCAGGTTGCCGCCAATAAAATAGATTACGGCTCACTTGGGTCCTGAGAGGTCCCTTTGTGTTACCTGTAAGAAGAAGAGAAAAAGAAAGACAGAGGATGTGGAAGGATGCAGGAGAAGGGAAAAATAAAGGGGGGGGGGGTAGGATTGAAAGTTTAGAATTAGAGAAAAATAGAAACAAATAATGCATAGAAAATGTAGAGAAGTAGTATAGCGAGATGATAGTAGTTGCATACAGAAAACGCAGAAGAATCTGTCGCTGTTTAGATATCAAAGAGTCCACGTGTTGGAGTTCTATTCCTGAAACCATCCGCATTCTCTCACGAATGAGTTAATGCCATTAATGCTGCTGATTGATAAATCGGTGAGGCTATCGAGAAAACCTTGTCCCAGATAACGCGATCGAAGGTTTTCCAGGGCAGGGCATGTACAGAAGAGATGGAAAATAGATTCCTCTTCATCCTCGTTGTTACAGCTCCTGCAAAAATCATACGATTGGATTCCCAGTCTGTTGGCATGAATACTAAATCTACAGTGTTCTGAGACGACGAAAGACGCAAAAGGAAAGATGATCTAGCTGCGTCAAGCCTGGGCCATATCATCCTTATAATTTGACATGTGGGTTCGATTTCCCGTCTGTGTTGTGCCATGTCATAAAATGCGATTTCAATACGCTTCTTACAGGCATTCAGGGGTAGACCACAGAACCAATCTATGTCAGCGTCCTGTAGGGTAGTTCCGTGCCTTGCTAACTCATCGGCAGTGTTATTGCCTTGGTTGACCCCGTGTCCACGCACCCATTTGAGTGCAATTCTCGAATGTGACGCCATCTCATTTAGGGATGTCCGGCATTCATGGACTAGATTTGATGTAGTATATACACCTGAAAGGGTTCTGATTGCAGCTTGACTGTCGGTAAAAATTACGATATCCCTACCGTATATCCTATAATACCTTAGCCAATTAACCACTCCTTTAATGGCCATAATTTCGGACTGTAAAATACTGCATTCGTTTGGGAGTCTGAACGACCTTCTTATCCCGAATTCAGCAATATAAATGCCACCACCAACACCATGAGCGTTCCTTGAGCCATCGGTGTAGATGCAAAGGACTCCATCTGGGGGTGTGTTGTTTGGGTCCTCAGCAATGGAGAAAGTATACAGTCTCGAGAGGATCGGTTTGGGAGCGCAGTAGTCTATCAGCACGGGGAGAACGTTAGTTGTTCCTAGAATGCTCGAATGACCATACGCCCTATATTGCCAGCCACCTGTGGCGTTGAGCCTAGTTGCTGTTCCAAGACAATTTGTTATCCAGCAAGTTCAGTACCATTCAATTTTGGTAGTCTAAAATATGGTATTTTGTACCTTCTTGAGAAAAGTACGAGTTCCGTTTTGGAGGGGTTTACGCTTAAGCCACTGTTGTTGCACCAACCATTGATCGTCTTAAGCGCCATCTCCATCCGTTGAGATAGCGTGTCTAAATGGATTCCGGAGATAACCACAGCCAAGTCATCCGCGTAGGCTATGGTTTTAAAACCATATGAATCCATTTGTGTGAGCAGTTTATTTAGAGCCAGATTCCATAATAGAGGTGATAGTACCCCTCCTTGTGGAGTGCCCCGTGTCGCATGCCTTCTAATAGTGGCGGTGCCCATGCTGGATCTGATGATCCTAAGGTTAAGTAGGTTTGATGCAAACTCTACCACTGATTGGTCCAGCCCCAGATCCTCCACAAGCCTTATAGATGTCGGTTCAACATTATTGAAAGCGCCTTCTATATCCAGAAAGGCCGCCAGTGTATAGTTGCCGTATTCGAGAGATTTCTCTATATATCCCACGATCGAGTGAAGAGCAGTGTCAACTGATTTGCCTTTTGTATAGGCATGTTGAGAGCCTGATAGGAGATTCTCACTAGTTGACATTCTAATATGGATGTCAATTAGTCTCTCCAGTGTCTTGAGCAGAAAAGATGTGAGACTTATTGGTCTGTAATCCTTCGCCTTTGTATGAGAGGGCTTACCCCCTTTAGGTAAGAAGATAACTTCTCCCTATCCATAACGTAGGTACATAAGACCAAGTTAAACAGGCTTGATATATATTTAATAGCCACGGTGAGACCGAATCTATGTTGTGTTGTAGATCGGCCGGTATGATGCCATCCGGTCCCGGTGATTTGAAGGGACTGAAGCTTCCTATGGCCCATTGAAGGCTATCTGAGTCAATGGGTATTGGGACATAAGTCCTAGTGTTTGCGATGATTCCGTTTATGGAATCATTGCATGTTTGGTTCCCCGGGAAGTGCGTATCCATCAGGAGTTCCAGTGTTTCATGGCTGTTTGTGGTCCAGCTGCCGTCCATTTTCTGAATGTATCCGGGGACAGCAGGGGATTTCGACAGTATCTTGCGCAGTCTGCTCGTCTCGGAGGAGTTTTCAATACTTCTACAGAAATCCCTCCAGGATTTGCGTTTTGCATTCCTGACCTGATTCTTGAAAATATTCAAAGATGCCTTATAGAGCGACCATTCACCAGTCCTCTTGGCGTCGTTGAACAGCTTGCGAGATCTCTTACGAGATTCTGCTATTTCGGGCGACCACCACGGTGGTCTAACCTTATTTCTATGTCTAGAGGGTCTGCACGTGCGTGCAGTGGCTTCCTTGAAGGATGCCGTAAGCCTATTCACTGCCATGTCCAGATCCCTAATATTATGGATGACCGGGGGCTGTGAGAGTAGATTGGTTAGGATTCGTTTTTGCTCCTCCCACCTAGTTTAAACCCTATTGAGGAATGGTTTAGCTAAAATGGTAATTCCCTGGATGGAGAATTCAATATAGCGTGATCAGACAGAGAGCAATCATTTGATACCCTCCAGTTTCCGATGAGCTGCTGATGTGTCGCGCTAATTATGGTAATATCAAGAACCTCCTTTCTGTTTGCAACTACAAAAGTAGGTTCCGTACCCTTATTGACTACTACTAGATTATTACAAAGTAAGAAGTCACCTCTGGTGTTGGTGTCAGAGCTACCCCAGATGTGATGATGGGCGTTCGCTTCGGCTCCGATAATAATGGGAGTATGCTGGTTTCTTGCTGCCTTTACCATATCATGGACCAATTTGTGTGGTGGGGGGTCCACGTGGTCGTGCGCCATATAGCAGGAGATTAACCAGACCACGGTTTCTCCTGTCTCGCATGCTGTAGTCACCGTATCTGCATCGCTGTAATCAGTTAGGATGAAGATATTAAGGTGGGTTTTAGCCAATATACAAGATCTTAAGTTACCTGTGCAGTTTGCATACAAAAGCTTGTAGCCCTTTGCGCCGAGTCCAAGAATTTTGCCGTTATGTGTCCACGGTTCTTGGATCAGCGTGACATCCTCGCCTCGCTCAGCGAGGCGGAGGAGTAATGCAGCGGATGCTGCCTTGGAGTGGTGAAGATTAATTTGTATTAACTTCACCATCCGGGTCGTACACGACTGTGACGTCGCCGTCTTCTGAGTCGGAACCCAGAAGCGCGTCTTCGTCCTCCACCACCTCCAGTCGACCAAAGAGTTCCCCAATCCTTTCGGGATCAGATTGAGGAGCTTCTATGACGACAGAAGGCGTGGTGTCGTCGGCAGATGTTGTGGATGCTTCATCTCCTGGCGGATCCTCTAGCTTGACACTAGGGGCCACGGTGTCGGGCTTGTCGTCACCCCGATAGATGCGAAGCCGAATACTATCAAAACCATAGTAGATTCGGCATTGCCTCTGTCGAAGTGGCGCAAAGGACTCCTGGTTTAGGACCACGACCACCTTTATTGTTGCGCCAAAAGGAGCGCAGAGCGTTCGCTAGTGCATCCCAAAAGTTTGATGTGGCCTTGGAACCAGCCAGCATCATAATTTTGGGGAGATGGACCAGGATTCTCTTTCAGAATCTGCCAGTACACTCCCAGTAGTTTTTGTCTGATCAGGACCCATTTCTCTTGAGAAATGGCTCCATCACTGACACCCCTATCGGTAATAGCCCTCACCAGTGGATTTCTTGCAACCTCACTGAAAGGTCTATTTACAATGCGGGGAGAGTTTTGACTTTGACGTTTCGTCTCCGGCTGTTGTTTTTACAGGAGGAGAGGTTTCTTCTCCTGATCGCTGCCGTTTAGGCGCACCAGTGGCAGCAGAATTGCATACATCTGCACTGGTTGAGGCTGCTTCTTCTTGTTTTGCAAGAAGTGCTCTGGCCCATATGAGTGAGGATTTTTCCTCAGGCGTCAGTCTATCCTCAGGTGTGGAACCCAGTTTTTCGACTGTACGCAAAGCGGCACGTCTAACCACAAAAGCCCTTCTGTGGGGTTTCCTGCGATCCGGGGCTTTTTCGGCCGTAGAGGCGGTAGAGGCCGTTAAGGCTGCGGAGGGCGAGGATGTTGGCTTCAGCTTGTCCAACTCCTTGCCAGTGATCGCTGGGGTGGCTGAGGTGTTACCAGCAGCTCCCAAGACAGGGGTAATGGCTGAATTTTCATCAGCGAGGGCTTTGGCAGCTCTAGAGGTACTAGCCATGACGGGCACAGGTACTTCGCTGTTGATTAGATTGCTCTCAACCGAAGGTTGAGTAGCAATCTGTTTTTTGCAATCTGCCAGTTTGGGGTTACCAGACTGGCTTTTTGCGATTGTTGTTGTTGTTTTTTGTTGTTGTTGTTATTGTTCATGTGGTTCCCACGATTAGGCACGTAAAGGGATGGACCATCCATGCAGTGACGGCGTACATAGACTAGGCAAAGAAATGACAACCGACCCGTGCCCTGGCGTCGGAGGGGAGTTGTTAGCTACTAGTTATCTTTTACTACTTACTAGCCATTCAGGTTCTCGGCACCGCTACCAACCACCTTAACCTTAGAAGTGGGGGAAAGAAGAGGGATGTGGGAAGAGATAGGAAAGATATGGGAATTGGGCATAAATGGGAGGGAAGGGAAGTTGTCATATTTTGGTCCCCGGGTCATGTAGCACAGATCAATAAAAACGCAAGAGTCTTGCTAATACTTCCGACCATTTGTTATAAAATGTATCGACTTGCATGAACAAGATTCTCGGGCTAAAGGAATCAAACTGTGGGACCATTTGTCCAATGTATCCCGCAGTCAGATAACCTTCCACCTGTTTTACTGATCTGTGTGTAGACCTAGCATTGACAGGGGTCTAGGAGACCATTTGTACAATGTATCTCATAGACCCACTGTGCAAGGATCGAGTGAGAGTCGACCCCTCTGTGACCATTTCTTAGAAACGTACCACAGGAGCGTCGACTACCGCTCCCCCTATCCGCCACCTGGGACGCGCTCGATGGGAGACAGACAAACTCCACACGACCTATGTATGTTAGCTAAACACACAAAAAATATTTAATAAGCCACGCCTCTTATAAGGTCACCCTATTTTACTGAAAAAAGTCAATTTTTTAAACAAGCTTTCCCCGAACTGGAATTTTGGGTATTTCGGAGTAAGAAAATGGAAATCTATTTATTTTATTCCTTTAAGGACGATTTTTTTTATATTATATTAAAATTTTGTAATGAAAGCTTAATGAATGTAGATTTTATTTAAGTTTAAATATTAATTTTTTTTGAAAAATAACACTAAATCAGCGTTTTGAAAACTAGACTCCAAGTAGTCGTGTTTAAAATGTTTAAAACTCGTAGTCGTTCATTTGCTTAAACTACAGCTACCTCGCTACCTTCTACTTTTTGGTAGCAGTATTGTTAGTTGTAGTCAAAAATTTTAATTCTGAAAGTAGTGTATAAACATTTGTATATTGCCCTCCATTTTACAAATATTTTATTAACATTATACTAACATTTGTTTATGAACCGATCTTCGTGAAATTTAGTAAACATATTTATAAAAAACTTATTTTTGCCAAATTTTATTAAAATATTTATATTTTTAAGGAATTTTTGTATGTTAAAACTCTATTATGAAGGATCAAACTTAATAGGATTTGTCTTTGTATAAAAGTAATTATATGTAGCAAATTTCATCAAATTGTCTCCAAAATTGCGATCTGTATTTTGCGCACAAACTTTACATGGACAGTCGACCAGACGGACGATAAATCGACTCAGAAAATGATCCTAAGTCGATTGGTATTCTTTTTCTTATGCACAAACACATAATGTGCCAATAATCTATGGTGGTGTAGTGTATGCAAAAAAATGTAAGGCACATAATCCAAAAAACTAAAATTTTATAAATATATAAAGAAAACAAAAACGTATTTAAATGCAATACAAAGTATAAAAAATTTCCTTTATATTATAAAGAAAATTTTACAAATTAAATAATACACACACATTTTATAAAAATGGTAACCTTGTAAAATCAAAATACAAATAAAAGCTTATGATTTAAGTCTTATTACAAAAACAACGCATTGTTTTCTTGTTGTTCTTTGTTGATTTCTGCTCTTAAAACTGCTTTTTCTGCTACCTATTGACTGGTAGTTTACTGCTACTCTTCTTTAAGTATTAACTACACATTGAAGGTAAAAATAAAAAATATTGTAAGGGAAGTAGTTATAAAAATTAAACTACAAATGAAGTGGTAGTCAATTATTTTGTTTTTAAAACTACTGCTTCATTTTAACTATGTGTTTTTTAAGTTTTATTTTTTTGCAGGTAGCAGTAGTTAAAGAAAGTATTATACACCAAATACAAAAATTTGTCGTTTTTTGATCAATTTAATGAAAAAATTTAGTTCGAATACTTTATTATATGAGTCATTCCATTTAAAACCAACACGAAAAAAATCCAATTTTTGACTTTTCCTCTCCGAATTTAATGATATTTGGTACAATCATTATTCTTGTCAAAACTAAGACTAATTCAAAATTTAAGATAATTTCATTAAGTGGTCCATATCTCGCAATTTTTCGTTCGCGGGTAAATATTTCGAAGTGGTCTTTTTAAAAATTTTAAAAAAATATATGTTAATGATGAAAATGTTTTCTATAATCGTGGAAAGTGGCATTCTGGGACTCGCCATATTTTATGAGTTATTACAACAAAAGTCATAATAAATACGAAATATTTTTCTCAATTTGAGTTGTTTTGTTTGTAATAAAATAGAAAAATCGCCAATTTCTTCCAAAAATCATCCGTCTATAACAAAATTCGGCAAGAATATTAATATTTCAGTTTGATTGCCGCGATAGTTCGCGAATTGTAATATCGTTAAAATAAGGAAAATTGTCTTTTTAAAAATACAAATATCTTCCAAACAACGTTCATTAAGGCAATTATTTAAAGGTAATGAAATTACCTTTAAAATGATACCTGAAACATTCAAAATGGTTCCATCCTCTACATATATATTTTTCACGAATTTAAAAATACCACTTTTTGAAATACGCGACCGCAAAATTTAATTTTCGAATTATACACCAATAAAATTCAACATAAAAACATGTTTTAGGTTTCATTTGTCTTAGTTTTAAGAATAATAATTGTACCAAATATTATCAAATTCGGAAGAGATGAGAAAATCAGCTGGTTGGTTTTAAATGGAATGACTCATATATATATTATTATTTCCAATGATACCAAATACTTGCAAAAATCATTTATGCAATCGTTTAAATACTAACCGAAACTTGACCCCCCTTCAGCTAAATGTGCACATTTTCCTTAATTTCCATAGTAAGTGAGTGCTGCAGCATTCTATATACATAAATGCACCTGTTTTTTAAAATAATTCTGTGCAACTTTTGAACCGTTAAATATATTTCAATGAAATTTCACACAGTTATTACTGAGGTAGTTTCCAACTATTTTGGAGGAGCACAATATTCCAGGTGGTCTTGGGGCAGGGGGAAGGATCTCCGAAATGGGTCACCTCGAGTATTATATAAGAAATAATTAAAAGAGTTTGCCATTTTCGGAGGTTCTCCTCCTGCCAACAGATCAGTTAGAAACTTGTTCTCCTCCAAAATATTTGGAAAATACCTCAGTAAAAATTATGTTAAATTTCCTTGAAATATTTTGAACGGTTCAAAAGTTAAACAAAGTTATTTAAAAAAACACGTTGTAATATACATTATAAGTGCACAGCAGTTTCAATGTGTTTTTTTTTTTAATCATTAGAATTGCCTGGCCCTTGCACTTTGGATTGAACAGTAATCAAAACGAAGATAAATTCAAAAAATAAAGTGTGGATATTGCAATAAATTTGCATACCGGGTAATAGAAACAAACTGAATTATCAAGATTTGTGATATTTATTTTTCTATATTGTTTACTTTTTTTGATACACTCCACTTTTGGAAATAAATCTGTAACCTCTGATCGGCTGGTTGGATTTGCGTGAAATTTGGTATAGGCTTAGCATTTGTACAATGCTAAGTTTGGAAGGGGGACTCAATAGACCCCTCAGGGGTGGAGCTAAAGAGGCTCAAAGTAGGGTACCTCTGACATAAAAATTTTTTAATCGCTTGCCAAATTTATCGTTCGATTTCAAATAATTTTACGTATTTATTATTGTAGGCACTAATAAGACCTACAAAAAACATTCTTCCATGTCCTATTTATCTCTTATAGTTTTTGAGTTATTTGCAAGGTTGGAAACCGATACCGTTATAAATACCGATATCGATAAAATACCGTTTAAAGTTGGTTACCGTAATTGATACCGATACCGAAATTATTATTTTGTTAAAAATACCGGTATTCAAATGCCGTTTCCCTCTGTACCGGTATATACCGGTAATTTAGTTCCTTTTTTTTAAATATATTTTTTTCAACATAGTATGGTATTGTAAGAATAATTTCTCATATAATTTACTTGAAAAAATAAGAAAGATAAAATTATTTTTGTAATAAGAGTTTATTTCACGAAATAATTATAGATTTTATATAAAGATAGCCAAGCATGATTTTCATGTCCCGCTTTCCGGGAGTTTTGACTGTGATTCACGAGAATTTTAAAAGCACTCCAAGAAAGAAAACTGCATGAATTTTAACAAACGATTATATATTTTCGATTTTTTTTAACGAATATAATATAATATGCTAAATCCAGCTATCCAACTATTTATATAATTTCATTATTCTTTAAATTACTTGTGAACGATGAATCTAAAGTATGAATTCAAATAAATATCATGTCAGCACTAATAATCAGTAAGTAAAAAAACTTACTCATTGAAAGGATCTTGTAAGCATCTAAAATATACGATATAAATTTCTCATACATATGGACGACATCCTAAATTAATCTCTAGGAATTTGGAAAAAGATGTCAGACCATATAACATCGTGTTCCAATCGACATGGGAAATTGAAATTTTTTGAGAACATTATTCCATAATTTAGGTACATTTAAATATGCGATACTCTGGTTATTTTCAATAACGTTGAAGGACCACCCTATTAAAGCTACAAACAATTTTATACTATTTGAACTCACATTCTTAAGTGATTCACGAGAATTTTAAAAGCACTTCAACGAAAGAAAACTGCATGAATTTTAACAAACGATTATATGTTTTCGATTTTTTTTAACGAATATAATATAATATGCTAAATCCAGCTATCCAACTATTTATATAATTTCATTATTCTTTAAATTACTTGTGAACGATGAATCTAAAGTATGAATTCAAATAAATATCATGTCAGCACTAATAATCAGCAAGTAAAAAAACTTACTCATTGAAAGGATATTGTAAGCATCTAAAATATACGATATAAATTTGTCATACATATGGACGACATCCTAAATTAATCTCTAGGAATTTGGAAAAAGATGTCAGACCATATAACATCGTGTTCCAATCGACATGGGAAATTGAAATTTTTTGAGAACATTATTCCATAATTTAGGTACATTTAAATATGCGATACTCTGGTTATTTTCAATAACGTTGAAGGACCACCCTATTAAAGCTACAAACAATTTTATACTATTTGAACTCACATTCTTAAGTGAAATCCCGGGAACTCGAAAATTTTTTTTTTTTTTTTTTAAATTTTCCTAAAATTAATTAATTTTTGTCTGTATTAAAAAACTGTGGTAATTAAAAATTTTGTCCAAATTTTTTACTTTACAGTACTGCAAAAAATGATACCAATTTGTCTTTAAAAAGTCGAGTTTAATATTCCTAAATGTTGCCATAAAATAAGCATATGTAAAAATCGTGTTAAGTTCCCTAACGAAAAATATTCATATACAAATATGTAATTTAATATTTTTTTGCGAAATTCAAGTAAAAATTATTTAAAAATTAAACTTTTTTAAGTTTTTACTAGTTTTTTAATATTTACCGGTATTTTAGTTTCGGTACCGGTATACCGATACCGATATAATTTAAAATACCGTTATCGATACCGTTACATAAATAAAAATAAATTGAATACAGATACCGTTATTCGTTTCGGTTTCCAACCTTTCAATCAAAATCTACGATACTTCCGAAAAATGTGGATTTTATAGCCGCAAATGTGAAAAAAACCCATTTTTGGGATTTTCGGCGTTTTCTTGGGTATTGTGGGATTCCTTTTACAAAAATCTTAAAGTTCTTTTCACTTTCTCATTTTATACGATAAAGTTTACATTCACCGAAAATTTCGTTAAGATATCTTTACTAAAAAGATTTTATCACAGATAAAATATTTATAGTTTCTCAAAAAAACAATTTTTTATATTTACTTTAATTTCAATTTTATTTTAATGATCAGATAAAGTATAAACTCGATTTTTTTTATCTAAATTAAATTGCTTAGCTGCCAAGCTTTATAAGGAAAAATATTGAAATCAATTTATTTTATAGAACCGAAACTATGCCACTTTAAAGTTTAATTTTTATGTCAGAGGTACCCTACATTGAGCCCCCTTAGCTCCGCCCCTGAGAGGTCTGTTGAGTCCCCCATCCAAACTTAACATTGTACTCTCCTCTGCTACGCCTATACCAAATTTCACCTAATCCAATCAGCCGATTAGAGGTTACAGATTTATTTCCAAAAGTGGAGTGTATCAAAAAAAGTAAACAACATAGAACAGTAAATATCACAAATTATGATAATTCAGTTTGTTTTCTATTACCCGGTATTTTAATTTATTGCAATATCCACACTTTATTTTTTTAATTTATCTTCGTTTTGAGTACTGTTCAATCCGAAGTGCAAGGATCAGGCAATTCTAATAATGGTTACACATTAAGAAGATTATTTTTAGATCACGAAAGAGCATCTGAAACAACAGGTGTTGATATAAGTCTTATTTCAAGATTTAAAATAATTATAGATGTACTTGTGTGCAATGGATAAATTGATGCTAGAAAATTTGGTGATTATGCGAAGGAAACTTCACGAATATATACAACCAAATATCCAAGGTAGAAATATGTCTGCAAAAGTTCCAAAATCCTTTATTGTGGAGAATATGTCATTAAGCATCTCTTGGACATCTATCAAAGGAAGCCCAGAAAAAAAAGAAGTAAGGATTGCAGATTTTATAGATGGCTCAGTACCAGAAAAATATCACGAAAAATTTCAAATGCTTAAGGCCAAAAGCAAAATAAATGGTAATAAGTCTGGAACTTTCAAACCACTGAACCGATTTAAAAGAAACTTGGGACATATTTTTTTGCAAAATTTTTAAGAACATATTGGGCTATATAGTTTAATTTACAGAAGTACCGAAATCAACAATCAATTTTTTTTTACAGACTCAAAAATTTAAGTTCAACGTCTCATCCAAAATTGATAATTTTTGACCACTGCTGTATGTAGGATGAACTTTCAGAACTTTTCAAAATTACACTTACATGTTTTCTTGAGGTGCCGGCTTTCAGAAAATGCCAAAAAATATTAAACTTTTTTAACTAAATTTTTTAAAAAAGTTAAATATATAAAATTACTTTTTAGGCAAAAAATTGCTATTTTTGAGACCTGTTTTGAAATTATGAATTTGAAAATTTTTCCTTGTTATCGAATTGAGATAACAAAAAAATGTTTTTATTAGTATATTTTTACAAAATTATATAGAATTTCAACATATCTTTAAGCAAATTTTAGACATTTTATTTTAAAAGTTATAGGGCAAAATTGCAAAAAAGTCAAGGCCAAAAATGAGAAATATATTTTTTGAAGTTAAATATCTTTTAAACCATACGAGATAATTTAACACAGTAAGCATGTTTTTTCCTTGTCTTGCTTAGGAGAATTCATATTTTAAATCGGTTTATATTTGTAAAAGTTATAAGCCCCGATATGTTTTTCACCCTCGAGGTGGCCCACTGTAGCGGCGTCCGTGCTACAGCTACAAACTATATCCAACAATATTCAAGCCTAACTCCTTCTCTATCGATGTTCCAAGTTTCATCTAAATCGGTTCAGTGGTTTCAAAGTTTCAGACTTATTACCATTTATTTTGCTTTTGGCCCCACTGTACAACGTTAGATCCGTTCATCTCTAGTATTCGAAGTCAATGGAAAGTAGAACATCGGGACTTAGATGAAGAAGCAAAAGAGCTGCTAGAGGCTAGAAATAATATAGAAGTAAATATTTGCAGGCTATTTTCCAACCGAATGGATAGTAATTATAATTTTCTTTTTTTGTTAATTAAGTAAAAAAATTAAATAAATATTAAAAAGCTTTTAGTTCTAACGAAAAATAAAAATGTTTGTCCTTAATGTTATTTAAATAAAAATAAACATTAAAAAATTGTATTTTTTTTTTGTCCACAAACAACTAGTTCTAGAATTGATAAACTGGGAACCTGTTGACAAAATTATCCTATGTATTATTAAAATGTTTTTTTATCTGCCTATCTACTTTTTTTTATAAGTAAAGCTGATTCAAAACCAAAAATTTTCATACTAAATGCTATACAAAAATTAAAAGTTCAACTTAAGCCTTAAATTTCTCAACAACTGCTGAACGAATTTTAATAAAATTAAAAGTGAAAAAAAAAAGTATCTCAAAATCTGTATCGATTCAGAAGTTACAGTTTTGACCGATGAAAAAACGATTCTGAGCCTACGTGTGGCGGCGATTATACTGCAAATTACCGTGGGTGCCCAGTTTACAAAACTTTTTTGAACAGATTATGAGAGATGCAACGGTTGTTAAGAGGAGAAATAGTTGAAACTATCGCTGTGAATCTTAACTTCTTATTTTATTTTAGCGTTTCGGTCTATTTAGGTAACGGTATTGTAGCGTTATAGGTATTTCGAGTTATTTCGGTATGGTATTTTAAAGTTAATGGTTCTTTCCGAAATTTCGAGTTAATCGGTTCACATTAATGAAATATAAAGAGAAGTCAAGTGTTAAAACGTCGGGCTGCGATAACATTTTGACAAGTTCTATTTTAATTTTATTGAAAATAATTTTTTTTTTCTCGAATTGGGAAATAGCGGAACGGTATTTTAGCTTTATCGGTATTTTGAGCTATTTTGGTAACGGTACTCTAGATTCATCGGTGCTTTTGTTTTAAATTTTAACCAAAAAAGTTAAAATTTTTTTGAATTAACCTTCTTCCAAAGAAATCTTCACGAATCCTCAGTCCGATAAAAGAAATTTTTTTCTTTTTTTATATATAATAGAATGTTAGTTTTTAAAAAAAGTTGCCCAAACTTGTTCCAAATGATAAATGACCAAATCACACCTTTTTATAATAGTGTTCCCAGATTTCAAAATAACATAAATTCTATGAAGACATTTAGATATTTTTTCAAAAAATGTTTATGCAATGTATTTACACTTTCGATATAATTATAGATGCAATTAATTTTCTATCTCTATTTAAAAGAAGAAAAACAGTATGGAAATTGGTCATGATTGGTCAATTATTTCAACTCGCTCCCATACAAATACCCCACGAATATGGTTTTAACGCTTAGAAATGCCTTATTTATATCACTATTTCAATCAAATTTAGTTCAAATAAGTTTAATGCAATATTAAATCGGAGTACAAAATATCAGGAAGATCGGTCCACAATTAGGCATAGCTCCTATATAAAGCCCACTTTCGTAAATCACTTTAACTCCCAAAATCGAACATAACTTACAGATCATGGTAACATTTGAAACAAATTAATTTAAAATCATATAAACTAATTTCATATTAGGTCCATTTTAGAAATTTTCGGATCTCATTTTAATGCACAAACGCAATGATGTAGGGTGTTATATTTTCGGGATAGACCGACTATAACTTTCTTACATGATTTTTTATGTTTGCTCTTGAATTCAGTAACATCAAAAATAAACGGAAAACTTAATTTTAGAAAGATACGACAGCAAAAACAAATTTTAGCTGGATCAGACAATTTTTGGTTCCGCCATTTTGAATTTTTTATTTCTTAGTTCATTTTTGGAATCTGCAAGTCCAATAACCTTGAAATATGAATTTTTTGCCATATCCGACAACGATAAAGGGTTTGGGCTGAAAATCGATCTCCCTGGCCCTCTGTGCGTTGACATCAGGCTATATAGCTGGAGACAGTATAAGTGATACCTGAGCTTGTTGCTTGCTACTATGCATGATCGAATCCTACCTGATCCAGCAGCGTGTAGCAGCTTTAAATAATCTGCACGTAGTCCGGAAACTCTTTCACCTACGATCCAGGGTTTTTGGACTAGTGCTATCTCCTCTCTCCACCTTCTATAGGAGCAACGAAGCCAAGGCTGCTTTGGAATGTTGAAAATTAACTTGTGTTATCTTCACTATTTTTGTCTTTCGGGATGGTTGTGACGTTGTCGTCATCTTGGTCAGAGTTAAAAAGTATGGTAATTGGTCTATAATTTCACCTCGCTTCCATACAAATACCCCACGAATAGGGTTTTATTTATGTAAATATTTCAATAAAATTCAGTACAAATAAGTTTTATGCAATATTAAATCAGAGTACATAATACCAGGAAGATCGGTCCATAATTAGGCATAGCTTCCATATAAAGCCCACTTTCGAAAATCACTTTAACTCCCAAAATCGCACATGGTAATATTTGACACAAATAAATTTAAAATCAGTAAAAATCATATAAACTAATTTCATATTAGGTCCATTTCCGAAAATTTCGAAAATGATTTTAATGCACAAACGCAATGGTGAAGGGTGTTACATTGTCGGGATAGACCGACTATAACATTCTTACTTTTTTTATACTTGCTTATGAATTCAATAACCTTAACTCTACGTCTCCACGAAGAAACTTTTATTTCCTAACATAAGAAATAACGTCGGCAGAATAACGGAAACAAACTTTTATTTCCAACTTTATGTTAAGGGGTGGAGAAAACGTACATGAGAAATTATTTATTTATTTATTTCTTTCATCTACAGATTTTATCTTACAGATTACTTAAATTAATTATATAACATAAATAAATTTAATTTAAACTTATCTTTATTTACATTAAAATTTAAAAGAGGAGAAATGCTATTACATAATTTTAAACATCTTGTAATTGGTTCATTTATAGCATAGTTGGTTCTATGAAAAGTATCATCAAATATACGGTTTCTTCTCAGGTCTCTTGGTGGATTATATAAATTAACATAATCATTTAAATCAGAACAAGTTACTTGACCAGATAAAATATTATAAACAAACATGATACAACTGTAAGATCTACGGTCATATAATGTTTGTAAACCAAATAACTTTCTCCTAGCATCATAGGAGGGAACATTAGGCCATAATAAAAATTTAAAAATCATTTTTGTAAAAATTTTTTGAATGCGCTCTAATCGATCTGATTCTTTTTTATAAAATGGACACCAAATTATTGAGCAATATTCTAAAATGCTACGGACAAATGAAACATACAATGATTTAAGTGTAAATGGGTCACTAAATTCTCTTGAATTTCTCCTTATAAATCCAATCATTGAATAAGCTCTAGAACTGATGTAATCAATATGATGATTAAATGATAACTTTGCATCAAATATAACTCCCAAATCTTTAAATTCAACATCACGCTTAATAACTGTGTCATTTATGGTATAATTAAATATAATATGATCCAAACGACGAGTGAATGAAACTATACAACACTTTGTAACATTAATTTTAATATCATTATCAGAACACCATTGGGACAAACGATTTAAATCGGACTGCAATTTTTGACAGTCAATTATATTTGATATATTTGAAAACAATTTAAGATCATCCGAAAATAAGAGACATTTACTAAATTTGAATATAGATGGTAAATCATTTATAAATAATAAAAATAATAAATGTCCAAGATGTGTCCCCTGAGGAATACCAGAAAAAGCATTAATTAAACGTTTCGAAGAAAATTTACCAATAACTACTGATAATTTTCTATTCATTAGAAAGTTCTTAAAAAATAACAAAATATTGCCAGTTAAACCAAATGTACGAAGTTTTTGCAGAAGGAGAGAATGACTAACAGAGTCAAAAGCTTTCGCAAAATCTGTGTATATAATATCGCATTGAGATTTATGTTCCATGGAACTGGTTATATCACGAGTTACTAATGTCAAATTAGTACATGTAGATCTACCTGGCACAAATCCATGTTGACAAGAAGAAATTGAATCTTTCAAAAGAATGAAAAGTTTATCCTTAATAATTTTATCAATTAGTTTCGCAAAAATATTTTGTTTAACGATAGGTCTATAATTAGTAACTTGACTACGATCACCTGCTTTAAAAATAGGTACTAAAGAACAGTATTTCCAATCATTTAAAAATTGGCCGTGTTTAATGCAAGAGTTAAATAAAATCAAAATTGGTGTCACTATATGCTTAGAACACTTTTTAAAAAATATAGATGGATAGTCTCCAACTGATGTTTTAGTATCATTACTTAGGGAATTTATAGCATTAACTACATCTTCTTCATAAATAATGAAGTGATGGAAATTATCAGAATTACAAATGTAGTCTTGAGTATTAAAATTATCAAAATTAGGCTTAGCAAAAGTGCTTTGAAAGTAATCAGCGAATAATTCACAAGACTCCTGATTACCATTAGAAGATAAATGTCCAAAAAACATGCGCTTGGGAATACTATTATTATCTCTCTTGTTATGAATGAAATGCCAAAAAGCGGAAGAATCATATTTTATTTTCCTTTCCATATTGGATATATACTGTTTATAAAGAAAATTTTGAAAAAAATTAAACTCTTTCCTTAATAATTCAAATTGCCTAAGGTCGATATCTTTACCCGATTTTTTAAACTTCTTGTAAGCTTTATTCTTCCTATTCTTCAGGTGGCACAAACTTGAATTGAACCAAACAGGTTTATTGTTAATTCTCAAATTTAATTTGGGTACATTTTTTTTAATTGTTCTATTAAAATTATCACATATAAAAGAATACATAAAATTCGGATCATCAGAGCTAGATAATGTTGTCCAATCCACACATTTTAAATTTTCAGCTAAACCGCAAAAATTAGCTTTATTAAAATTAAATTCAGGCATCGTTTTAAATAGATCATTATCATAAGTGAAAAACTCAAAGTTAAAATCAAGAGCCTTATGATGTACTGTATTAGCAGAAACCGGATTAGGAGACAAATGACAAGATGTTTTTACATAATCGGTAGCAAATATTAAATCCAAAGTTCTTTCAATTTCATTCTTAAAGCAGTTAAATTGCCTAAAATTATTAGTTAAGAAAAAGCTAGTTACAAATTCGTCAATATCATTTAAAATATTGTAAGATAATAAAATATTATCTTCCATTTTCCAAGAAATATTTTTTAAATTAAAATCACCTAATACAAATACATGTTGGTTTATTTCCAGATTATCATTTATGTTTTGAATATTTTCTAAATGGCATTTATATAATTGAAAATCACTATTAGGAGGAATATACGAAACAATAATAAAAATTGAAGAATTGTTTATGAATGTAATTTTTATACAAAGTTTTTCAATATTATAAGTATAATTAAGAGAAATAAGTTCTGTTTTAAAATCAGCTCTAACGGCAATAAGAATTCCACCACCTCTTTCCTTTAAAGAACGAGTATAGCAACGGTCATGACGGTAAACAGTATAATAAGAATCAAAATATTCTTCGCTATTGATTTTATTATTCAGCCAAGTTTCAGTAATTACAATGATATCATAATCCCGTGACGACATAAACAAATTGAATACATCAGTTTTCGTACGCATACCACCAACGTTTTGATAATAAATATTAAACTGAGAAACCTTATTACTTCTTGAAACATTTAAGGCACAGTAGGTAGATTTGACGGCTTTCTTGGGAAAAAAACGAAAGGGCGAATTCTAATATTTGCAGGCCAAAGTGAGGCTTTAATTATTTCATCATAGAATGATGGAGTAACACCCAACTTAAAGTTGACAAACTTTAGTGTATTTACATCGACATCTTTCTTAACTAGCCTCGTACATTCAAATTGATATTTACCAATTTCTGTATTCTTTTCGATAAAATCTACAATTTGTTCAGCAGTAACAGAAAGTTTAAAAGAAGAAATATGCAAATATTTTTTCTTTACAACAACATCCAAGTCATCTGTGTCTTTCTCACCAACAACAATAACACGATTTCTGCGCTTACGTCTTCTTACTTGTGTCCACTCGTTTACTTGTTCGTTAGTTTCAAACAAGTTTGATGCAACTTCAGAAACTGCTGCAGGGTAAGATGTAACTGAAGAAGAAGCATCTTCGTTGTTTTGATCACTGAAAACAACAACATCATCAGCAATGTGTGTTCGTTGACTAGCAGGAACATTATGAGTTTTTTTATTTAAAACTGGTTTTTGTTTATTTACAATTTGGACATTTTTAATAAGTTCATTGAACCCCAATTTCAGCTCTTTTACTTCTGCACTTATTTTTGCTGTATTTATTTCCAAGGGTTTTCTCAATTCTCTTAACTCACTTGTTAATGTTGATATTTGAGCAATCAAATCAGAGGATACACATAAACAATCATTGCAATTAAAAACAATGTTTTTATTATTGACAAAAACTTCACACATTTTTTCATCAACCATAGCGCATAAAAAATGATATTTTGCTCTACAAATGTGACAAACTATGAACTTAGATTTTATCGAATTAAAACATTTCGCACAAAGAGTTTTAGGAGGCTCCATAATAACGTCTTTACAGCTTCACACTCAGTAGATTTAGTAGAATTAAAATTTTAATTTGACTTTTTTAAGGAAAATTTTATTTTTTATTTGTCCTTTTAAAACAAAATTAATGCATTTTCCATCTTTGTTTTGTTAAAAACATTAAAATTTAAAAAAATAACAATAAATTTGACAGCTTATGTTAAACATTATTGCTCAGCTTTGTGTTTAAACATTTATTGGGAAATAGATTGCGCAATAGATTTCTTATTGGTCCACACGTAACATTTTGAAGAGAGAGATTTGAAGAATTTGAAAATTGCGGACACAAAAATGTCTGCGTGGAGACTAGTAGTAAAAACAAACAGAAAACTTAATTTTAGAAAGATACGGCAACAAAAAAATTTTGGACGCCATATTGTTTCCGCCATTTCGAAATTTTAATATTTTCGATAATTTTATAGAACAGATTTCAAAGTTTTCTGGTATTTGGTTTTTGGTAAATTTATCGTTTATAAAAAAAAAGAAATTAAAGAAACATGTTGAGTAAGCCATTTTGTTTTTTTAAATTCTGATTTCAGTTTAAAATTAAGTAAATCTGCCTATACACAAAATTTTAGCTGGATCAAATTTTTTTTTTAATTTTGGCAGCCATTTTGGTTCCGCCATTTTGAAAAAAATTTAATTTTTGAAGAAATTAAAGAAACATGTTGAGTCCGTCGTCTTGTTTTTATACCCACCATCAAAAAGATAGCCTTACCCCACGGTGGTCTTAGCACCATCATGACAGGTACGGTACGGTACGGTACGGTGTGGTTTAGATAAAAAGTTATATTATTTTGAATTATAAAATTTGAAAAAAATTGTGATTTTTTGAGATTTTTTTCAAAAAGGTGGTAACCTAGATTATAACATAGATATGAAGTTCAGTTTTCAGTTTTTTTTGCGGAAGGAGGTAAAGTTTCAGTTAGTTTTTAAACGATTGTGTAAAGTATTTGTGCAAGTATTTGGTATCGTTGGAAAGGTTATTAGTAGAAAAATAATAATATTTAAATAATAAAGTATTCCAATTAAATTTTTTCCTTAAATTGATCAAAAAAAGAAAAAAATTTTGTATTTAGTGTTATTTTTCAAAAAAACAAGCGCAAATGTTATATTCGGTCCGGCCGAATCTATATACCAACTATCAACTTTTTAAAATTTTACGTTATATGGGGGGGGGGGGGGTGGTAAAGTGGGCGGACCACGACCATTTTTTGTTTTCGAGTTTACATTGGTCCTTGAACTATTTGAACACAATTTCGTTGATTTTCACCCTATATTTGAGGTGGGTGGTAAAGTGGGCGGACCACGCCCATTTTTGGTTTCCGAGTTTATATCGATCCCCGAACTATTTGTACAAAATTTCGTTGTTATACATACTTTTGTTGAAGAAATATCAGCAGAAAAGTATAAATCGGACACCCTGTGTTTCCAGTTTTTAGCCCATAACTTTTTCGTTTATTAACCGATTTTGCCCATTTTCAATCCCAAACAAACCTTATATAAGACAAATATTTGTGCCAAATTCCGTCCCCCTACGTTGTCCCGTTCGAGCCTTATCCTGCTTTCAACAGACGGACGGACATAGCTAGATCGACTCAGAATCTAACCAGGACCAACAAAATATATACTTTGTGGGGTCTTAAATGATTCCTTTGACATGTTACACACGGAATGACAAAATCAATATACCCCCCATCTTTTTGATGGTGGGTATAAAAAAAAAATTGATATTTGAATTTATATAAAATCTACATTTATAAAGCTATCATTCTGAAATTTTTGTGTTATATAAAAAAATGGTTCTTAAAAGAAGAGTATAAATAGATTCCCATTTTTTTTTACTCCAAAATACCCAAAATTCCTGTTCGGGGAAAACTTACTTCAAACATTGACTTTTTTCAGTAAAATGGTCACCCTGTCTTTATAAGAGGCGTGGCTTATTCAAATTTTTTTGTGTGTTTAGCCAACATATGGAGGTAACTTTCTACGGTATTTTTATTTTAGTATTAGCTTTGACATTTTTGTGATCCACAAAAAACTAAAAACACAAAAATTAAAATAACGAAATTCTGATAGGGCTAGCGGGGAGGCTGTTACCCCAACTGCCCTCGGATTTGTTTTACATGCATTTATATTAAGCATTCTTTTAGAAACATGAAAAAATGTATGGTCCAGAGGAAAATAATGAATTTTAAAGTGAAAAAATGTTACCACCTTTTTGAAGAAAATCACAAAAAATCACAATTTTATTCAAATTTTATAATTCAAAATAATATAACTTTTTATCTAAACCACATAGGTACATGATCCTTGCACAAAAATTTTTTAGAATTTTGTACAGAATCCGGAAAATATTTTAGAAAATTTTTAGAACCCAAAAATGGGTCAAAATTTTACTTTGGTCCAAATATTTCTAAAAGTAAAAGAGATAACCCACACATGTAAGCATAATTTTTGTAGAGAATCATAAGGACCATCTGTGTGCAAAATTTTTTTTCAATCAAATCATAAATGAAATTTTGGCGATTTTTAAAAAAATGTTCATGTTCAATGTCCACCCCTCGTCCTCCAGACCCGCTACTTGTCCTCCTCCAATTCAATTGCCATACACCTCAGGATTACCCATGTGAAATTTCATTCAAATACATCCAGCAGTTCTAAAGTTACAGAATTATTTCCAAAAAATTCCGTTTTGGGACCACTGTGTGGCATTTGCTTTTGTTAATTTTCGTTTAGTTAAGCAAATAAGCTAGTTATTAAAATTATAATAAAATTATTATTTTTTTTATATAAGGTATATAAAATCACAATTATTAAATTCCGGGATAATATATACTACAACAAATGTATAATATTGTTTAAACTCCTTTTCATAAATACTAATGAGCTTTATAAAAATTTTTCATTTCAGATTCTCATTCATTATCTTACTCTTGTATACAATAATGGATTTTAGCAAACCTACGTTGCAAGATTTAGATAGCAATGAAACTGATAAATTCAGTGAAAGTCAGATTCAAGAAAAAATTTTTATTGATAAAAATTCCTGTAGTATTCAAACAAAACATGAAATCACACATCATAAGTGTGATTTAGGTAATGGTAATATCCAAAATTCAATGCATTCAAAATATAAACAACTTGATCCAAAAAATATACAAAATTTGAATACTAGAAATGATATCACGTCTGTACAAAATATTAAACCGTTGTCAAATGAAAATGATTTAACAGATTTGGGAAATAGTAACTTAAATACTGTTAAATGTCAAGATTGTTCGGATAAAAGATTTAGATTACCAAACCAGGATTCACAAATTGAACAAACAAGTGCATTGGAAATTGAATTAAACGTGCCGTTATCGATTTGTTCAAAATTTGGCAAGAAGAAAAAAATTGCGGAACATTTAAATAATGATATGTAAGTATCAATAATTTGAAAAGACATATACTGAAAGTTTTTAAAAAGTTTTCATACCTGAGGATCAAAAAGCGGAAAAGATAATAATATTTTTCAGATTTTGAAATCCGATTAATTCTTGTAATTCCCCAATTAATATAAGAAAATCTTCTAATATTTACCAAAAGATACCAAAATAATTTGACGTTTTTAAGTTAAAAAAGCGGAAAATACGTTAAAATGTTTAAAAAAAATTTAAGTTTATCTTTTTTATTGGAATTTAATAAATGATAATAAAAAAACAAATGCCAGTTTTTTGTTATATTCAAGAAAAAAGCTCTTTTACTAAGATATTTTTTTTTTTTTTTTTTTTTTTTAGAAAATCTAGTTATTTCATGAAAAATTTTCCCAAAAAGCAATCTTTGAGTTAAAAAAATGCGGAGAATCTGTTAAAGTTCTCATTATTGGAAAATGAGTATTAATTTTCTAAAAGCATCTAAGAGCATTTTTTTTTCAATTTAACAAACAATTGGCATCTGTTCTTTTTTGATAATCTAAATAAATATATATATATATATATATATATATATATATATATATATATATATATATATATATATATATATATATATATATATATATATATATATATATATATATATATATATATATATATATATATATATACAGTTAGGGACAAAACTATTTGTTCACCTCATATATTTCGTATACATTCAATAGTTTATAAAGAATTTAAAATTGTCGTATGCAGTATTATTTTTAATATATTTTTATTTAATTAAGTTATAAAAACAAAATCTATACAGATTATGTCTAAAAATATGAAAAATTTAGAAAATAAATCTCTGTATTGAATAACCTATGATTCGCATGAAATATAATGTAGGCTATATGTACTAGGGTATCCAATTATTCGGGTTTTCATTTTATTCGGTTTATTCGACAAATAATTATTCGAGGTTAAAAGCTGATCGGTTAATAACCGATTATTGGTAAATTATTCGATTAACCGAATAACCTTTGTTATACATATAAAACATATACGGCCGTATGCAAAAAAATTTGAAACAGCTTTACAAAGCATTGTTAAGCTAAATTCATTAAAACTGTATGCAAAAACGATTATTAACTTAAATATAACAAATGTTATAAAAATATTTTAAAGTAAGTATAAACTTACATTAAACTTACTACAAGGGGCATTATGATTAAATATTTTTTACAAACGGCTGATAAACTACACTAATTAAAGCATTTAATCTATTGAAATAGTAACTTAGAAATATAATATAGATCAAATTCTTTCACATTTTATCACATTTGATAAACTTTTCAACCTATTTTTATGAAAAAATTGAATTTTTAGCTAATACTAATTCCGCTTTATTTAATGAATTTTTTCATGTAAGTCTATTTTCTGTGTAAGAATGTTTTTTTGTTAAAAGAGTCAAATTAATATTGATATTTTTTGCGTACATTTTGGAGTCGGAAATTAAATTTGTTTTGACTTCTGTAACTTTAAATTTACTTTACACAAATCTATGTTTTAAAAATATCTATTATCACAAGTTTAAATATTTATGAAGATATTATTGCCTTTTCATGTCGTTTTTTATAAAACATTATACCCCAACAAAAAATAACATCCAAAGAAGTCAGTAAGATTCTGAACTTGTGGTTCAGAAGTAGTACAAATTCGTATCATTTCCAATGAATTTAATTTTTTAATACCTGTGTTATGTCATGTCATGTTCTCGATTTTATCCAAAATTGCATTGAACATCAAAATTTGTTTAACGGAGCAAGAAAATTAGTTTTAATTTTTATTAAACCAACACATTTTTTAATAAAAAAAATATGCATAACATTATTTTTAATTTGTTTCACACAGTTTTTTATATCAATGTTCTATAACAGAAAAATTAATTTAAATATTTTTTTATATTGGATACTGTTTGTATTACTTTTTAAGCACAAGAAAAAGTACCTCACTAAAAATAATTTTTATTTATTTTTACTGGGATGTTACAGACTTCATAAAAAGGGTGTAGTTGATATACATTTATCATAAAATAAAAAAATATATAATTTATAACTCTAGAAAACTACATTTCGATTAACCGGTTATTCGACACAAATTATTCGGTTTATTCGTTATTCGAAAATAGACAGTTTTAAATTATTCGGACAGTTAATCGAGCAAAATTAACCGAATAACCGAATGACGGTTAATCGATTGGATACCCTAATATGTACGTTTAGCTCTAAAATGTTTAAACTTTAACCTTTAAGTATAGAAAATCAATACTTAAGTCCGACGGAAAGGGCTTAATGGTTTGGAAATACATATCTATTTATAAAATAGGAATAAAAAGTGGTACACAAACGTAAAATAAATTCCCAGATTAACCTTAATCTGTTAAAAGGTATAAAGTTCAAAAAAATGTTTGTTTAATTTTTGTGGATTTTATCCTATAGTAGCAAAATTCGCCTATAAATTAGGGTGAATTTGATTCAAAATAATAATAAATAATTAACATTTCGGAGTCACCTACCCAAAGTCCAGATGTGTCACCAATAGAAATTGCATGAAATTTAATTAAAAAAAATATATAATCCCCATAATTGACCAATCTGATGGACTTAATTATTACTAAAACCTCTTAATTTTGTCCAGAGATATGCAGAATATATGTAGTCACTATGCCAACACGTTTGGCACTAATGTATCAAAATATAGGCGATCGCCGGGGCTATTAAAAGCCTTGTTTACTTATTTATGGAGCATTGATTTTTTTCACTTCTTTAAAACGAACTACATTCAGTAAGTAGTAACGTGTTGAATTGAATCTTTTGCTGTTTATTTTGCTAACAATACATTACACAGTGGGGCCAAAAGTAAAATAAATGGTAATAAGTCTGGATCTTTGAAACCACTGAACCGATTTAGATGAAAATTGGAATATCGATAGGATCAGGCTTTCAGAATATTGTTGGCTAGAGTGTGTAGCAGCAGCACGGACGCCGCTACAGTGGGTCAAAGTTCACCACCTCGAGGGTGAAAAACATATCGGGGCTTACAACTTTTACAAATATAAACCGATTTTAAATATTTTTAAATTTTTGCATTCTCCAAAGCAAGACAAAGAAAAAACATGCTTACTGTGCTAAATTATCTCTTATGGTTTAAATGATATTTGACTTCAAAAATAAAATTTCTCAGTTTTGGCCTTGACTTTTTTGCGATTTTGCCCCATAACTTTTAAAATTAAATTTCTAAAATTTTTTTAAAAATATGTTGAAATTCTCTGTAATTTTCTAAATTATGCTAATAAATTTTTTTTTGTTATCTCAATTCGATAAAAAGAAAAAATTTTCAAAGTCAAAATTTCAAATCAGGTCTCAAAAATTTCAATTTTTGGCGAAAAAAGTAACTTTATATATTTTATTTTATTTTTTTTTTTAAATTTAGTGAAAAAGGTTAAATATTTTTTGGCACTTTCTGAAAGACGGGACTTCAAGAAAACGTGTAAGTGTAATTTTGAAAAGTTCTGAAAGTTCACCCTACATCCAGCAGTGGTCAAAAATTACAAATTTTGGATTTATTTATTTCATATTAATCTTATAGATAAATATAAGAACAATATACTAGTATTAGCAAAGGCTGCCAGGCCATCAGCTATATATTTTTAATGTGTTAGTACAGATTTACAGCCGTATTCACAAAAATATAATGTATGCTTGATAACGAGTTACTAACTTTTTGTATGTAAATTTCCATAAGAAAAAGTTAGTAACTCGTTATCAAACCTACATTATTTTTTTTTAATACGGCTGTTAATTTTAATGATAGATATGAAATTGTATATATCGTCACCGAAAATGCAAAACAACGTAACATCAAAATTTTCAAATTTGAGTTTTTGATGAAACTATTAATCCAAAATACTATTAATCCAAAATACGTGTGATCACAAATTTTCAGACTTGTAGCTCAAAAAATGACGATTATATTAACGAAAGCAATAATTTTCTTAAGTCAAAATAACGTAACATCACATTTGTAAAAAAAAAAATAAAAAAATTTTTTTTTTTCTTTTTTTTTATAAATTTAGATTGTAAATTATTAAAAAGATAATAGCTATTAAAATTTTGGAGTAAAAGTTATCAGAAATCTTTTTAATTACAATTTTTCTAACATTTTTATTGATATTACGTTTTTTTGGCTTCAGAAAATTGAAATCTTGAAAAACGTAAACCACATAACTTTATAAATACTTAATAAAAATAAAAATATTCATTATCAATATATTAGGCATTATTTAAGGATGTAACAACCCAAAAATATTGTTTGAAGGATATTTCGTTTAGATTTTAGAAAGTTTTTCATGCCTCCTGTAAAGTTATGAAAAGTGATGTTACGTTGTTTTGCATTTTCGGTGACGATATACTCCCCGAAATATTTATAAGACCAAAATAGTTTTTTATATTTCTATGGAACTACAAGTGCAATCCCAGAAATATTTGGCACACATATGAAGATAAGTAAGGCATTTTTTTACATGTAAAAAAAAGTTGGTTCCATTACTACTGTGCAAAAACAACGGGACTTTTACTTGAGCTTCGAGCGAAATAATTACACAGGTCAACAAAATCGCAAAAAATTTTATATCTGGAATAAGTCTACAATATTATTATTCCTTAGGCTTGATATAGAGTAGAAAGTCAAATTAAAATTTTCCATCACGTCACATTTTTATTAAAAAATGGAAATTAGTTTCCTTGAGAAGTTTTTAGGTTATAAAATTTTCCAGATAATAGGTAGAGGAAATTTTTCAAACATGTTTTATAGGCAAGAAATGGAGCTACAAAAATGTAGTATTAGTAAAGTCTCTAACTTCTCACACATAGCTCCTAAAAGTCTTTAAAGTTGCTAAAAGCACTGAAAAAATGGAAAAAATATGCGAAGAACAATGGGAGCTTTTGCACCAAAATGCTGTTACTGAGAAATTATATCAACGCATATGGAATTCTAATTTAGTGACAGACTTTTACAGCTTCTTAATATGAGAAAAAATAAATAGTACATTATTAAATCCTAATTAAAGAAAAAAAAATATCAATAAATTTTTCATTGAAGTTTAAAATAAAAACATTATATATTATAAAATTGTGACGTCATGGAAATGATTAATTAACTTTCTACACCATATTTAGTATAAGGAGTTAAAATTAGGTCGAATTATTCGCAATATATTTTTTATATAATTTTTTGTTAACTCAGTTATTTAAATTTCGATTTTTATTTTTTCATACTTTTGATGGATACACATTTTCTGTCAGTGTGATTTTAAAAATTTTACCATTTTTAATATCTATGGTCTTTTGCCTGTTATATGAAATACAAATTTCCCCTCTACACCACTCCTTACTCCTCATTTTTCATTGGTTTGATGAGGTTTAATTGAGAAATTCTTGGTTTTTATAACTTTAAAGACATCTAGGGGCTACGTATGATAAGTAAGAGACTTAACTATTACTACATTTTTATAGCCTCATGTCTTGGCTATACAACATGATTAACTTATCTGCTCTACCTATTACTGGGAAAATTTTATAATCTAAAAACTCATCATGAAACCATATTTTCTTTGGTCCTCAATGGGTTAAAAATGTGATGTGAAGGAAAAAAACTGAAATGTTCCTGGTGATTGGGATGGCTATACCTAATATATCTGCATAATGATTTTCCAGATACTTTTTTAGTGTTGACCTGTGTTATAAGACCAAATATTACGAAGTATTTAAAATATTTAAAAAAATTGAATATGTTTTCAAAATTTTAAAATTTTTTGTTCGTATTATTAATAAAGGCTCTACAGAGTTAATTTTTGGTACAGTGGGACAAATATATTTTTATGATATAATAAATAAAAAGCAAAAATAAGCCTAAAGGCCCAATTAAATTATATTTTTGTTTATATATAAAAAAAATCTTGAAAAGAAATGGTGTTTATTATGTTTTAAAAACAACACAGGCAACTACTGTTAATACACAAGCTTATAATCCACTAACAAAAATGTCAAGTGAGAGTTTGATTGTCGTTAACACTAATAATACCTTGGCAATGATGGTACTCAGAAGGGTGCTATTCCAAAGGTGAAAAATAAGATAAGTATAAAGAAATACAATACCAGCAGGTATTCTCAGGTACGTTCGTATTAATAAGAGAAACTTAAGTCCCCAAAAAGGTGCAGCTATAACTAAAAAATAAAAAGTTACTGATAATCCCTTGATAGGCAACCGTTTTGCTCTCTTGAGTGATGATGTGAATAATCAGCACGGAAAGGATAGTGTCATTATTAAAAATTCACCAAAACCCCCACCAATATACCTCCGTGAACCCACCTCCAATAGCTTGGTAAAGTCATTTATTGATCTTATTGGTAAAAATAATTTTCACATTGTTCCTATAAGAAAAGGTGGCGTGCAAGAGACGAAAATAGTAGTTTACACTGAGGATTGTTATAGAAAAATCTCTCATTACCTTAAAGAAAATAGGAAAAATTTCTATACTTATCAACTTAAAAGTAGTAAAGGATTGGTAATAGTTATTAAAGGTATTGAGTCCAGTGTGGAAACAAATGTGATCAAGGAGGCCCTGGAAGAATTGGGCTATCAGATAAAAGTTGTAGTAAACATTTTTAATAGAGATAAAATTCCCCAGCCTATGTTTAGGGTTGAGTCGAAAATTGAAGAAGAATGAGACACACCCTATATACTCCCTGCGATACCTATTGAATCGGAGAGTAAATATAGAGGAACCTCTTAAAAGAAATAGACCTGTCCAATGTGGCAATTGCCAAGAGTTTGCACATACTAAAAATTATTGTACTTTGCGTACAGTATGTGTTACATACGGAGACTTCCATGCATCGTCACAATGTGTCATTAAAGAGAATGGTCTCAAAAGAAAATGCGGTAACTGCGGCGGCGATCACTCTGTCAATTATCGTGGTTGCCCGGTATATAAAGAATTATTGAAGAGATTGAAAGAAAAGCAAAGGCAAGGAAGAGGTGGAGATTTTGAACTATCACCTTCTACTATCACTTCTAATCCTGAAAATCCTGGTGTAACCATTATTAATGAGGGTGCGGCTTCAGGTAAGCCAACTATGCAATTAAATAATGCATGTTCAACTAGACCTAGCAATAACTCCTATGTCAATGTGTTAAAATCTGGTTTCCAGCAGCCTAATGTTCCTCAAAACTTGGGAGGGTTTGAAACTTTTATGCAAACACTTACACAAAATTTTACATCTCTTAACCAGAATATGACTAACTTTACGTCATCCATGCAAAACACAAAACAAGAGCTTTTAAGAGCGCAGAACCAAATGACTCAAATCCTCTTAATGAGAAAATGAGTTATTTGAGAATATGTTTCTGGAATGCAAATGGCTTCATGCAAAAAAAAAATATTGATGTGATGCTAGTCTCAGAGACGCATCTTACCAATAGATATAAATTTTATATTTCAGGTTATTCATTTCATTGTACAAATCATCCGGATGGTAAGGCACATGGTGGTACTGGTATACTTATTAAAAACCGATTACGACATTATGCCCTAGATGAATTCTCGAGAGACTATATGCAAGCAACATCCATTTGCCTTGAATCTTTTTCTGGATATTTAACTCGTAGTTTAATTTATTGTCCACCACGATTTTCAATGACCAAAGAAAAGTTTGAAGAATTCTTTAATACACTAGGAGATCGTTTCCTGGCATGTGGCGACTACAATGCGAAACACACTTACTGGGTTTCCAGATTGATAAACCCCAAAGGTAGACAGCTATATAAAGCTCTAGTTGATCGCAAAAATGGTTTGGATTTTGTGTCCCCTGGACACCAACTTACTGGCCAGCTGATCCTAGAAAGATTCCAGATCTCATTGATTTTGCCATTTCTAAAAATATTATTCGAAACTCAATAAGTACAGAAATTTCAAATGATTTATCTTCAGATCATTCTCCCATAATATTAACTTATTATGGAAGAACTACTATATCAAAATTTAACATGAATACTTCATATACTACAAATTGGTTGCAATATAAGAAATACATAAGTAGTCATATCCACACAGACCCATCTTTTGAGTGTAATCCGTCAATGACTTTACGCCATTAATTACTTCTGCTCTAGAACATTCAAAGAGTCAAATTCATAAAAAATGCAAAACGCATATTTCAAATACGGATATCGAAAAACTTCTTCTTGAAAAAAAAAAAAAAAAAATACAGAAGACAATGGCAACAAACTAGATCACCCGCTGCAAAGCTGAGGCTGTCAATAGCAAGTAAAAAACTGAAAAAAGTCCTTCAAGTAGAAGAGGATCGCCAAAATAAAAATTATATTGAAAGTTTGACAAATAACAAGCACACAAATTTTTCGCTATGGAGAGCAAAAAAAAATATTAAACCGCCGGTAGAGGCCCAAAATCCTTTAAGGAATGCTGACGGTACCTGGTCCCGTAGTGCAAAGGAAAAAGCAAATTTATTTGCATGTTATTTAAGCTCCGTCTTTCAAGAAAATTCCCAAACAAATGATTTTGTATTGGGAGAGACACCTCTCACTACATTAAACAATGATGACATAATTGTTGTTAGCCCAGAAGACATTAATACAATCATCAAGTATATAAATGTAAAAAAATCACATGGACATGATTTAATAACACCATTAATGATCAAATACCTACCCAATGTGGCTATAATTGTGCTATCTACAATATTTAATGCGATCTTAAAATTAGGAGTTTTTCCTTGCTTGTCGAAAGTATTTGAGAAAGTATTTCAAAAGAAAATTATGCCATTCTTAAACGATAGAAACATGGTCCCAGTTCACCAGTTTGGTTTTCGTGAAAAACACGGAACCATTGAACAAGTAAATCGTCTAACTGGAGAGATTAGGAAATCTTTTGAATCAAAGAAATATTGTTCTATAAATATTGAAATATCTATCTGACCGTCTATTTAGAGTAAAGTTTAATGACTTTGTAACAGAAGAATATGATATAAAAGCAGGTGTTCCACAGGGAAGTGTTCTTGGACATACACTCTATTTAATTTACACTTCTGACTTGCCTACGTGCGATGTACTCACTATATCTACATTTTCTGATGATACCGCAATAATCAGTTCTCATGAAAACCCACACATAGCATCTAGTCAATTAGATATTTAACTCCGACGTGTGGAGACATGGTTAGCAAACTGGCGAATAAGGGTAAATGATTAAAAAAGTAACCATGTTACGTGCAGCTTAAGAAGAGGTAATTGTCCCCCAGTCACGCTTAATGGTATAAATATACCACAGTCAGATCATGTCACTTAAATTGGTATTCATTTGGATAGACGACTTACTTGGCGTCGACATATAGAAACCAAGAGACTTCATATGAAGTTGAAAGCTTCTAGCCTTCACTGGTTAATAAACAGTCAATCAAGACTAAGCCTTGACAATAAAGTCATCCTGTATAAAACCATATTAAAACCAATTTGGACTTATGGCATCCAATTATAGGGTACTGCCAGTAATACCAGCATTGATATTATACAGAGGGCACAATCGAAAATTCTTAGAACTATGACGGGTGCACCATGGTACATAAGAAATGAGAATATCCATAGGGACTTAGAGATACCACTGGTAAAAGAAGAATTTAAAAAATGCAATGAAAAATATATCCAGAAACTTCAAACTCATCCAAATCCACTCGCTAGACTCTTTGCTGAAGTGCAGACATATTCAAGGCTTCGTAGAGCAGACCTACCGCCCCGCTAATGAGAGGCCTGTTTACAACATAGCTCTCCCTAGAGAGTAGATAATTTTAAGTTTAGTTTTAAGATTTCAATACTTACTGTGAGGCCTAATAAAGGCAGATTTAGTAAGTAAATAAAAAGTAAATATAAAAAAAAAAAAAATATTTCTTTTGTAATTTTGGACTGACTAAGATCAAAATATGTAAATTTAATAGTATACGTAAAAAATGTATTTGTAGTTTAAAATGTTTGAGATATGGAATGTCTTGTTGAGAATAAATCAGAAAATATTAATCATATTGCAATATGCCTTGACAAATTTGATAATCGTAAGATAGTTTATAATATTAATAGCTAATTTGATTCTACAAATATAGTAAACTCATTTTAGTAGGTTTGAAAACAGGCGCAATTTAATGAATTCCATAGTAGGAATTATACTTATTGTTATTGAACTTTTATCTCAATTATATTCTAATGAATGCCCTTAATGATTAGAATTTACGCAATTTCTGATACAAGCATTAAAAATTGAATATAATTTATTTCAAAATAACCATAAATGAAGGCTAGATATTGTATTGCGTATATGCAATAACTTTCGGTGCTATTAAAGCCACAAAAAAATTATTTTTACAAGATATATTTACTAAATATCTTTAGTATAGTTAGCAATTATTATAAATTAGCTTACAACTGACATTCTGGCCAA
Organism: Protophormia terraenovae; assembly: GCA_951394005.1. Taxonomy (NCBI): domain Eukaryota; kingdom Metazoa; phylum Arthropoda; class Insecta; order Diptera; family Calliphoridae; genus Protophormia; species Protophormia terraenovae. The sequence continues at coordinate 76,869,024 of OX596077.1, forward strand.
TTTTTATTAAGACATGATAAATATTTTCTGATTCTATATCTCAAAAACTTAAGGCTGTAAATAGATCTTTTACGTGGAAAAATACATTCGTTTTACATATTATGATACAAATCTAGTCCAAAATTATAATAACCTCAATAAACAGCACTTTCCCCATAATGTTTTTTAATATACTAAGAAAAAAATAACTTAATTTACCCTTTGATTATATCACAAAAATATATTTGTCCCATTGTACCAAAAATTAACTCTGATCTAACTCTGTACAACCTTTATTAATAATACGATCAAAAAATTTAAAAATTTGAAAAACATATTCCATTTCTTTAAATATTTAAAATAGTTCGTCATATTTGGTCTTATAATTATTTCGTTCGAAGCTCAAGTAAAATTCCCGTTATTTTTGCACAGGAGTAACGGAACTAATTTTTTTTACATATAAAAAATCTGCCTTACTTATATCTTGTTTTTTTCGATCAATTCTTTTTCGAAGGTAATTTTTTTTCGATCAATTCATCTCTATATATAGGAGCTATGCATGCATGTTTCGCTGCATATTTATTTCCATATATTTCATCATGTCCCGTAATCCAAACAAGCTTAATTTTTTTGTTGTAGTCAATGAGTAAATCCCGAATTTTATTTATTGAGTTCCAGTTGGTGTTACTTGTCTTTTGTATAGCCGAAATTACTGATAAACTGTCTGAGAAAATTAGTGTATTAATTGTATGCTTGCTAGCAATGTATATTGCTTGAAAGTAGGGTGATCGACGCGGTTTTCCAACCGGTTTTAAAACCGGTTTTTTCAGTCAAAGTGCTGTCGGTTTTTTTAAAATGTTCATTTTTCGAATGTCGAATAGACCGGTTTTTTTAAACACAAAAAACCGGTTTCAAAAATAGCATTTTACTTCAGAAAACATGTACTAAGTAGTGATAGTGATATTTGAAAATTTAGGAATATTTTTTTAAATATTCATAAAGACTGATTTCTTATGTTTTTAAAATATAGTTTAAGTCTAAATTGGAATTTATTCTGTAATATTAAACAAATAAATAATTAATAATTATCCTGTATGACCCAATTTAATTTTTTTGATCCAATATTTCCTTTATTTTTTAAAGGTGTTGTGTTAAAAAAGTTTCACCTGCAGAATCGTTTCAATTGAGACTTAATTAATATACTATCTCCATATTAAGCCATGGTTTCTGTTTTACCATATTTTGAAATTTTTATCAGGGAGCGGATATAAGAGGATTTATGTATCTTTTTCTAAGAATTTTTTCTCTTTCCAGAGCTTTCTAACGGAGCCAGATTTTGAAATCTCTACCAGGGAGCGAAAATACGTGGATCTATATATATGGATATAAATATATCTTTTCTAAGCAATGTTTCCTTTCCAGAGCTTTCTGAAGCTCCCAGACGACGTAAAAAACTAAAAATTGGCTTACTTATAAAACTATTCGTTCAACAAATTCTAACAGTGCCAGATGTTTCTATCAGGGACCAAAAAGTCTGTTTTGGTATTAAGAACTGCTTACTTATTGTTTGCTCTCCAAATCCTATAAAAAACTGATTCTGTATTTCGGCCAGGGAGCGCATTTACGACGATTTTTTTATTTTGAAAGGTTTACGAATTTAAAACTTTAATCAATATAATTCCAATAAATTTAAACGGCTTCAAATAATTGACTTCGATTAGGAAGAGGAAGGTGTCTAAATGTTGTTCATATTTTTTGTTAGGCTTTTACGCTTGTATTTAATAAATTTTAACTTAATTATAAGAATTGATTTTTTTAAAGAAATGTAGAGTTTTGATATAAATATTAACTTCTGCAAAAAACCGGTTAACCGGCTTTTTCTGAATTTCAAAAAGTGCAACCGGTTTTTTTAAAATACCAACTATTCGAACTATTCGAAAACCGGTTTCTCAAAAAAGTCGAATAATCGATCACCCTACTTGAAAGATACCAGCTGCTTCTGCAGTAAAAAATTGACGATATGTCTGAGTGTTTTTGTAGAAATTATTATTATCGACTACAGCATATGCAGTGATAAATTTGTTTTTCGATGCATCTGTAAATAAATATTACCATTCGGTTTGGTTATACGATGATATAAATTGATAAAATAGTTTTTTAAAAACATTGTTATAGGTGTTTTGTTTTTTATATGCAGAAAAATTATTATATTTGTAAATAAGATATTTTATATGGAACGAAGTGAGTTTTTCTTTATAGTTTAGTATGTTATTGTAAATATATTGATATATACAGTAAAAGTTCCCTTAACGGACAGGTCCCATAGGCGGATAGCTCCAGTAGGCGGACAATTTATTTACATTTTTTGAAGTTATGTAGTTTACTATTCGTTTTTTACTTAACTTTTTGCTGGTTTTGAGCAAACAATAGTTTTTTTAACTTTGAATTCTACACTTGATTAAAAATTCTTCATACTAGAAAAGAGAAAACGAAAACTTGATCCCTAAAAACAGATGCTGTGCCAGTTATTGGGTGCTGCTTAAGATCGAGGCCAGGCTACCAACATCATTTTCTCAAGTAAAAATGTAAAAATGGTGTTGAAAGAAGTCTGACCTTTTTTCGCGTACGAAAAATTACTAAATGTAGAAAGTAAATTTAGGAAAATGGAACGAAAATTGAACGAAAATGAAATCGTTCGATCGTAGCCATAAATTTCATAAAATCCTAATTTATTGCAAATAATGTTTAATTGAAAAATGCAAAAAGTCGTTTGCCTCAAAAGCAAAAGAAAAAAGAAATCGCAATTTTTAGTTTTTTTTTTTTTGCATTAAAATTGAGCTATTAAGCAAAAATTTTCAAACGTCCGTTTAATGCAAAAATACATAAATCATAAAACATCTTTCAAATAAAATTTTTCTTAAATGGAACAAATTTTACGACTATTTCGTTTATGAAGTTAATGTTACGATTATTTGACTTTTATCAAGACTGATGTAATTTTTGAAGATATGAACACGAATTTGTATAAATGTAGTTTGGGTCAGTATATTATAAACCAGTACATAAAACAAACATTTGAGTTTTAAGTGGTTACGGCCTTTTGCATTTTAGTTGACGATATATATGTATAGATAAGAATATGTATATTTATAAGGTAATTCATTACAATTAATCTTAAATGTTGGAATAAAAATATATAGTACGGAATTACCCCTTGTAAACAAATAATATGTTCATATCCCATAGACGGACATCTCCCGATAACGGACAAAATCAGCGTGACGATCGCTGTCCACTTATGAGAGCTTTCACTGTAGTTGGTTGAAGTCTAGGAATTTTTCTTGAAAATAATACTTTATTCACATCGCCATCTATTATTGAATTGTTAGGAAGTAGACGGTTTTTGATTTCAAAAATTTTTTGCTCTATCGATGGTAGACTAGACTTTGATTAACAGAATTACGATTGGATTTGAATGCAACTTGATTTACGGCTACTAATTTTTTTGTTTCAATGTATTATGAAATACGTTTAGCAATAATTCTTTCTAAAAGTTTTGAAAGGCAAGATAGTAATGAAATGGGTCTATATTCAGAAAAATCAGAGTGGTTTTCTGTTTAAGCAGGAAGATTTCGCTTGAGAGTGTTGTATTTTATACACAGGAAATTCTATCCAGCCCTGGAGTAGTACCTTTTACTTTATTTATAGACATTAAATATTATGTGTGAACTCATATTTAATGTCTGTGAAGATAAATTCGAATATAACTAGCAAAGACAAAATTTTTAATAGAGCGTTGTAAACAAATTAACAGAGCCACATTTTCACAATAGATGAGAATTCCTTAAGTTTTTCTGGCCATATCTGGAATAGGATGAATGGCTGGGATATGCCACTATATGGAAATGGTGGTCCTAGGGTTATACTATGGAACCATATTATTAGTATTTCTGAAATAATTTTGGAATTTAAGAAAATTAATTTTTTGTGAAAATTTGAATCTAAACAGGATTGGTGGATGTTTCTGGAATTAGGTGAATGGCTGTGATATGACACTATAATAATAGGGACGACCCTTACTTTCGCAAACATTTCTGTTTACTTTTTCTCTTTTGCGCTTTTATTTTATATTTATTTCCAAAAAAAATCAGTGAAGTTGTAATTTCAATTGGAAAACAAGCGCAAATATTCGGCCCGGCCGAATCTAAATACCCACCATCAACTTTTTCAAATTTTGCGTTATAATGAAGAGGGTGGTAAAGTGGGCGGACCACGCCCATTTTTTGTTTCCGAGTTTACATTGGTCTTTGAACTATTTGAAAACAATTTTGTTGATTTTCACCTTATATGGGAGGTGGGCGGTAAAGTGGACGGACCACGCCCATTTTTGATTTTCGAATTTACATCGATCCCCAAACTATACATACAAAATTTCGCTGTCGTACATGCTTTTGTTGCAGAAATATCGGCAGAAAAGGGTAAAATGGACACCCTGTGTTTCTAGTTTTAAGCTCATAACTTTTTTGTTTATTAACCGATTTTGTCCATTTTCAATCCCAAACAAACCGCTAGAAGTGTCAAAACGTGGTTTCAGCAGAATGAGGAGCCTGTAATGGAGTGGCCGTCCCAATCACCGGACTTAAGCCCCATTGAGCATCTCTGGGGAGTCCTCAAAAATAAAATTGGTAGTTTTAAATCAAAAAATAAACAAGAGTTGTGGGAAAAAATTCAAGAGTTGTGGGAAAAAATTCAAGTTGTGGGAAAAAATTCAAGAAACCTGGTACTCAATTCCGCCCGAGGTATGTGCGAATCTTGTGATCTATGAATCGCCGTTGTCAGAAGGTTATAAAAATGAAAGGATCTTCAACCAAGTATTGAAAAAGTATTTGGAAATGATTGTAATTAAAAAAAAAATATATATATTTTTACCAAAACATTAAGTGTCCCTCTTATTTTTTCCAGGCCTTTTAAAAAAAAATATTTTTTGTCAGAACTAGTTCCTTATTTTTGCTTTATAAGTTAAAATATTTGTAGTTATTTAATTTTATGTATATACTTTTAAATATTTATGGAATAGTAAATAAAAAAGTAAGAATATATTGCAAAATTAGAGTGTCCCTATTATTTTTTCCAACACTGTATATATATACAGCTGTGTACAAAAAAAAAAATAGTAGCACTAAAAAATTCTTTGGACTTTTTTTAGCTGCTCAATGCCTAGACAAGGAATTCAAAAACAATTTGTTTATATGAAAGCCTTAAACTGGGACAATAATTATAAGAAAAATTATTTTTATTTTTCTTTGCATCTTCGCAAGCTACCGTTATTTTACTTAAGCTGCTTGGTTTTTGCCTGTGCAAAATAATAGTAGCAAAATGATAAACATTGGCAATTAGTATTATTGTTGTATAATTTTGAATCCTTTTGTTTTTAAGTAAATTATATAGCCGTATATATACTGGACATACAGTGAAATTTTGATTTTAAAAAATTTTAAAATAAGTGGCACCAAACACTGTATTCCTTGCAATCGTACCTTATTAGTAAAAAATACTTTCTGAAGGTAAAACATACGAATTTCTGCAAAAAAAATTGTGGAATGTTCTCCCGCACCTATTGATAATTTAAAAAAATATAATCCAAATCAATAAACACGAACTCGCATGTAAAAAAGTCGTCTAAGTGACTTTACGTAAATTACTTTTTGACATCTCCAAAAACAAAATCTGTAAGCAAGATTCCAAAGGAAAGTCCCAATACTAAACTACAGACAGGTACGCATTCACCCTTATTTCGCGATACTTTACTACGACTGGCCGCAAACGAAATGGCGCACATTCTCTGCACAAATGCATCCAAAGTAGTTCTTTTTGGTGCATATGGGACGAATGGAACAAGAAAATATGTGACGTGACCAAACAACAAATAATATTATACAAAATATATTCAAGTCCGTCAAGCACTATGTTGGGAAAATCAACATTTGGGGATGTTCTTCATATCAAGGTCCATAGTTTGGATAAGATTTAATATGGATGCCCCAATGTACGTGGATAATATGCCACTCAAATGGGTGTTTTTGCAGGAAAAATTTCTTAAGAAACGAGTAAATTGTCAAAAAAAGATTGTTTTCCGAAAATAAGTGATGTTTTGGAGTAATCGACTTAGTCTCCATATCTGATCTACATTGAAGATCTTTGGGGAGATGTCAAAGATGCTCTTTTTAAAAAGAAACCGGGAAATTTGCAGGAATTGTGGACGCCAGTGCAGTCAGCTTGGAAAAATATTCCCATTAAGAGGACCAGGGGTTATTAGTGGACTAAGTGCCCGCCGCTGCGTCGCTCAATGGACCAATAAGGGTTATTCCATAAAATATTAATATGTATAAACAAAATATGCCAAAAAAGAAAAACTTAAGCAGTTCTGTTTTTACAGGTATTTTTAATCGATGCTACTATTATTTTGCACAGTTAATTTCTTGCGTAATTAATCTCTTTGAGTATTTTATCTGAATTACGATGTTTAATTTTAATATTTATTTATTTTTTATAAAATTTGGGAAATATATAATAAAATCCATTACAGAAAATTTCTTGAAATCAACAAAACATCTTCATTTTATTGAATATATAAGTAACGTTTTTTTAAACAGTTTTTTGAAAATTTTGTATGAACACAAGGGTTCTACGGGAAAAACCAAGTATAAGGAAATGTAGCCAAGACCTTACTCAGATGGTATATTCCGATTTTTGTCACATGTCCCTGTTTTGAGTGAGTAACTTTTTTATAAACAGATTTTTGAAAATTTTGTTTGAACAAAAGGGTTTTACGGGAAAAACCAAGTTTGAGGAAATGTAGCCAAGACCTTCCTCTATCAGATGGTATATTCCGATTTTTGTCACATGTCCTTGTTTTTACGCTGTAGGTCAAAGAGTGGTATGAGTAACTTGTTTTTAAACAGTAATTTTATGTTAAAGCATTTTTGATATGTTTCATTATACGAATAGTGTTCATTTTGTTTTCAGTGGGCAGAACATTTGTCGAACAAATCATAATTTTTTGTTTGCCAGTGTCAGTGTCGCTTCGATACTTTTATATGCAGCGCCTCTTCTTCCGCAAACAAAATAACGTTTGGTGGCAGACATGGTTGTTCGAACGTCGGCAGAGCAATACACACAATTTTTTTCATTTTTTTTTTTTTTTTTTTTTGAGTGAGCAGAACATTTGTCGAACAAATCATAATATTTTGTTTGCCGTCAGTGTCACTTCGATACTTTTACGTGCAGCGGCTCTTCTTCCGCGTACAAAATGACGTATGATGGCAGACATGGTTGTTCGAACAACAGTAGTTTTACACTAACTTTATTATTATACTATGTGTCAACAGTATCAGTAAAAATTATCAGCTGTTTACTGGCGGAATAAAGCCCAAATTACATTAGCGCGCAGGCAGCATCAGTGTGTGCTGACACAATCAGCTGATAATTTAGAACGCACTGTTTGTTATGGAATTGATTACATTTGATCAACGCAGTTTGCAGTGCTGTTTTATTTAGCCCTATTTCTAAATTTACTGCGCTGCTTTCAGATTGAGAGCGAGACAAACAGAGCGAGCAAATAAATGAGAGGCTAAAATACACAAGTAGAATAAATCAATATGGTGGTAGTAAATTTTTTCTGCATACACTTAGATGAAATTATAATGGCAGCAACATGTTATTCTGACAATGATCAGCTGATAATTTTTACTGATACTGTTGCTGACTACGCGCTAATGTAATTTGGGCTTAACATGTTTCTGCTGTTATAATTACATTTAAGCGTAGGCAGCGAGAATTGATTATGGTAGCACACGCTGATGATGACTACGCGCTAATGTAATTTGGGATTTAAGCTCCTTTTTCAAATGGCAATCGCTGCAAACGATGTGGTTTTTTGGAGTTTTTTAAACTGAATGTGTTTTTGAAAGAATATAAAAGTTATAACATTAAACATTAAAATATAACATAAAAGAAAAATTTTATTTAATATGAAAAAACAACCATCAATCATAAAATATAAATGTGAAATATTTTATGTGTATATTTCATATTTATATTTTATACAGATGATTGTTTTTTCATATAAGTTAAAATGTTTCTTTTATGTTATAACTTTTTTATTCTTTGAACAAAATTATGAAAGTGCTGACTGTTTTATTTTCGAATTATTTCACCGGTTGTTTTTTTTTTGTTTGAGGGATTTCTCTAAATTTTCGTTGGAAGATACAATTTTTGACAGTAAACTGTTACGGTAATGCAGTTTTAAGAGCCTAATTGCATTCTGGTCCATGCTGTATTAGTGGAGTTACATTGGGGGGGCATATACATTACCCAAATCTGTCCGTCTTTAGTATCATGAACCAGTTCATCTGCCGATGGATGACTTGGAGCGTTGTCTAATATTAGAAGAGCCTTAATTGGCAGTTTTTTTCTTTTAAAAATGTCTCTACCTGTAAATATATTTTGAATTTTTTTAAATCATTAATAACATTAAAACAATTTACTAAAACTTACTTCTGGAATAAATTTATCAAAAAACATTTTTTGAACAGAGCTGCATTCATCCAAGCATATTTAGAGTTTCCGTACTCAACAGGAAGAATTTTGTTCCGAAAAGATCTCGGTTTTTGAGCTTTTCCTATTACAAAAAGTTTAATTTTCTTAGTTCCTGCAGCATTAGCACACATTAAAAATGTTAATATCTCCTTTGACAATTTTCTACCTGGAGCAGATTTTTCTCCATTGTGAACATATGTTTTGTTTGGCAACATTTTCCAGTAGAGACCGGAATCATCCGCAATAAAATTGCCTCGTTTGATAGCCCATGCTCCATAATGGTAGACGTTAACTTATTAACGAAAGGCGCAACAAGTTCTTTAGAAGAAGATAATTTCTCACCAGACTCTTTTAACAATCGTATTCCATAACGCTTTTAAATTTTGTTAGCCAACCATCACTGGCACAAAACTGACCATTGTAGAATTTTTTGTGCAGCTCCACAGCTTTGCATTTTAATTGTTCTCCACCGACTGTGATATGGAATTTTCTTTGTGCTAAAAACCACTCGTAAAGTGCATCCTCCATTTTTTTTAAATTCACCACTTGTAAGTCTATACCGATTTTTTAACGAACTCTTGGAATTATCCAGAAGTTGCGTTTTTTGTTTAATGATTGTACATATTGTGGATTTGGATAATCCGTATTTATTTCAAATTTCATACAACGATGTTTTATTTTCGTGGTCTGTTATAATTTTTAATTTATCTTCCAAAGAAATTGTCTTTTTTTTACATCGTTTTACTTGCAACATTTTGACAGTTAAAAACACAAAACACTTTTAAAAATAAAAAAACTTCACAATAACTTCGCTAAATGTGGATGACCGCGAAAGAATGAAGTAAAAACATAATACAAACTTCATTCATACGTAAATAAAACAAAAATTCTTATAACAAACCACCATTCGCACTATCGAATAGAAAAAATGCCAATCTATTCGTACTATAGAGTAGTCAATACAAAAATTTTGCCATTCGTATTATTGGAAATTCGTAATAAAGAGCATTCTTACTACTGGACGTCCACTGTACATTTAAAATTCGTAGAAACAGTTTAAAATATTTGCTACTTCCTCATTTTCTCCACTTGTGACGAGCTTCCCATATTATTTCGATGATTTTACTTTCGAATAAAATTATTTGGAATATCAAAGGAATAGCATGAACTTCTTAATTTTACCCATTCTCTAATTTATAAAATACTACTAAAAATTTCCGTCATCTTGTTTCGACATTTGTTTTTAACAAAATCCATAACGCTAAATAAAAACTCCACTTCAGCATTAGAGGAGGGTAAAACTAATAAAGATATTACAAATTTAGACGTTCGTTGTTCGAATATGTTTCGTCCATCGAATTTTTGATAAAAACATTTTTTTAAATTAAATTTATTTTTAATATTCCTTCGATTTTATTGTGTAAAATAACAAAAAACTAAGTTCACGCAGTAGTCCATGCTATTTTATATGAAACTGTAAATATGCCTCGTGAAAAACAGACTTTTCGCTCGTGTTTCCAAACTATAGCGCAGAACACACACAATTACAACAAGTATCAATCCCAATTTAAAAATCCTAATCCCTCCCAAACATTTTCACAATAGTAAAAATGGTGCAGAATTTATGAACAAAGTTCCACTATCAAATGATATCAAAAAGTAAAAACGCGCGAATAAAGTGTAGAAGAATTGTAAAAGGTTAAGTAATTTTTAGCTCTTTTTCTAAGTTTTTGAACGTTGAATATTGGTTGGTTTACGTGGTAGCCCGTACAACTTACAGGCAATCAATTAGACTCGTTAGATTCCGTTTTGATAAGACCACACTACTCGCCAAGTGAATGAGTTGGATTGAGTCTATAATGAGATAGAAATGTATGGAAGAAAAATTAGAACATAAATTAATTAGATCCAGCCAGTAGCATTGAGATATTTATTAATGTCACTGAGTCTAGTGTCAGATATCACACAGAGGTTGACCTATTATATTGGCAATATAGTGTTCAGAGCTTCTGATGGACTAGTACGTAATACACCTATAATGCCAATGGAAGCGGATCTTTGTATCCTGTAAAGTTGATCCACCACGTATCTCTTACTAGTAGCGGTCCACCAAACAAGAGATCCATATAAAAGAATAGGCCGTACTATTGCAGTGTATAGCCATTTTGTCAATTTTGGACTCAAACCCCATTTTACACTAAACATCTTTCTACAGGTGTAGTATGCTACCGTAGCCTTACTACCCCTTTGCTACTTCCTCATGCAATGCAAAACCTCCTTGTGGAGGTGTGATTGCAGATTCCTTGGTAATGTTGATAGATTCGCAGAAATCTTTCCATGAATCTCTTTTTGCGATCTTTACTGCTTTCTTATATTCTCTGCGCTTATCGTGATAAAACTGCCACGATTTAGTCCTGTAGCTAATATTGAAAGCATTGCGTGCCTCCTTGTGTAGCTTCGAGAGTTCCTTGTTCCACCAGGGAGGGAAACTCTTTTTAGCTTTCGTCATTGGGCAGGATATGTTAAAAGCTTTAACGATTTTCATAACATAATTCATAAAATTAAACCCTAAAATTCTGCACTCTTTTAGTTTGTAAGTTCAGGTCTGTAACCCGTTTATTTAAAATTGTAAATGATGAAAAATAATAGAAAAATATATATGCTAAAAAACTGCTGTTAGTATGTCGATTATGCTAAAAAGCATTTAGCAGAATTTTTCAAAATAAATATGCAATTTCCTAATCTATTCCGCCAAATCTAGCAGAAAAAATGGTAAAATGGCAACACTGAGAAGCACTTTATGCATAAAAAATGTTTCCATTAACACAGAAATATAGGTGAATGAATGCCTTTGGGAAAAAAACGTCTCCCTTTTCTAAGAAAGTGTATCCGCTTTTTTATGTCCTGTTCTCATTATAGCAATAAAACAACGTGCGCTGTCCTTATTTGGCGAAAAATTGCAATTTTTGAGACCTGATTTTAAATTTTGACTTTTATTAGCATAATTTAGAAAATTATAGAGAATTTCAACATATTTTAAAAAAATTTATAAATTAATAATTTTTGGATTTTTTTTATTCAGTCTCAAATTCTTTATTGTAATAATTAAAAGTTCAAAAAAGTTCGAAAAAAATATTCATCAATTACAAAAATTGATTTGACTACACAGGGCACGGTGTAAACTTGTTTACTCTTTGTATGTTGGAATTCTAGTATATAACCAACAATGTAACAGACTAAACAAACAACATATAAATCTGCATTCTATGCTTACCGACGGTTAGCTAGAGCAGCAAAACAACATTGTAATAATGTAGAATACAATAAATATAAGAAAAAGCTTTTGTAAAGTTATTTCAACTTAATACTTAAGAATTTATAATATGTAAAGTGATGAAGTTACGTATTCTAATTCTTCAAAAGTGTGCGTTAAAAGAAAGATCTTTACGATTAGCACTAAAGGCAAAATGGATGCTGATGAAGATCGTTGCGGATCAGAAAATGCATTCCATCCTGCCATTTCTGTATTCTACAAAAATTATTACAATAAAAAACTTGAGCCTGAATAAAAAAATCTAAAAATGATTAATTCATAAAAAGTTCGAAAAATATTCATCAATTACAAAAATTAATAAATTTTATTTTAAAAGTTATGGGGCAAAATCGCAAAAAAGTTAAGGCCAAAAATGAGAAATTAATTTTTTGAAGTCAAATATCTTTGAAACCATACGAGATAATTTAGCGCAGTAAGCCTCTATCGATGTTCTAAATTTCAATTTGGATTCAGTGGTTTCAAAGATTCAGACTTATTACCATTTATTTTGCTTTTGGTCCAACTGTACAAGGTAGATTCATATCACATCAGTGATGTCAGATGGAAAGAATTTTAAAGGTAATTTTGATACCTTTAATATGACAGTTCAATAAATCTTATATAATAATTACTTTGAAAGATATTTGTAATTTTGTGTATACAACTTTGTATATATTTTTAACTATTTTATACATTCTATTCGCGATATTTCGCGAACCACTTGTCTTAGTTTTAGAATTAGTCTTAGTTTTTATCTTGCATTACTGTGTCACATGGTTAAGCAAAAACAAAACACATAACTAAGAGTGTAATCAAATCAAATATATGTAGGAAATGAGGGGAAAAGTAGGGGAATATCTTCTAGGTTGACATGTTAGGGATTGACTTTTAGTGGGTTGGGTTTAGGACAAACGGAACATGACGAAATAGGGACAGGGATATAAAAGACCGACGTTATGGACAGAGATCATCAAGTGTCTTAGAGTTATTGAGGCGAACGTTTAACTACTAATAAAATTATTTTGTTATTTTGCTAATGTTATTTTTAAGTTTTAAAATGTGTAAATATTGTAAATAGTAAATTAGTGTATAAATAAATATTATAATGAATTGAGTGTGAACTGTATTTTTTTTTAATTGAGGGGGAGAGTTGCTGAGGAAAAGCAACAAAAATCAAAAGTAGCTGAAGTGTTCAACAAAACGCTTTCAAATTCTACAATTGGGGGCTCGTCCGGGAAGATCTCACTGAGCCAGTGAAAGAAAAAGTATTCATTAAAATACTATGATTACTACAATATTCGGCAAAATATTGTATTTTAACACAGTGAGTCAAAGTGAGATGGAGAGAGAGTTGCAGCTGATAGAGAGAAAAAAGAACAGTCGATGACAACACAGAAGAGGGGAAACCAACAACAACATCACGGTGCACAATATGCTGTACAACAACAACTTAAGAAGTGATTTGCAATAGATGTGAGTGTTTTGAACAAAAATTTTAGAAAAATAGAGTTTAATGAGCTGCTTGGGTGCTATATGCTTGTTAATAGAGGGCGCTGCTGAGCTGAACGTGTGAAGAAGGTGTATTTTGTGTGTGCAACCTATGAACGCTGAGCATAGGAGAAAGAGTTGAAGTTTATGCAGAATAGTACGCTTATGGTGTGTTGAGTGAAGGAGTGAGAAAGCAGAGAGTACGTTTTGCAACAACGAAGCGTGAGTGCGTCTGAAGTACCGCCCAGAGGAGAAATTTTGTGTTATGGTGATAATATTATTGTGTTTTAATTTCATATCGTTCGCAGGGAAATTGTTTGTGTAGAATTGGAGTGCACGTGCAGGTTGTGTACGCACTTGTTAAGTTTTTTTTGTGTGTGTGTGTGTTTTTTTTTGGAAGACCGTTGGGTCTATTTTTGTGTGTTGTGCTCAGCATATAGTTGTTTGTGTTTGTTGTTAAGGATTTTTTTTAAATTTTTTTTGGTGGAATTTGCAGCTGCAGAATATTTGATTGTGTTGTCTGTGGTCCGTTAGGTCAGTTTTGTTCTTTGTTAAAAGGGTCGAGAATTGCGTAGTTTGTTTTATTAATTGTTTGTAATTGTTGTTGTCTGTTTTTGGGATTTTGTGCGCATATTGTTTTGATGTTTAAATTTTGTCCGTTTTTTGTTTTTATATTTTGTGGCTTGTGCGCACGTGCGACATCTGTCCGTTAGGTTTTTTTTTTGTTTTTTGATACAAAAGGGTTTACTTGCATATTTAATTGCGTATCAGGATCACTTGTTTGTGTTATTGCTGTGTGCATTTTTTTATTTAGGTTTTATTTTTTGGTATTGGGATTTTGCGACGTACAATATTGTATGGATATACATTGTTACTTGTACACTTTTATTTTTTTTATTTTTTATTTTTTTTATTACTTTTAAGGCTTTAATTTCTTTTGTTTACTTTTATTTTTCATAAACCTTTTTTTTTATTTTTTTTCGTGATGGAACTTAGTGACATTTTGACATTGACGTTAGAGGGGCTGAGGGAGAAACTGGGTAAATTAGGACTTTCGACGGACGGTAGTAAATCTGGTTTGCAGGAACGATTGATTAGACACTACCAAACCCCTAGTACTGCGGATGATGATAATTCTGAGTACGGAGAAGCGGCTTCTGGTGTTCAGCGCGCAGAGATGTATCATCATGGGCCGTCAACCTTTACCTTGAGGGATATTGAGGAAACTTTGTCGAAATTCTCAGGAGAAGGCCAGTCGGAAGTTAACCAGTGGCTCCGTGATTTTGAAGATTGCGCCCATACAGTGAGGTGGAATGACCTTCAGAAGTATATCTATGCCAGGCAATTACTTATTGGAGCTGCTAAGATGTTTGTAAGAAGCCAAACTTCAATTCGCGATTGGTGTTCATTAAAAACTTCATTGCGTAGCGAGTTTGGAGAGCAGCTTTCATCAATAGAAGTGCATAGATTATTGAAGAGCCGTAAGAAGAAGCTGGATGAAAGTTTCCGGGAGTATTTGTATGCTCTGATGGAAATAGGGGCACCAATTGGCTTGGATCAAGAGAGCATTATAGAGTACTTTATAGAAGGTATCCCGGACTCGAAGATCAATAAGTATGTCTTATATCAAGCTATAGATGTAAATGATTTAAAAGCCAAGATTAGATTATACGAGAAGATAAGTAGCACAGTGCAACAATCAAGTTCGAAGAGTTTCCGTCCAAAGCAAGGTCAGGCAGAGGTGTCTAAGCAGTGTGTAGAAGATGAGAAGAGATGTTTTAAATGTGGTGATAAAGGACATATGGTAAATCAATGCCAGTCCGATGGTGTCATTTGCTTTAAGTGCAAAGAGTTGGGCCACAAGAGCTTCAACTGCAAGAAGAACATTGTAGATGAGAACGCCAAATCTGTGAAGAAGGAAGAAACCAATGTTCATACGATGTCATCATTATTTTCGCATCGAATCTAGAAGAAAATCACGGTTCAAAACCACGAAGTTTCCGCAATCGTTGATACTGGTAGCGATGTAAGCTGTTTACGCAAAGAATGGCTGGTGGTGATGGGAGACATGAAGTTGAAGTCTGAAAAAAGAACGTTGAAAGGCATTGGCCAGAAGAACATAACAACACTTGGGAGCTTTTCTACAAATATTGAGATAGATGGATTTTTAGTGCCAATTACATTCCATGTGGGTATTTGGTGAGCTTGCGGATGTTGGTGTTGATAGTAGAGTTGCTGAATTGTGTAAGAGTAAGCAGATAGAGCTTATCCATATGAAAGAGGATGAAAGACGACAAAATTGGGAGGATACCTCATCTAGAGTAAGCATGATTGTTGAGGAAGTCCCTGCTATTCGACAGGTCAGAGAAGCTGTAGCAGTTAGCAATCAAGAAGTGAGTACGAGTTTACAAAAGACAGGCGAGATTAAGATGCATCAGCTCGATGGATATGATTTCGTTAAAAATCGTGTTCTAAAGAGGCAATATGATGACAATGATGTGGTGACTTTGAAGCAAAAAGAGTTTGGTGAGGACTTAAAGCTGCAGCCTAAGTGTTTGGGTCCATACGAAGTCGACAAAAGGGCGAAACACAGTCATTCCAAGATAAAGATAGTTGGAGGATTCGAAGGTTCCGGAAGGTGTATCACTGTCGCTGAACACATGGAGCCGTGGAGTTGTACATTCGGGTCGAATGTAAGGTCAGGAGGGCCGAATGTAGGAAATGAGGGGAAAAGTAGGGGAATATCTTCTAGGTTGACATGTTAGGGATTGACTTTTAATGGGTTGGGTTTAGGACAAACGGAACATGACGGAATAGGGACAGGGATATAAAAGACCGACGTTATGGACAGAGATCATCAAGTGTCTTAGAGTTATTGAGGCGAACGTTTAACTACTAATAAAATTATTTTGTTATTTTGCTAATGTTATTTTTAAGTTTTAAAATGTGTAAATATTGTAAATAGTAAATTAGTGTATAAATAAATATTATAATGAATTGAGTGTGAACTGTGTTTTTTTTTTAATTGAGGGGGAGAGTTGCTGAGGAAAAGCAACAAAAATCAAAAGTAGCTGAAATGTTCAACAAAACGCTTTCAAATTCTACATATATACTAACACATTCACATTTTTACGTCCTCTCTTTGTGCATATCACTGGTTTAGTTCTTCATATTTTGAATTTTA
Source organism: Protophormia terraenovae (assembly GCA_951394005.1). NCBI lineage: Eukaryota > Metazoa > Arthropoda > Insecta > Diptera > Calliphoridae > Protophormia > Protophormia terraenovae. The sequence continues at coordinate 76,885,586 of OX596077.1, forward strand.
AATCAGCGAAGGCAAAAAGAGGGATATAAAAATTTTAATGTGATTGTGTATTTTATTTTTTTACGCTCTTTGTTGCGAATGTGCTTGTTAAGGAGTGAGATCGAAAAAAATTTAACACACATTTTGCCTCATAACTTTTTTCGGAATCAATATTCAAACTTTTGTTTGATCTAGTTATCATGGAAAAATACTTCAGTTATCATTATTATTACAAGCCAAAAATAGGACTCGGAATTTAAAACCAAATTTCATACAAAAATACTCAAGCTGTATAATTGACGAAGAAACGTAGGTGCTGGCAGAATCTTCGCAGCTTGTGTCTCAAAAATTGTTATTGTTATAATTTTCGAAATTGTCCATAGCTTAGGCCAGTGGAGAGATATTGAGCTCTTATGAAAAGTGAATTCAAGAGCACAAAAAAGGTGTCCCAAAATACCGAAGATTTTAAGAGAAGATGTGCACACTGTTCCAAAAAAGTGACTGAAGCAACTATCAAATCTCCAAAGAAAGGGTTTTCAAAAATGGTCCACAATTTTATAATTAGTTAGAACCATAAAAATTAAATATTTCTGTGATCTGTGCTAAATTATCAAATGATTAAAAAACTAATAAAAACTCTAAGATCAACCGATTCCAAGTTATTGAATATTATGTATGTTAAGAATTTTTCGATCTCACTCCTTATATACAGTTACGGACAAAAAAAAAAGGGTCAAGTATATTATTTGAACTTTTTTTATTTTTAGACAAAATTTTATGCAAAACAATAAAACTTTTAATGCTAAATCGTTGCGAATATATTGGGTTATAAATACATACAAACATAATACCCGTAAACATTAACCCGAAAACGGTACATCGTCTCAGGCAAAAGTAGTCCTTTTTCAGTGTGGACAAAAAAAATAGGGTCAGCAGTAATTTTGTCAAAATTTTTTAAATTTTTTGGAAAAATTTTTATGAAACTTTACCTTTTTTAAATCTCGATAACGATATTTAAAATAAAATACTGAAAAAAGATGAGAATCATCGATGATCTTCAATTCCGATTTTTAAAAATATGAGTAAAATTGAAGGTTCCAACAAAAGATAAGTACCGAAATCGATCACTATAGTTAAATAATTTTATTTTCAGTTAAACGGCTTTAGATCAATTAAAAAAGATTAAGTGCAAAAAAATTCTTCATAAACGGAAAATCATCCAAAAATTTTACCATGTCTGAAAGTTTTAATTCGGTTCAAAATCTACTTGAAACATAAATTTGTTCTGGGAAAATAAGAAAACAATTTTAGGAAACATTATTTCTTTGGAAGACCATTGTAGAGTTCCCTGATGCTGAGATATCGACCAGGAAATTAGCATTGGTAGTAACCCTCTCCGATATATTACAAACACCATTATGCAGTATTGTACATGGGGTATTAAATATTTCCAAATCTGTGTTTTTTAGATCCTTGCAAAAGTTTTACTACCAAATTTAGTATTTACATTCTTCTATAAAATAAATACACCTTTTTTTTAGAGGATAATACGAAATTTTTATACTTTTGGATACATGAGTGATTTTTGGTGGTTTTCTGTTCTTAAAGAACTTTTTTTACATTAAATCATTTTAAATTGTGTATAACTGCTGCCTTTTAATTGAAAATATAATTATTTAACTATAATGATCGATTTCGGTACTTATCTTTTGTTGAGACCTTCGATTTTACCCATATTTTTAAAGTTCTAAACCTATAGATCCTTTCTGAAACAAATAGTTCTCGGAATTAGAGATAATCGATGATTTTCATCTTTTTTCCGTTTTTGATATCGTTAATATCGTTATCGAGATTTAAAAAAAGTAAAGTTTCATAAAAATTTTTGCAAAAAAATTTAACAAATTTTAACCCTATTTTTTTATCCACACTAAAAAATTACTATTTTTAACTGAGACGATGTACCGTTTTCGGGATAATGTTAAAAGATATTATTTTTATATAGGCTTATAACCCAATATATTGGCAATGATTTAGCATTTAAAGTTTTATTGTTTTGCATAAAATTTTGTTGAAAACTCAAACAAATATTCTTGACCCTATTTTTTTGTCCATAACTGTATAGCACACAAAAAGTAATAATTTTTTCTTGCGCTCTTTGTTATGTGATTTGTTTTTGTTTAACCATGCGACATGATCTCGCTTTGTTGAAAGCTAGAAGACAACTAAATCATTTTTTGTTTTATATTCATACTTAATAGTTTATCTTGTTGTGTATGCGAAAATGCCGAAAAAACTCGGTTCCTGAGTGCTTTGGGCGCTTTTGCCTGTTTTAAATGCGCAGTTTTTGTATTTTTAGTACATACATTTTGTTTTATGGCTCAAGTTTTAAGCATATATTTTTGATTTTTTTATTGCATGAAAGTATCAACCCTGGTTAAAAAACAATTAAACTCTCATTTTCAGATTGATTACTAGCGACCCATCAAACAGGAATGTTCAACAATTAATAGGGTTTCAAAAAGTCGTAGATGAGAAGGAAACTATCGAAAAAAATACAGAAATGATAGCAACAAGTAGCAAAGACTCAATTAAAAGTAATACTAAAAGCAAAAAACGACTGTTAATGTCCCAAAATAATGCTGAACAAGAAAATACAAGTAATATTGATATTGAAACACATATACATGGAAGTGATCCAATTAATAAAAATAGTAAACGCTTTTTTGATACACAAAACATAATTGATGACAAACAAAATTCAACGGCAAAAATTTATAATATTGAAACATCAGAAGACAACCATTTAAACAAAAGCCGATTTGAAGAGGTATGTGTTTTTTTTATTTCTATGTTTCAATACACAAAAGCATTTACGGCCTATTATATGTACATGTATCGTGAGAATGAAATCTATGTTATTATAATTTCTTATAATATAATTTTATACTAAAGATGGAAATATTTATAAAAATCCTGATAACCAGTATATTACACTGCATAACAAAAATCAAAAATTTTTGTCACATATGATAAATTTCATATATGGGGAATTATTTTTTTAAGTTTACTTTTATGAAATCAACTTTCAACCTCAACTATTTTTTTAAATTCTGATTTTTTAAGTAGTTTTTGATGCAATTATGTTATCAACACTTGGTGGAGTAACACAACAAAAATTCGAGACCTGAAACGGTTCTATGTGGCACCAAAAAAGTATTTGAAAATAAGTTCATTTTCTTTGATGTAACAACGGATTTTATCATTTGGATCCAATTCTTTTAATGTAAACCACAAACACTTGCAGAACTAGGCTAACGTGTGATCAATCAGTCTATCGTTGACCAGTGCACAGTGGGGCAAAATGCAAAATAAATGGTAATAAGTCTGAACCGATTCAGATGAAACTTGGAACATCGATAGAGGTAGAGTTAGGCTTTCAGGATATTGTTGGCTGGAGTATGTAGGTGGAGCACGGACGGCGCTACAGTGGGCCAAAGTTGACCACCTCGAGGGTGGAAAACATATCGGCGCTTATAACTTTTGCAAATGTGAACCGATTTTAAATATTTGTACACTTTTTATCTCTCCTCAACGCAAAGAAAAAACATCCTAACTGTGCTAAATTACTTCTTATCGTTTAAATCATATTTGACTTCAAAAATTAAATTTCTCATTTTTGGTCTTGACTTTTTTGCGATTTTGTCCCATAGCCTTTAAAATAAAATTTCTAAAAATTACGCTGGTCGACAAAAAATTTTTTTCGTGTGCCTTCAAAAAAAAAAAATAAAAAAATATGTAGACTAGATGGAATTCCGCATGCTTAACTCGAATCTGCTTTCAGTTTTTTTCCATCAGGTCGGGATTTTTTTTTTTTTTTTTGGCGTGTCTAATATTGTGCCATAAATATGCCGATTACTCGAGTATATTTCACTATTACTTGAGAACGGTTCGCACGATTTATAAAAATGATATACCACGATATGTGGAATAAAATTAGCTTTAAATCGCTCTGCTATAAAATTTTCCGCTCAATAGTTTAGGAGATATTTCGAAAAAAGTGTTGGAAAACAATTTTTTCATGCAAAATTCAAGATTTCTTTTTTTTACTAAAACTTTTTTTTAAAGTGAAAACATCAAAAATATTTAAGTTGATCACCTCTATCTCAAAGCTGGCGAAACTACGAGTAAATAAAGCCACGTATTATAAAAATTGATGCACAAATCTCGATTGGATTCACAGTTAAGTTTTAAGACCCATGTATTCCTATAGCTAAGTGGAAATACACTAGTGGGCAAAAAAAAAAAAAAAAAATATTTTTTTTTCGTCTTAAATAATAATAAAAAAAAAAAAAAATAGGTGGATTAGATGGAATTCAACGTGCTAAATAAGAATCATCTTTTACTTTTTTTCTATCACGCATTGATTTTTTTATGGGCATGACTACTATGACCCCGCCTTTAGGCAGTCACACTTGTATATCTCGAGAACAGTTTGTCCAATTAAGATAAATTGAATTTTAATATATAGCGACCTAAATTGTCTTTGAGCTGAATTTATATAATTTTTTTTTTCCAGTTAATATTTCCGTAGTTATTCGGTAATTAGTGCCATAATTCTACAAAAGGAGTCAACCTGGCAGCCACAGAGGATAGTGTACAGTGTACACTTGTATAACTTTTCGACTATTGTTTCGATTTGTTTACGTATTTTTTATATTAGTTTACATCTATATTGTTTACATCTTGACATTTATTGTATTTCTTTACGTTCGAACATTCGTTTGACGTCGTACCTGTAACGTTCTGTGATTAACATACATTTTGTAGGATATTTTGTTAATGTTTTTAACGACACTGTTTAATTTTAAGTATTATCTAGTTTTAAGTTTATTTTGTTAACAGATATCGCTGTGTAAGTTATAAGTAAAATGCTGGGAGCAAGCATTGCTGTTACTTCTCTATATTTATCTTTTATGTATGTATATATACACAAACATCAATTTAACATGTTGCTTATTCGTACACTGTGTAATACACAAAACATAGTTCTGTGATTTTATAAATCTGTCGATTTTATTTTATATAATTCTTTCATTTGTTAAGAAAAGAAAGAAGCCTCAATAAAAAAAAATTACTTACTTACTTACCGAAAATTTTAAAATTTATTTTTTTGAAAAGTGGTGAAAATTTTGATCCATAACTCTGAAATTCTTGAGCGAATGAAAAATATTGTTGACATACCTTAAAGACAATTATCGTATGCATCTTTTGATGTATCACTTATAAAAATCGTGTAAAGGGTTCTTCAGTAATCATTCACATAAAAAAAATCAGTATTCGATAGAAAAAAAGTGAATGCAGATTCTTGTTTAACTCGTCAGAAGCCACCTAGTCCACCTATTTTTGTTTCAAGAAAAAATAAAAAAAAAAATTTGTTTGGCCACCACTGTATTTCTACTCAATTATATGTAACATGGGTATTTTTACTTAACTGTGAATAAAATTTAGATTTGTGCATCAATTTTGAAGATACATGCCTTATTTTATTCGCAGCATTACCAGCTTTAAGATAAAGATGATAAACTGTGACATTTTAGATGTCTTCATTTATTAAGAGAAATTTAAGCAACCAAAAAATCTAAAATTTTGCATGAAAATTATTTTTTTGAACACTTATTTCAAAATAACTCCGAAACTATTGAGCACATAAAAAAATTAAGTTTGGGGAATAAGAAGATATTTTTAGTCCGCATCTTTTGGTGTATCACTTTGATCAATCGTACACATTGTTATTGAGTTATGAGGAAATATACTAGAGTAATGACCTTACTATGGGCGAAATATTAGACACGCCCATAAAAAAAATCCAGACCTGATGGAAAAAAACTGAAAGCAGATTCGTGTTTAGCACATCAAAATACATGAAGTCCAACTATTCGTCTATGGGGGAGGATTTTTTTTGTTGATCAGTGTTATTAAAAAAATACGTTCAAATTTTCTATATTTTTAATTTAAAGTTATGCTAAAGAAAAAATGTTTAGTTATCTCAATTCGATAACAAGAAAAAAATTTTCAAAGTCAAAATTTCAAAATAACACAAACCTTTTTAAAGTTTGAAAATGGAGTTTAATTTTTATTTTTGTTAAAAAAAGAAATACTTTTTTAGTGTAATTAGGACCCATTGATGTCAAAAATTTACTCAAAAAATTTTTTCGATTTTTCGTTTTCCCAGAAAACAGTGTTAAAAATTTCGAACACTGGCGCTTATCCTATATGTCAGCTTTGTATGAAAGTAAAACATTTGGATTTATTTGCTGTTTTTTTATTTATTCTATTATTTTTGAATGTAAAGGTACAAAAGTAATTAAGTTTAGTGAAAAATTATATTTAGTGAAATTCATGTTGTAATATATTTGAAATAGAAGTTGTGAAAAAATTATTCATGTTTTTGCTTGAAACATTTTGTGTGCAAATGAATACTGCATTTCTCACACATATAAACTGTGGGCTTTCCACAACCCTTCAATCGACAACGACGATGTTTCCCCTAGGGATTTCTGACTACAACGTGTTTTCCCTCAATTTTTGGAAGATTTGGTGGTCGATATTCCTTATCGTCGACATCATCATCATCATCGGTAGTTTCTTTCCTTTCAGTGAAAAGTAGAGCTTCTGTCACAGAGATTTTGAATACTTTTTTGGCTCATAGGCTTCTCATTTTTGTGTTTTGAAATCAAGCAATGCAATTTCCAAGCATTCACAACTGCCGAATTCAAAGTAATGCACCACAAAGGCCAATACCATTTTTTTCCACGTATATTAATTCGGTAGTTCTGGATTGCATTGTCGTGCAAATCCACACCCCCTTTCCCTTGTTATAATTGTGTAACATGGCTGGCTGACCATAAATGACGTATTTACCAGCTTCCAGGTTCTTTTTGGATGTCGATGCTTTTTTCCATCGTTGTACATTGTGCAAAGGCAAGATTTGATCGAAATTTGTTGCCATGGTGACCTCTTTGTTGTCCTGCCATCTACAGAGCAATATTTTTTGGGTGTCATCAAATGTATAATCATAATCACCTCTTGGTAAATTTTTACTGGTTTTTAATTTATCAGATCCACCAGCCAGTCGATTGGAACGAACGTTTCCCGAAGCACAAAACCCTTTATCAGACAACAAACAAAGCAAATGGTATGATGTGAAGAAGTTGTCAAAATAAATTTAATGTCGCATTGGATGTTCAACATTGGAAAGCAAACGCATAACCACATCAGCTCCCAATCCAATAACATTGTTATATTGGTCTGCAGATCCACAGTATGGTATATAAGAATATAGATAACCTGTAAACAAAGAAAATAATATATTTATCAAAATAAAATAATTACCAGAATATGATAGATTTTTTACCAGAAGAAGAACATAGACACCACATTTTATAACCAAATCGAATTGGCTTGCCTCTAATGAACATTTTACAGCTGCGTCTTCCAAAATATGGAACCATTTGTTCATCTATGGATAACTTTTCGTCCCAAACACCAAATTGAATAAATTTCCGATTTAGAATATCGAATAAAGAACGTAACTAAGAAAATACGAATATAAATAAATTAAAAAGTTAATATAATTATTCATACATACCTTAGCCATCTTATCAGCCTTGTCTAATTCATTATTGTTGGCAAAATGTATATTTGATTTTATATGCAAAAAAGTTGATCTAGTCATGGTCTGTTTTACCATTGGGATCCCCAATGATGGCTTTGAAGACCAATAATCAGGAACAGATGGCAGAGTGTGATATCCTGATAATAATAATATACAAATGAACCGCATTTATGCATCACCTCATCCAATTGAAACTCGGTATTATTTTGTCCCGCATATATATTTGTTTCTTGAATAATATGGTCAAAGACTTCGTCATCGTAAAAGAGTTGAAATAATTGCAGTGGAGAATGGTTGCTCAGTCTTGAGCAAATATTTTCCTTCAGTTCAGTCAGTGGGGCTGGATTTGGAGCAATGTCAAAATTGTATTGCTTTTGGTATCTTTTTGTCCATTTCGGTTTTCCAAAAGAACTTAGATGCTTGTATTCAAATCGAGGCATCTTCGATGTTGAAGGTCGTATTTCTTCTTCAAATTCAGGATAGCCACTGTCTTCCATTTCATTTCTTTCAGTTTCAATTTCAACAAAACCGGCAACCTCGTTCATTGGATTTGGATCTTCGTTTAAGGCTATTACATTATCATTAATTGTCTCTTCATCTGAACAAAACCGGCAACCTCGTTCATTGGATTTGGATCTTCGTTTAAGGCTATTACATTATCATTAATTGTCTCTTCATCTGAACATTCATCGACTCGATCAGGCGGAAGTATATTTACACAATTGATGTCGATGTCATCATCACTCCAATTGGCTATTATATCATACAACTCCTTCATAGACAAAATCTTTTTACGGGTACTCATACTTACCTATGCAAAACACAAATCTATAACAAAAAACAATATAAAACCCACAAAAAAATCGAAATTCACTGTTAACTTGTACATAATATATTAAATATTCACCTTTTCTTTAAAAAATTTAATTATTAAATGTATAACCACACGATAAAAGAAAAATATTATAACTAACGGTATTTCCACAACAAATGCGTGTCACATTTAATACAAAGAATTAAAAATGTCATCGTCTATCAGTAACTATAGGATAAGCGCCAGCGTTCGAAATTTCGAACAGTCAAGTTTACACATATGTAAAGTCACGCATGTGCATGTAAATCATGTTTTTTATATTTTATGAAGCGGTTACATATATTGGCAATAATTCCTCATGATTATTTTTTTGATTTTATTTTTTTTTTATTATTTTTAAAAATTAATTTAAAAAGTATCCAAAAATATGGGTTTCAGAAATACACCCCTACCATCGAGGGGGAGGGAGGGTTTTTATGGGAGGATTTTTTTTTATTTGCTGAAAGATGAAACTTAATACCTATACAAATTTTTAAATTTTACCTTTTTCATACATAAATATTTTTTTGAAAAAAGGTGATTTTAACTGTTCGAAAAATCGAACAGCGGAGCGAAATGGGCTAATCGAGCATGGAAATTTGTTTGGATTATCCTGCGGAAACAAAAATATATTTTTCAGTAATTATGGTTCAAGTTGAATTGAAAATGGCTTTCTATTTAAACATTCAAAATTTCGTTGTACACGCCTTACACAAATGTTCTAACATTTACTTACACATTTACACATTTTTTAATCGATACACACTTTTTTTAATCGATATTCTCTTTTTATATTTTATTTTATAGATAACTATGTTAAGATTGTGGGAATTACGGTCAAAATTTTAAAGTTGGTAAATTTTCGATCGGACAGGAACTTTTATTAGCCATAATTTTCTTTTTGTAGAAAAAAGTCTTTAAAGTTATAAAAGTCAAGAATTTGTCAATTAACCCTCATAAAACCATTAAAAATGGTGGGGTAAAAAGTGGGTGTAGAGGGAAAATTTGTATTTCATAAAAATGTTAAAATTTTTAAAAACACTGACAGAAAATGCACTGACATCAAAAGTATCAAGGAACAAAAATCCAAAGTTAAATAACAGAGTTGACAAAAAAAATTATAAGAAAATGAAATAAAAAAACCCTTCACCATCTTACCGACAAATAATAAAATTTTCGCCTTTACGTATGCTTTCATACTTTCATATTTATAAATCTAAATTTTTTCCAAACTACGAAAATTTTAATACAAACAAAAATTAAACAATCATAGCATTGCACAGTGGGTCCAAAAGCAAAATAAATGGTAATAAGTCTGGAGCTTTGAAACCACTAAATCGATTTAGATGAAACTTGAAACATCGATAGAGGAGGAGTTAGACTTTTAGAATATTGTTAGATGCAGTCTGTAGCTGCAGCACGGGCGCCGCTACAGTGGGCCAAAGTTGACTACCTCGAGAGTGAAAAACATATCGGGGCTTATAACTTTTACAAATATTAACCGATTTTTACATTTTTACAAGGAAAAAACATGTTTATTGTGCTAAATTATCTCGTATGGTTTGAAAGATATTTAACTTCAAAAAATACATTTCTCATTTTTGGCCTTGACTTTTTCGCGATTTTGCCCTATCATTTTTAAAATAAAATTTCTATAATTTTTTTTAAATATGTTGAAATTCTCGGGCACGGGCGCCTCTACAGTGGGCCAAATTTGTCTACCTCGAGAGTGAAAAACATATCGGGGCTTATAACTTTTACAAATATTAACCAATTTGAAATATTTTTACACTTTTACAAGGAAAAAACATGCTTATTGTGCTAAATTATCTCGCATGGTTTAAAAGATATTTAACTTCAAAAAATAAATTTCTCATTTTTGGCCTTGACTTTTTCGAGATTTTGCCCTATAATTTTTAAAATAAAATTTCTATTTTTTTTTTTTAATATGCTCAAAAAAGTAACTTTATATATTTAACTTTTTTAAACAAATTTGTTCAAAAAGTTTAATATTTTTTGAAATTTTCTGAAAGATGGGACCCCAAGAAAAGGTGTAAGTGTAATTTTGAAAAGTTCTGAACGTTCATCTTACATCCAGCAGTGGTCAAAAATCAATCAATTTTGGATGAGAAGTTGAACTTTTGAGTCTGTAAAAAAATTGATTGTTGATTTTTGTACTTCTGTAAATTAAACTATATAGATCAATTTGTTCTTAAAGGTTCTGCAAAAAATTATTACAGCCTACCGGTAAACGTAGTCACACGAGGCAATTTTCCGAAAATACCCATATTTTCAATAATAACAACTTCGACTCCTAAAAATATATAGTAAAATTATATATATTTTTCTGACTACCTCGAGAGTGAAAAACATATCGGGGCTTATAAATTTGAAAAGTTATAAGCCTCGATATATTTTTCACTCTCGAGGTAGTCAACTAACTCAGTGTAGGCAACGATTTTCCGCCCCCTTGCGTCAAATTGTCTTAAAATGACATTAACGGCTAAGAGCCATAGTAAAAGAGAGAGAACTCCTCCTTTCGGTCTTCTTCTAGTCACTAGGTTCCTTTTGCACGCATCTCCCAAGTACGAATTTATTATCCTGCATAGTGATTCTCTAATGGCCTCAATCTTAATATTATTCAAAGCTCTTTCAATGATAGTGCCCAGACCGAAATTGACAGCTCCCCCAACGGCTCCAGTTTCCTAAGGCAATCCTGATCTATAGCAAACCGGAAGTCCCTTTCAAGGTTCTCTTTACAAGACAGAGAAGTTAACTTCCACTGACTTCTATCCATACCCTCGTTCTGGTTGGCCAATACCGTCAGTATTTATGGGTAATGGAATCCACACTATCACTATCGGCCTCAGGGGCAACTCAAACGCAAGTATCACATCAAATTTCGTCTCCGGTCAAACCTTGCTCTCTTAACAACCTACTTACGGTATTCCTTAAAGGAGCTGCATGGCGTATGACCAGCCTTTTTCGGCAGAGAAGGGAGCTAGGCCACACCTCTTCCAACGCTCTTAGTTATCTCCTTATGAAGACCTTTAAGAGAGCTGGAAGTGTTGTTTGCCACACCTTTCTTACTTGTAGAGGGCTGGTCATCTACAGGCCTGGCTCCTTCAATGAGGGATTCACTAAGGTTACCGGATGGTGTACGACTAGCACCCTGTCTGACCTGTAGGCAGTTTCAACCGATCGTTCCGAAGATGTGTTCCGAGAGAGTACGGGAAGCTTTGTCATGGTTCATAGGTCCCACAATTTTCATTCGATTTTATCAAGCGATACATTTTTGTTTTTCCAATGAAGTATAGAATTATATTATGTTTTTAAAAAAAGTATGTCTTTTAATAAAGTGTGGGTCAAAAATAGATATAAATTCAAAATAATAGAAGAAAAAATTCAAAAACTGAATTTGAGTCTTAAATATTCAAAATAGTTTTGCTGTTGATTTAAATCCTTATAAACTTTATAAAAGGGATAATTTCTTGCCTTTCTAATATAGTTTAAAAATTTAATTTTGTCAACTGGTATTTTATATATAACATTTTAAATCCGCGAAATACGGAAAATCGGTCTTTCGGATATAGCTCCTGATCTTGAAGGTATATTTAAAATTCTAAAAATTGTATAATAATCTACTGACCTATATCTATAAACTACATTTTATTATATTCCAATATATTTTTATTGTAGTAAAAAATATTTTAAAAATACTATAAAATACCTGAGGTGCAAAATTGAGTACGTGCGAGTTGTTTTCGTTTTGTTGGATTTTTTTAGAGCTTGATGCTTTTGTTTTAAAATTATAAATTATTTTATTAAATACTAAACATAAAATAAATAAAAGAGGAAATTTTTGGATTTACTTTATTATTTTAATTTGTATGCAATGTCAAGTGCACAAATTACAAACATGTACTCATTTGTGCTCCCCACTGTAAGTAATACAATACCGAAAATTTCAAAATTGGTAACATTTTTAAAATCTCATTGACAGAAGACACCAAAAGTTTGAAAAAAAAAAAATAAAAATCCAAGTTTAAATTACAAAGCTAATAAAAAATATTAAAAAATTGTATCTTGAATAATTTTGTTTAATTCCTATTACTTAGACTAAATATAGTACAAAAAGTTAAATGAAACATTTCTATCACATCACACTTTTAACCCATTGTTGACCAAATGATCTCTAAGAAATGTTTAGGTTATATAATTTTTAGAGCAAATTATGAATAAGAACTTTATAGAGAAAGAATAATACAACAAAAGTGTAGGATATACCATGTCTCCATAGAAGTCTTTAAAATTTCTAAAAGCACCGAAAAAAATAAGCGAAGAAAAATGAGAGCTTTTACACCAAAATGCTGTTACTGATAGATCATATCAAGGCATATGCATTCCTACTTTGGTGACAGACTATTTCTGTTTCTTAATAAAATGAGAAAAAACTAAAAATAGTAATTTCTTAAATCTCAATTAAGAAAAAAAATATGCATATATTTTTCGATAAAGTTGAAAATATAAACATTATCAGCCGTATGCAAAAAAATATTATTGACTTTGCTTTCAAGTACATATTTGTTACCCAACACTTAAAGGCTAACAAACTTTTGTTAAAAAAACGTATGCAAAAACACTATTTTAAAACACAAAGTTTTTTTGATAACGGCGACACTTGTATTTTTCCCCTCTTTATAGTTAAAGTTGTACAGTACCGAATATTAATACATTCGGTTATTAAAATTTAAAAAAAAACTTTTTATTGTTCAAACATTAAATTAATTATTTTTAAAATATTGTTTCTATTATTATTATAACTTAGTAGAAATACAAAAAAAAAAAAAAATAATAGAAGTTAAAAAGCAAAAATGTGAAAAATTTTAAGGAACGGATAAAATAAGTATTCGAACAACGAGTTTATTTTGTTTGTTTTGATTAAACGTACATCACTAAAACATTTTTTACATTTGTATTATTTTTTATGTGATGTAAATGTTTTAGTAAATGTTTTAGTTTTTTTCTCTAAATATTTGTCTTGGATAGACAAATCGCACCTATAATGAATAAATATAACGGTCTAAAGAAGAAGGAATATATAGGAGACTAGAATAAGGGGGAACAAGCGAGTATTTTTAGCAAAACACAAAGAAAAAAGGAAATTAATCATAATGCCCCTTGTAGTAAGTTTAATGTAAATTCATACTTGCTTTAAAATATTTAGATTACATTTGTTATATTTTAGTTAATAAACGATTTTGCATACAGTTTTAAGGAATTTAGCGTAACAATACTTTGTAAATCTGTGTTATGTTTTTTTTGCATACAGCCGTCTTTTAAAATTGTGACGTCATGGAAATGTTTTATTTAATTTTCTACACTATATATAGCCTAAGGAGTTAAAATTACACCGAATTATTCACGATATATTTATACCCTTCACCACAGATGTAAAGGATATATATAAATTTGTCATTCCGTTTGTAATTTCCACAATTTTCGTCGGAGAGCAACAAAGTTGATATTTTCGGAATCCTTGTAAGAAATTATGACGATAGGACCATGTCCGTCCGTGTTGAAATGGTGTTTATGAAGCCCACCGATAACTGGCATATACAATATATATATATATATATATATATATATATATATATATATATATATATATATATATATATATATATATATATATATATATATATATATATATATATATCAAACGAACGGAAATCCTTTCGAGAATTTGCTATATAAATTCAGCAAGATCGGTTCATAAATGGCGGAGATATGCTTAAAAAACCGGTTTTCCAGTTTCTGAAGCCTCTGTATATACTATGGACTTCATTTTTGCAAAGAAGGCTTGGACCTTTTTTTCTGAATATTTCAATAATAATCGGTTCAATAATAACTGAGATATCGGGCAAAATGCATTTTTAAGTCCTTGATTAAGCTACAGATTCGGTCACAAATATTTTTATAAAATTTCGGTTTTTTGAATCAACCAAATTCGTTCATAAACAACTGAGTTATGGGCCAAAAAATAAACAAAATCTGTTAATACTATATACACACAAACGTTTATATTAAGCATTGTAATGACTATTAGTGATGTTGTTGTTTTTTGGGCAAGTAATTTAGTTAGCAACAGCAGTAATATAATGATTAACAGTGTTGTTCTTGTTTTTCGTATATGCAGTCAGTTTGTGTATATGTACATTAGGGTGGGTCAATTCTTTTTGTAGATAGGCGTATAGCAAAAATGTAATCTACAATACAATACACTAAATTCTAAGAACATTACCCAAAGAAAGTATGGGTCGAAAATCAAAACCTAGCTCCCGCCGAGAGACATGAAGATTTTAGTTTAAGGTATTTCAAAAAAATTTCATAGATTTGATGGAAAACAACATGTTATCGCTAAATCCAAACATAATATACTATTAACTTAGGCTTATTTTAAAGGACATTTAATAATCTGCTTTAATTTTGTTAAAATTATATTATTATCCCGTGTTTTATTAAAGGTTTGATTATGCAAAATAAAAAACTAGAAACGTCTGATATAACACTACAAAACACAAATATAGTTGCTCTTTTTGGACTTAATTATACCATTTTTTCTTAAACCTTATTTGATAAAAAATAAATTATTTTGTTCCCGCTAAGTATTGCTCAGAAAATATGGCACATTGGTCTTACATCGATATTACATTTTAATTCTTGTACGAATTACGAACCTTAAAAAAGAGAATGATTTTGCTGAGCTCCTTTCTTCTCTCTTAAAAGGTATAATTTAGTAATCATTTGTGAATGTTATCAACAAAGAGTAATTAGAATTCAATATTATTCTATTCATTGTAGAAATTTACTGTTTATGCTATTTGTAAAAACGTGGTGTTAAATATTTGCTTTGTTAATTTCTTAAAAAAAAATAATAATAACAAAAAATTCACGTTAAATTATAGAATCATCAGCGATGTCAATTGACTCTTCCAGGTCAAGTTTTCTGAATAATCAGAACGCTAGTATCATTGACATACCAAGTGCCTTAAAAGTAAAACAAAAAATTTTAATTGCACAGATTATATGGTCTCTAAAATATGCCTTAAAAAGATGAAACAGAATTAAACCCTACATTATTGAAAAATGTGATATTTTTTGCACAAAACAGTATTTCGCAAAAACATATATCTTCAAACATATATCCCAAAAACTAAAAGCGATAGAACATTTCCAAGGTCATATTCAAACTCAGCATGCAAAAAACAAAAGTGTATTTTGGTAAAAGTGTCTTAAAGAAAAAACAAAAATTTTTTTTCTAAGGAAAATACAAAGTTTTATTTACCTGCCTCTATTCTATTCTAAATTCTCTATTCTAAAAACTTAAATAGTCTAGGAAATCTGTATTAACATACGGATTTTGGCAAAATTTTCAAAATAGCGCTCGATATATAGCTTTCCAAGACTTAAGGTTTAACCAATGACCTTTAACCTTTATTTATAAAAAAATGTGGAATGCCATTTTGAAGGTGCTTTCATTACCTATTATTTGAAACCTAACTGGGATCTGTATCTTGAGTAGTTTTTGAGTAGCAGCATTTATGTCAAAACACTGTTGTTGAATTTAAACGATTTTACTCAGTTTCCAAGATTCCATTATGTCTCGGCGGGAGGTAAGTTTTTATTTTAGACCCATAGTTTATATATATATATATATATATTACAAACGGAATGACAAACTTATATATACCCTTTACATCTGTGGTGAAGGGTATAAATATATCGTGAATAATTCGGCGTAATTTTAACTCCTAAGACTATATATAGTGTAGAAAATTAAATATAACAAATGTAATCTAAATATTTTAAAGCAAGTATGAATTTACATTAAACTTACTACAAGGGGCATTATGATTAATTTCCTTTTTTCTTTGTGTTTTGCTAAAAATACTCGCTTGTTTCCCCTTATTCTAGTCTCCTATATATTCCTTCTTCTTTAGACCGTTATATTTATTCATTATAGGTGCGATTTGTCTATCCCAGACAAATATTTAGAGAAAAAAAACTAAAACATTTACATAACATCACATAAAAAATAATACAAATGTAAAAAATGTTTTAGTGATGTACGTTGAATCAAAACAAATAAAATAAACTCGTTGTTCGAATACTTATTTTATCCGTTCCATAAAATTTTTCACATTTTTGCTTTTTAACTTCTATTATTTTTTTTTTATTTTTTGTATTTCTACTAAGTTATAATAATAATAGAAACAATATTTTAAAAATAATTAATTTAATGTTTGAACAATAAAAAGTTTTTTTTTTTTAATTTTAATAACCGAATGTATTAATATTCGGTACTGTACAACTTTAACTATAAAGAGGGGAAAAATACAAGTGTCGCCGTTATCAAAAAAACTTTGTGTTTTAAAATAGTGTTTTTGCATACGTTTTTTTAACAAAAGTTTGTTAGCCTTTAAGTGTTGGGTAACAAATATGTACTTAAAAGCAAAGTCAATAATATTTTTTGCATACGGCTGATAATGTTTATATTTTCAACTTCATCGAAAAATATATGCATATTTTTTTTCTTAATTGAGATTTAAGAAATTACTATTTTTAGTTTTTTCTCATTTTATTAAGAAACAGAAATAGTCTGTCACCAAATTGGAATGCATATGCCTTGATATGATCTATCAGTAACAGCATTTTGGTGTAAAAGCTCCCATTTTTCTTCGCTTATTTTTTTCGGTGCTTTTAGAAATTTTAAAGACTTCTATGGAGACATGGTATATCCTACACTTTTGTTGTATTATTCTTTCTCTATAAAGTTCTTATTCATAATTTGCTCTATCTATTACCTAGAAAATTATATAACCTAAACATTTCTTAGAGATCATTTGGTCAACAATGGGTTAAAAGTGTGATGTGATAGAAATGTTTCATTTAACTTTTTGTACTATATTTAGTCTAAGTAGTAAGAATTAAACAAAATTATTCAAGATACAATTTTTTTAATATTTTTTATTAGCTTTGTTATTTAAACTTGGATCTTTATTTATTTTTTTTTTTTTTTTTCAAACTTTTGGTGTCTTTTGTCAATGCGATTTTAAAAATGTTACCATTTTTGAAATTTTCGGTATTGTATTACTTACAGTGGGGAGCACAAATGAGTACATGTTTGTAATTTGTGCACTTGACATTGCATACAAATTAAAATAATAAAGTAAATCCAAAAATTTCCTCTTTTATTTATTTTATGTTTAGTATTTAATAAAATAATTTATAATTTTAAAACAAAAGCATCAAGCTCTAAAAAAATCCAACAAAACGAAAACAACTCGCACGTACTCAATTTTGCACCTCAGGTATTTTATAGTATTTTTAAAATATTTTTTACTACAATAAAAATATATTGGAATATAATAAAGTGTAGTTTATAGATATGGGTCAGTAGATTATTATAAAATTTTTAGAATTTTAAATATAATTTCAAGATCAGGAGCTATATCCGAAAGACCGATTTTCCGTACTTCGCTTGATAAAATCGAATGAAAATTGTGGGTCCTATGAACCATGACAAAGGTTCCCGTACTCTCTCGGAACACATCTTCGGAACGATCTGTTGAAACTGCCTACAGATCAGACAGGGTGCTAGTCGTACACCATCCGGTAACCTTAGTGAATCCCTCATTGAAGGAGCCAGGCCTGTAGACGACCAGCCCTCTTCTCTGCCGAAAAAGGCTGGTCATACGCCATGCAGCTCCTTTAAGGAATACCGTAAGGAGGTTGTTAAGAGAGCAAGGTTTGGCCGGAGACGAAACTTGATGTGATACTTGCGTTTGAGTTGCCCTAAGGCCGATAGTGACAGTGTGGATTCCACTACCCATAAATACTGACGGTATTGGCCAACCAGAACAAGTCAGTGTCTTGTAAAAGGACCTCGAAAGGGACTTCCGGTTTGCTATAGATCAGGATTACCTTAGGAAACTGGAGTCGTTGGGGGGAGCTGTCAATTTCGGTCTGGGCACTATCATTGAAAGAGCTTTGAATAATATTAAGATTGAGGCCATTAGAGAATCACTATGCAGGATAATAAATTCGTACTTGGGAGATGCGTGCAAAAGGAACATATCCCTTTGGGTCTAAGTTGTTCAACTAATGAGAGTAGTATTACTTATAGTTTTTAATCCGGGATCCCGGGATTTAAATTGCATATATAAGAGGAATATGTCCTCTTTTAATGTGGTAATTTAAAAATAATATTATCATTCATAATTAAAATGGATGCATTTTTGAAAAATTTCTACTCTTTCGATTTTAATTTTCTTTTAATATGTTAGAAAGCAATATCTTTACTATAAAATGTAAAAAAAAAAATATTCTGGGACAAGAAAATCTACTATTTTTAATACTTCTTTTTTAAATTTCCATAAATTTTTTCATACAAAAATTTAAATTTTTTATAATATTTTGATTTTTAATATTTTTTGTTATACTCTTTTAGCAATATGTAACTTTAAATCAGCGTTTAATTTTAAGCACACAAAAAATTTTTTTCAACTGGCGACTGCGCTGAAAACAGTTTAAGTTTTCATTTTCGATCACATGCTTACTTAACAAAATTGACTGCTCAAACACAAAACTGAAATAAGCAGCAACCAGTTTTTATTTTGCTCAGCAGCAAATAAAATAAGCAGCGCACACACTCAGTTTTTAACTCAGCCGAGTTGATTTTACGTCTTAGTCGTGTGCGCTCAGCACAACGTAGAAACATTTTTCAGCAACGTAAGAACAACTGGATAGTAAGACTGTATAGTTCTGTTCAGTTGATTTACAAAGTTGTTTGGTTTTTGTTTATATATTTAAGGATGAAAATGAAGTTGATTATTTTAAATGAAAACAAATAGAAAACGGTGCAATAAAATACTATGAATTGTATTAAAGATATTTATATGTAGATTTATTAATTTTAATTAAAAAAACAAATATTTTTTATATAATATATTTATTTGCAATTTATTTAAAATTTTTGTAGAACTTTTATAAAAATATTTGATAATATTTAATATTAGTAGATGAAAAAATATTAACTAAATATTAAATGTTGTTTAAATTAAAGAAAAAATTAAAAACATTTTTGTTATTTCCAATAAGAAGAAAATTTTGTTATTTTGTATAACTTTCTTTTTTTTGATCTATTATACAAAGTAGTTTGGTTTTTGTTTTTAAATTTTAGAAGGAAAATGAAGTTGATTATTTTAAATGAAAACAAATAGAAAACGGTCCAATAACTTAATAATATGAATTTTATTGAAGATATTACATACATATATCTTTATTTTATTAATTTTAAATAAAAAAGTTTTTCATTTAACAAATATAGAAATTTTGTAAAGATAAATAAAAAAATACATTATATTTATATGTATGTATTATGTTACCGAAATAATAAAGATTTGTTGTGATTTTTATTTATTTATTTATTTATTTATTTATTTATTTATTTATTTATTTATTTATTTATTTATTTATTTATTTATTTATTTATTTATTTATTTATTTATTTATGTATCTGAAAATAAAAGTTATTAACTTGTATGTTGTCTTAATTAATTTTTTACTTTTATTAATACCTCAGCCGAACATAAGACATTTGATTATACAAAAATAATTATGATAATAGTGCAATTCTCGACCGAGCTGTCACACTCATAGAAGCATATAATAAGTAATTATTAATTGATGATAATTGTCATTAATTAAAGAATAGCACTGTAAGTAACATTTATATAATCTTTAAGATTTATGGAAGTATAATGACTTACACGTAAGTTATAATAAATTATCAGTTTTATAAAATATAACTGCTGGAAAATTATATATGTAACTCTCTTTTAGTAAAATTGTGTCACTATTTACAAATTGGAATTGGAGTTG
Organism: Protophormia terraenovae; assembly: GCA_951394005.1. Taxonomy (NCBI): domain Eukaryota; kingdom Metazoa; phylum Arthropoda; class Insecta; order Diptera; family Calliphoridae; genus Protophormia; species Protophormia terraenovae. Next base: position 76,906,039 of record OX596077.1, read on the forward strand.
AAGGGTTGTTGAGTAATGAAATATTTTTAATAATAACAAACGAATCAAAATTAAGCAGATTATCTGCTAATAAATAAAAGCTGAATGTGGTTTTAAACGGAAAAATATAGTCAATTAAACAATTTATCAAAGAAATATTATATTTATTTCAAAATTTAAATATTCTAAAACATTAACAAGTCAAATTGTAATGCGCTAATTTTTATTCAAAAAGTCCCAGCAAAAAAAAAAAAAAAAAACGATCAAGAGCTTCCAAAAAAGGACATTTTCATCTCTTCAAAAGTAGAACAAAGTATACACTTTGTTCAACTTTTGAACAACTTTTTTGTTACAACTACTTTGTTCCAACTTTT